>JARFJB010002424.1:0-92500 GCA_036346205.1 Vesta saturnalis | reverse complement strand
TGTTAAAATAATAAAAGCATATACAATGCCATTGACATCTTAAGCCGTTTAAGGGTTTAAGACCGACGAACAAAACGTTATAATAACGATAAGAAAGAGAAAATTATTTCTAAACGTTGAAGTTAATTAAATACGGCGGCAAATAATTCGCTTTGGAAATCGTATTTTTTACTTTCCAGCCTAAAGGAAAAGTTATTATGATCGATAAAAAAATGCGAAATTGAGCTGAGACCGGAAATACTAGTTTGAGACCCTTTCCAAAAAGTTTTTGGGGCTGTTAAAAATACCTACGTTATGTGTAACTGTATACGCGTACGTTCTCTATACCCTCCACCTATGGAATGAGGTATATTTTATACTATCTATTCCAGTACTTAAAGTTATCTTCTTCAAAATATCTTAAGATCTGTTCTTCATTTCAACAGTTCTTGTTGTACCGGGTACCAGCACTATTGTTAATGTTTGAAAACTTCCTGTTTCTCGTTTCAACATAAAAAAACAGTTTTTTGAAGAATTCTCCATTAGGAAACGTTTGATAACATCGGCCCTTCAATTACTGTCAATTTACCAAAATTAAATGCATGTCAGTTTCCTGAACAGTTATCGTTCAGATTTTTATTAAAGAAAATTTACAAAATGTTTAAAAACGAACAACAAAAAAGACAATTTGACAACAGAAAATAATTAAAATGAAATGGTAGATGTGCAGTCAGTATTTTATACTAAATCATTTTTCTCGAAAACGGGCATATTATCGATTTTAAACTAGTAATTAAACAAATTTAAGAAAAATAAAAATAGTTTATCCACACACAAAAACTGAAAAATTTTGCCACCCTGTTATTTGTTTACCATAACAACTAAAAATAATGTACTCATCAATTGTTGTTACACCTGTCGGACATGTCTTGTTACTAACTTTCAATAAAAACAAAAGCCCTTTGGAAAAAAATAAAGAGTTTTCCCAAACTATCATAAAACACCTCGTATCTTTTTAATTAATATTTTAGACAATATTTACAAATTTCGGCCTAAAAAGTAATTACCTCCTAATCAATTTGGCATCATAATTTAGAAACACCCTGTGTTATATATATATATATATATATATATATATATATATATATATATATGACAAATCAAATATGAACCAATTTGTTGTTAAAAAATTTATGGGACAAATACATATAATAGTTATTATCTGTTTTTCATAATCTCCTGATTTTGTTATTCATTTTTCCCAACATTGGGATTTTTAATCCATCATCATAAAACGAAGAAATGCGTGTTTGCAAATTGTTAAATGTCTCAACAGCAGCTTTTGAATGGCTCCCCCAGAGCTTCTTTCAGTGGTCCAAACATATGATAGTCATGGGACAAGTCAACTATAAAGGTGTTAATGTATTTGTAATTTTTACGTTCATTGGCTTTGACTTGTCAAGTCGAAAATTCGCTTCTTTCCGATTGCATTTTTTTCATAACAGCTGACAGTAGTTCAGCAGAATACGCAGAAAATCGACCACAACTCCTTAAATCCCAAAACACCGTCCAAAAAACCTTACCAACTGAGAGGCGATTTTGACTTGACTTTTTCTTCACCTACCCATGTTTAGATTCATGTAATGGTGAAAAGTCTCATAACGTAACGATGCGTTGCAAAAAATCATTTCATTGAAAACATCCAGGAATGCGCTGGCAAATCTCGAGATTTGTTTCGTTGTTCGTAAAACAAGGTACCCACCTGGCGAAATTTTTTAAACCTCAGCTCATCGGTGATGATTGATTGAGCAACCCTTATCCCTATCTGATCAACACTAACCTTAAACCGGTCACCAAAAGGCGTTGAATAGCGTCAAGTTGTGCATACTGGTTCGGGACAAGGGCATATTTTTTCAACGGTTCGTCCTTCCAAAATTTTTGTATTCATAATTTTTCTTCAAACAAGTTCAAACTTGCCTAGTCTAAAGAAAGGGTAAGATTGGAGACTTTGGGACACCACCACAAAACCGGTTTTCCACATTTGGTCCAAAAGCGCACTGTCTGACCCAAATAATTCATTACCACAAAACCAGGGTCACAAACCCTGATTTCCTGTTCCACTACAAGATCATCACTTACCATTTAAACCCCGCTTTTGTTCCACTTTAAACCATCCGACCCGCCGTTCCCATTACAAGGCCATCCGTGCGACAAAACCACGCTTTCCTGTTTCACAATTACAAGGCCATGACCCGCTTTCCTGTTCCACTATTACAAGGCCCCGACCACGCATTTAAAAACATCCGTGTGACCTGGTTTCCCCACTTTTTTTGCCCACTTGTATTTTTGTCCACTTGTATGTTTTTGTCCACTTGTATGTTTTTTGTCCACTTGTATGTTTTTGTATGAATTTTTGCTCACCCACAAAATAAAAGAAAACAAATTTAATTTTTTAATTTTAGACAGAATGAATTATATAATATATATATATATATATATATATATATATATATATATATATATATATATATATATTATATATATAGAAAGAATGTACAAATTTATATTTATTTTTACCAAAATAAAAGAAAACGATATGTTAATATATTTAATTAAGAAGACATGTACAAATTTTAAATTGACATTTATAATTTAAATAGACAATAAATTATATTTAGAAACATTGCAGATATATGATTTTAGGAATAAAACATGTTGATTTAGTACATACGTTAGTAAGCTTTTATCAAAAGAGTTGTAATACTGAGGATTTGAAAAGTTTAGGTTAACATGTTAGCAGGCTGAACATACTACAACTGATGGAAATAATTAGTCTATACACTATAAAAGATACAAAAAAAGTCAATATAACATACTTAATCACATAATATATAAAATAGTCGATCGTACACATCAAAAAAAAGTTTGTTGTTAGGAGTATTCAGTGTGACATTGGTACCAAGCCGTTCATCGCCTCACAAACGAAAACACACTATAACAACCAACCCTAAAACACACATACTGCAAAATACCCACACACTCAAAACACACACTAACTCCACATTCCCAAATTATGCTTACCGACGACGGAGAAGTTCCGGTCCTCGAAGTGGATGCTGCTGAGAAGGCCTTAGGGTTGCAAAGGACAAAAGGAAGTGTTGGATCTCGAGCCAGAATGTCCAGTACTTAACGACGATTTACTTGGAACACTGAGATCATGAAGTGTTGGATCTGAGCCAAATGGGTCTCACCACCCGATAAAAAAATACTTGGAAAACTCGAGATCAAATTAAATGGGTTTTGCAGCTGTATATAGCAGGAAAATACCCAGACCCGGAATCTTTTTTTATTGGTCTGGGACTGACCTGGGTATAATTAATGATACAAAGTAACGAAAACTTTTTAGCGAATATAACCCTTTTGGGGATTTTAGTCGACTATGACCTTTAGATACATTGTAACAAAAATATTGGTAAATTAATAATTAATACTCATTATTTTATTTACTAGGACCAAAAAAATATTTATTTAGCTAATTATACTGCAAGTATAATTAATTTAAAAAAATACAAATATATCAATTTTTTTAATTTCAGTTTAATTTTACAGAAAGAAGAAACCCAAAGTTCTAAAACCTGTTTTATTGTTTTATATTTGTATAAATTTAAAAAGGTCAAAGTATTTTTTTTATGAATGAATAAATATTATATATTTTGTTTGAAAAGTAGTGTCCTCTTATAAAATTATAATATTATAATATTGTACAAAAACGAAAGAATGTGTAATAAGGTAAAAATTATTTATATACATCTAAGGTGTTTAAATATATAAAACAGTAAAAAGAATTTATAAAACTTGCAAATGATATTCAAATTTTGTAATTTCCATGATGATACTTAAAAAATTACATCGTTTATATATTTTATAAAAAGGTTAACCCAGTTTTACTAGTTTTTAATTGAAGGAATACAGAAAGTTATCTTTTTGTTTCAAAGGTAGATTGTCCTCTTAGAAAAAAATTGCAATTATTTAATATTTTTACAGAATGCAGAAAACAATTTGTAATATTAAACTTTGTAAATTACAAGATATTAGAACTACATAAGTTCATAATTATATCCGGTTTTTATATTTAAATCAGAGGTACAAATACAATCTTTGGAACAAGAGTTTAATTAATTAATGAAGAAGCAATAAAAAATTTTTTATTTTCGTAATGTTTAAAATGCTGAAAAATAAAAAAAGAATTTAATCGGCAAAAACTTAAAGATAATTAATTATATGTGATCAGACGCATTTTTTTGCATAAACTGGTTATTCATTTGAAACATTTTATGAAATAAACTATTTATGTTATAAGGTTTATATATTGATTTTGAATTAAAAAAATCATATTTTCATGCAAAATATTTTCGAAATACCTAAAATTGTAAAGGTTTTATATAAAATAGTCCTTATAAATAAACTTTTAATTTTTATATGTAGGAATTATAACTTTACATTATAAACAGTAAAAGCAAAAGATTTCTTTTACGTTCCCAATTTTTTTTTTTCAGTAAAGAATTTTTTGATAAAAAACATGCGATCGTTTTTAAAAGGCGTATCAGTTTGACCGATTCAGACTAACGTTGAAATACAATTTTCGAAAACCTCATCGTAGCTCGAAAACGACCAGAGGAAATGGTTTACCATCGTCGGCTGCATCTTTGACCCGGTTATTCTGGATGGAGATATTTATAGATCGGAAAGCAAAAGACGTCGGTAAACATCGTCTGACGGCGTGCGTCGTTTGCACCTGGTTTGGTAACGGAGATAGCCTAAGGAAACGGTCGGAGCAAAATGTTGGCGGTACTCAAACATCGTGACGGCGTGCATCTTTGACCCGGTTATTCTGATAAGGAGATAGCTTATAGATCGGAAACAGTAGAAACTTTGGTAATCAAACATCGTGACCGTCGTTTATGGTTTAGGACCTAACAGATAGCTCATAACTAAAGGAGCAAAGTATTTCGGTCCCAAATCGTAGGCGTGCGTTTTGCAGGTTTCAGGTAACGGAGATAGCTCATAACTCGAAACGGTCAAAAGTATGGGCCTACTCAAACATCGTGACGGCGCGCATCTTTTTTTTACGGAAACAATGCTCATAACTCAAATGGCCAGAGAAGTATGGCAGGGTTCAAACATCGTGGTTTTCTAGGATTAACAGTTTCCAAAATGGCCAAAATTTCTAAAACAGGGGAACTGTAGTTAGCTGTATTTGCTGGTTTTGAGCTGGTTTGAGCTGGTTTTTTTAAGCTGGTTTTAGCTGGTTTTTATCTGTACAATTCCTGTTTAACCCCTTATATTAACTCCACATGGTGTATGAAACCAAGTAAAGTTTTCAAGCGGTGTTACATCATGTCTTCAAAGAATAGTAAGGTTTTTCTTTATTCTCCCGGCTACCCGTCATATCCAAACCTTATTCCATCAACCTACACCAGCAGTTATTATTTTTTGTTGCAGCAAAATGTTTCAATGTGAATGTCTCAAGAAATTTTCTCGAAAGGATTCTTTACTGAGACATCAAAAACAGCGTGCTGGATGTCAGTATCTACTCCACCATCTGGCATGCAGGAGGTTCGTTGCAAAACCAAACCACAGGGAGCAATGTGGTGCAAGGAAGCACTTCCGACGATAACAAAGCAGTACATAGACATGTTACTGATTCCTTTGGCAACAGGACCATCTGGGGTAAACCTGTGAAGGATAATGCAAAACCCGGACCATCAGGGTTAGCAACTCAAGGGCGGAAGGCTGACCAACACGATGAACCGGTAGAAAAAAACAATGGTGAGAGGTGCACTGCACAGATTGTTCAATGGATGTACCTAGGTATGCATTCCAAGGACACCTCAGAAGCAATAGGCATAAAGCAAATGTATGTTTCCTTGTCGATACTGGGGTCGAAGTGATCCGAAATGCGTTTAAACAACGCATTGTGTCGTACCGATTGTCTCCATGCAATATGCATACTGATGTGTTCACCTTTATGGCAGACGTAAAGGAATGTATTGAAGGTAGTACAAAATCAGTTGCAGAAACACTATTCATTAAAATGTAATGTTGAGCTGTTTGGTTTATACTTTTGAACAGTAGGAAAGCACAGAACTGAAATCGTTTCAGACTAAGTATGATATTCTCAGTGTAGGGACGGTGTTAGAAGAGTATTTCCAAAAATAAGTGAAATATTGGATGCAAACAATCGAATTTCAACATAAAGATTCTGGTAAGTGTGAGTCGTGGTGTACTCGAGTATTAACAACTGTTTTAGGGTGGTCCCTGGTGCAATTCGTGTATATAGAGGTAAACCTGCTTAAATTTGCTCCCACCACTGGTTCTTCCTATATGGCTGTCCCCGCCGAAATCGCACATAAACACGCCATAGTCAATGTAAAAATAATGATAATTGCTGCTTTGCATGGGCTGTTGTATCGGCACTAGTGACACCAACGGGAGTACCACAACGCACATCTTCTTACCCTGATTTCCAGACGTTATTCAACTGGACTGGTGTACAGTTCCCTGTTAAGCTGACGAATATTTCAACGTTTGAGAGCAATAACAACATTTCCATTAATGTTTATGGGTTAGACGATACCTATCGTGATGGTCAACGTGTCACGGAGGTAGTGGGCCTCTATACTACACCAAAGCCAAACAGGCAGTCCATGTTAATTTATTATTATTAGTCAGTAACCAAACAGATAATCAGCATTATGTATGGATAAAAATTTTTCTCGTTTACTTAGCAACCAAATAACTCGGCGGAACGGAGCAATGTATTTTGTGATGCATGCTTGTATTACTTTAGATCCGAGGAGCAATTAACCCGACACGTGTCACACGACTGTAACTTCGTATATACAAAATTACCGGGCGTGAAACAAAAAAAGACATAACCGGGGAATTCTACGCGGAAAATATACTCGCTTTCGGAACTATCAGAAACAAATGGTTCTACCATTCGTAATATATGCAGATTTTGAAGCGCTCTTAGTACCGGTAGATACGGCTGAACCAGATCCCGAAAACCGTTCACGATAAAAACGTGTAAACACGAACCATACTCGTTTAGTTATTACATTAAGTGTAGTGTAAACGATGCGTGGTCTAAGTTAGAGCTGTATAGAGGAGCAATGCAGGGAGATATTTATAAGACGACTGGAAAGTGATGTAAAACGGATATATAATGAACATTTCAAAGCTATTGTCCCAATGACACCATTAACGGATGAACAGCAGGTTACGTATGAATGCAGTGTATGTTGTTACATATGCGGTAAGCACTTTACGGACGATCCGACAAATCCGAAAGTACGAGATCACTGTCACGTTACTGGTAAGTATCGTGGTGCAGCACATTCGACGTGTAACTTAAACTATCAGGTACCTACATTTCTTCCCGTTTTTCTACATAATCTCAGTGGTTATGATGTTCACCTGTTCATTAAACAGTTAGCGAGTGAAACGGAAGAAATTACCGTACTTCCGGTTAACAGTGAAAATATATAACGTTTGGTAAGCATATTTTGTTGATGAATATGTAAACAGTCATGGTATCAGGAAAAGAAATACATTAATTTACGGTTCGTCGATAGTTGTAGATTCATGGCTGCATCCTTAGATACTCTATCCCAGAATTTATCAGATGATCAATGTATGGAGGTACGGAAATATTTTAGTAATGATAGCGACTTCAACTTAGTGAGAAATAAAGGTAGTTTCCCTTATGCGTACGTAGACAGCTTTAGTAAGTTGAACGACATCACGGTGCCATCATATGACAAATTCTACGATAAAATGCGCGATGCAAATATTTCCGATGACGAATACTGTCGCGTTCTACTGGTATGGGATCACTTTAAGTGTAATACACTAGGTGATTATGCTGATATTTATTTAAAATCAGATGTGTTGTTATTGGCTGACGTGTTTGAAAACTTTAGGAGATTATGTATGGGTGTGTATGGGTTAGAACCTGCACAGTATGTCACTTTACCTGGATTGGCGTGGGATGCCATGTTGAAATGTACGAAAGTAGAGCTAGAATTACTGACGGATATGGATATGTATCACTTTTTAAACAAGGTATTCGAGGTGGAGTAAGTACTTGTATCAAGCGGAGAAGCATCGCTAATAACGAGTTTGTTCCAAACTATGATCCTAAACAACCGAAAGTGTTTTTACAATATTTAGATGCCACGAATTTATACGGCTGGAGTATGAAGCAATACCTGCCTCACGATGGGTTTATGTGGTTACCTCAAGAGGAAATAGAACACTTTGACGTAGTAAAGATTGATGATGACGCCGATGTTGGATTTGTACTGGAGGTTGATATACATTATCCCCACCATCTGCATGACGAACACAACGATTATCCGTTTTGTCCTGAAATGATCTGCGCACCACATTCCCAGGAGGAGAAGTTAATCCCGAACCTGTGTGATAAGACCAACTATGTTATACATTACCGCTATTTAAAACAATGTATAGAGCATGGCTTAATTGTTACTCGTATTCATAGGGTTTTACGATTTCGTCAGAGTCCGTGGCTAATACCATACGTAGACCTTAATACAGCTCTCCGCAACACAGCACAGAACAAGTTTGAAAAGGATTTCTATAAAATCATGAATAATGGCGTGTTTGGTAAAACAATGGAAAATGTCGATAAACGAAGAGTTATTAAACTGTTAACACATTGGGAAAATAACGGTCGTCGGGTAGGTCTAGCACGGTACGTTGCAAAACCGCAATTTAAAAATTTTATTCAATTCACTGATAAATTGTTTGCGGCGGAATTGTCGAAACAGGTAGTTACGTACGACAAACCCGTCTATGTCGGATTCAGTATTTTAGATCTTTCCAAAATTATAATGTATCGGTTTTTTTATGATATCTTACGAGCTCATTATGGCAAGAATGTCACGTTGCTCTATACTGACACGGATTCTTTGATTGTTGAGATAGTAACTGATGATATGTATGCACACATGCGAAATAATTTAGACGAATATGATACTTCCAACTATCAAATGAGTTGCATGGTATTCCTACGACTGCTTCCGTCGTTGGACGAATGAAAGATGAGTATGCAGGAAAGCGATTCATTATTTTTATGGTGCTGGATCGAAGTCATACTGTCTGAAGCTTGCTGATAATGAAGTTGTTAAGAAAGCGAAAGGTGTTAAGAAAGTTATTATTCAGAAAGTGTTGACGGAAGTAGACTACAAAGCGGTCGGAGGGGTCTGATAAAACAGTAATGTGTAAAATGCTTGTGTTTCGATCAACCTTACATGATATATATACCGAAATGTTAAACAAAATTGCCTTTAGGTCCCAGGATGACAAACGATATCGACTACGTGATACGTGTTCCACATTGGCGTGGGGGCATTGGCGAATACCGGAATTGGAGAATGCTGATCCGTTGAGCGAACTATTGCAGGTTGCTAAGCAAATGAATTTATATTAACCGGAAGAAGAATAGTTTGGGTACTGACACTTGCTAGTTTCTTTCCTATATTCTCTCCATAATGAAACTTATATTAATAATAAGTTGTATTATTCCTTTAGTTGTTTAACATATATTAATATTATGTATAATTCGTTAGTAAGAGAATATATACTATACAAATACTGTGTGATATAAATAAAAAAAAAAACGAAATGACTATTTACTATTTTTTATTAAAAATATGTACAAGACTTATTATATATATATATATATATATATATATATATTATATAAATGATATACGACTCAAAGCACAGTGGCATAATGATTTACAATGAAAGTAACAAACGGGTTGCATAGCAGGAAGAGGTGGACTTTCCTCAAGTTCAATAACAGGCTGGGTCACAAATTTTCTGATGTAATCTGCTTTCTCTCTGCCCTTGACATAGACAGTATCTGTTGGCTGAATCAATCTCTCGAGTATTCTTCGAAAGTGGTGTGGTGGTGTATACCCTTCTTCCCATTTAATACAGTGCTGGTTTTGCATTAACCAAGTAGCTTGACGACGACTCTCTGCATCCAACGTATGCCAGGGATACGGTGATTTAAAACAAAATGGGCAATTTGTTTCCCATTATAAATGGCGAGTTCTTTTGGTATAAACGCTTTTGATATTTTGAACCCTTGTACATCGATTATGACGGACATTGTATTACAACTGTCGTACTGCTTTGGTTAACGCGTTGTATGTAACTAAACGATCATGGAGTATAACACAGTATGCTGTCGTATTAGCGGGTATGTTGGCCGATGTTTCAAACTCTACACGAAGAACTACTGCTTTCGAGTGCAATACTTTTTGATTTGAGCAGTCGACCACCATCAGTGGTGCAGCTGTCGTAAATTGAATAGGTGTGAGTAATGGTTGTCCATCTCTTTGATAATATGACATTTGGAATTTAGCAAACATTTCATACAGCGTGGCAAAGCAATTGTTATCATAATTAACATTTAAATTATCATACGGGTAACGGTCGGTGTTGAGGAATACCCGAATATTATTAGTGCACATTTATCGAATTTACTCGCATCGTGCATAACATTATTTTCTCGTCCAGTTTGAAACCCTATAATAATGTATCTGGTGTTTCAATACTAGTCGATGTTTTGATTGCCCATGTATGCTTATCTGTTGTTGGTATAGCGGGATATATGTGGGTTTCCCAACTTCTAAATGCTAGTGGAGTATTCAATTTTTATCAATGTATTTCGTTAACGCTAATTCCTCCGCTAATGCTGGAACATGTGTGGAACTTTCCAATAAATCTTATCTATGTTAACTTTTAATGCTTCGTCCACAGTTGAAATTACTGCATCGGTATCAATATTACTACGAATTAATACAAGTTCTTGTCTAATGTTCAAAATCACTTTATTATAATCTTCAGCAAAGCCAAGCAGCATTCGCAAAGGTACAAGACATTAAAATACCCTTGCTCATTTGTTAGGTGCTTTTGTGTAGGAAACCAACCGGCATTTTGATGGCGGGCAAGATCAGGGTGTCAATGATACTAATCCTTTCATTGTCGACGTTAACCCCACCTTAGTTACGGAATCTACCACTATTCCATTCATTTCATATCTAATTTCACTGAATAAAAATGCGATACCATTATTAACGAACCTTGCGGTGTTAGAGACAGTACCATCCTGTCGCAATAATCTTCCTCTACAAAACATAACTTTCTGATGGTAGAGTGCACATGTCTTCCTGAATGGGTATCCTGATTTCATCATTGTTTCCAAATCTCGTAGTTATGGTTGATGGGGTGCAGTTCGGAATTAACGATAGCATTATCAACAACAACTTTTTCATTAACGTTTAATACACTCATTGTAGTACTGTAAACCCAGACTTCCAAGAATGCTTTGTTCTGCGCTGTCAACGCTTTGGTCGCTGAACGCTTACTGACTGTACCCTTTCCCACCACTCTTTTATAGTTTGTTTTGCACTGGTTACATGCACATGTATTATACCGCGTCACCATATTTTCTTTAAATGTAGTCCTATCGTTATGACTTCTCCGTTAAAATTGACGAGATCTCCGTCTTGGTCTACTATTTTAAGTGTTATTGTTGAAATGGTAGATGTATTTATAGGTAAGTAGATAACATGTTGAGGTGATTCGATTATTTTATATCCCGCTGGTACACTGGGAAAGAATTGATGAATTATGTGTGATGACTCACCATTTTAAAACTACCACTTGTTATATTGCACTCGATAATTAATGAGTTAATTTTGATGATGTTAATAGGGTTCTCAGAGGTGTACACTTTTTAGCTTGGTAAACAGCAGTTTTATTAAAGCCCAGCATAGGCCCTATCGAATGGACCACATTGAAACTAATGTTATGGGTTGCTTTCATGGTTGCTTTCATAGTATTATTATTTGCTCGTAAATCAATATACCCTTATCGTCTTTCACTGAGTCATTAATATATTTATTCACATCTGCGATTTCGTATGTTCCTGGCGGTATTGTAATTTTATCTCTTCCAAATATGAGCATGTTGTTCTTTGAAGTAACGTTTTGTATAGTATTGAACGATTCAAAACTAGTTAACCCCATTACATATTCCGACTCATTATCAAGAAAAATCGGTGGATTAAATGTGGCTTGCAGGATCTTTTTACCGGTGAAGGTAAATGTGTACGACATCACGATCACGTAACAACTACTGACAATCAGAAGAGTAGTCGTATAAAAATCGTAAGACTAGATGACCAGTTGTATGTGTCAAAATCTTGAACCTTGGTAAAGTTATACTCAATTGTGTTTCTGCTACCATCACTTTTAAAATAGTGGAGTAATTCAAAGGGTGGTTTAATATGTCCTATGCTATCAAAATATGTAATATGCCTGTTACGCTTAATGTAAGCTGTCCAGTGTGTTCCCTGATTAGCTTGATCATCCAGATTCAATACCACATTCATTCGCATGGATTCGTGTAGGTAGTTATCTCGCATATATATCCCTCTAAAATAGGGAATCTGTAATTGCTCCACAAATTTTGATAGCTCAACATTACTTAAGGCGTGACGTGGTAGCTTCAGTGGGAGTTTTTGAATACGGTTGTAAATATATGCCCAACCCTCGTTTATATGGCTTTATGTATAAACCTTTTCCAATGCAGCTGCTTCCATTGGTTGTGTCGTTTGGTTTCTTCTAACGTTTTTGTCGCAGCTTTTGCGTCAACCGCTTTTGCACTGCCGCAGCACCGCCACCTAGAGACCCTAAAGCTCCTAATGCTGCAAAAGGGGAATAAGAGGTATGAATCGTTTTGGTTTTGGTAAATATTCTGCTCTTGGGTGACAGAATTTTTTTGTGTTTTAGAGCGCTCAAGGCTTGCTGTATTGTGGATTTTAAAGATGATCGAAGTTTACCACCAACACGACGTCGGGCTAGAAGGACTGCTTTGTTAAACGAAATTGCTCTGCGAGAATGCTTCCTTCGTCGTGATTTGTTTCCCATTCCCAATTTATTTTGTCCTTTCTCTCAGCTATGGTTAATGCAGCTGCCCTTTCTCCAAAGGTACCGTCGGTAGAACGAAATCTATTCCAAGCTTTTTGTTGAAAGTTTTATCGGCAATGTGTCGTTGTCCTAGATCGTTTGACTGGGAGTATGCAATATCGTGTTCTTTACACGCTTCGTCCAATGCGTTAATACCTTTGTCGCCACGAGCTAATCGTTTTGTAAACGGGTGCCTGGCCCACAATATCAATATCCGGGTATATGCAACTCCACGGGTAATTTATTTATTAAAGTATTAATTAATCCTGAACCTTTTTTCCTCTGACGCTGAGATGTATACTTCATACCACACTGACTGTCACTTCACTACTAAACTACTTTCTGCACGTGGTGTTATATATATATATAGAAGCGTCATACAAGTCGTGGTTTAGTACCATAATGGGTGACATCCGTTCATTCCGCAAGATACAGAATTACCTATCAAAATTATGACATTACTTAACAAGGAGCAGTACTCTAAACACCGCGGTTTACTAAAAGGGGATGTAAACGAGGTATAATCGTCGGACCATCCGGCTGTGGAAAAACCAATGTTATGATTACCTTATTAGAACATCCAAATGGTTTACGTTTTGAAAATGTCTATATATATTGCAAATCTTATATCAACCTAAATACCAGTACCTGCGAGTTACTGGCACCCATAAAGAAATTAGGTATTTCGAATACAGTGATAATAGTGATGTTATACCTCCTAGTGAGTCCCGTAAAATTCAATAATGATTTTTGATGATGTAGCATGTCATAAACAAAATGAAATTAGAGATCATTTTGTTTTGGCAGACATCGAAATAATGATTGTTTCTATCTGTGTCAAACGTATTCTTCAATTCCAAAACAGCTTATACGTGATAATGCGAATTTATTTTTTCAACAAGATCACACTAATATCAAGCATGTGTATGATGATCACGTTAATGTTGATATGTCATTTGATAGATTTAAAGACTTGTGTTGCTGTTGCTGGCGTGATAAATTCGGATTTCTTGTGATTGATAAAGAAAGCAATGTTAATAACGGCGGTTACCGTAAGAGATTTGACTGTTTCATTGCCGTATAAATAACCTACTAGGACTGTCAACGTACAGTCGTAATGGAGGAGCGCTTAGTACAAGACATTTTGCGTGCTCGCAAGAGTGTGCAACAGAAATATGCTAGTTTGAAAGAAGATACTGCACTTCCAGAACGTGCAATGGAGGCACACTTTAAACCTATTACACAACCATTAAAACAATTAATTACTAAAATGATGGTTCTCTCATCAAAGCTGAACCCCTTACGCCAGAAGTCGGAAAAAGGAGTCCATTGCACATGAAAATGAAGTATTTTACATTATACACCGAAATCCTCTAGAATACGTAAGGAGCCGCGTACTATTGTTCCTGACACCATTCCCACACCTGTACAGGAATCTGTAATTGCTGATACACACATGACGACGAGGTGGAAATTCCTACTTTACAACAATTGAAATCGGAACTACTAGCTGCTGGATCTCAACCCGCCTTTGAAGAGTATCTTAATCAATACCAAGGATTAGCGAAATTACGTCGAAGGTATCTTTAGAGATACCGAAGATGAATATGACTTAACGTACGGTGTGCATTTTATTCCTGAAGAAGAGAAATTTTTATAGGCGATGCTGAACTAGATTTTGTTGGAGAAAATTTGCGAATCGCTCTTCCCGATGGATCATCCCTAGATTATGAGGAACACCGGGATTATATGAACTACTTTTAAAAAGTTCCTACGGGATACAAAAGAGGGATCTACATACAATGACATTTTGCGTCGTACGCATGCTGCCCGACGTAATTATAACCCTGATGATCAAATCCGAGGAACTAATAGTAAGAATACCTTGAAATCATTAAACCATTACTTCAGCCTAGAAAACGTTCTGCCACATCGTCTATTGCCTCCAGCCACCAGATCTCGAACTTCTATATCCAAAAGAGGTGGTGGACTGCAGCTATTGCGATACAATAATAGACCTATTGAGTTTGTACCGTGGAATAATCCGAATAAGTTAGTCGATTGGTTAAGGAATTATTAGGATCAATGTCGGCAGGAAATACTAGCAATCACAACGAAATAATATATAATTGATGAACTACGTAACGCAAAAGTAATAAAGTAACAGAACTTGTTATAAATCTACCACTATAGTCATTTCCTTTCATTGTTACTACGACTATCACTACAGATACTACTATACGTCCACCAGTGATGCCAATAGATAAATTTGGCGGTCATCTTCATCATCAAATGACAGTGGATAAATTTGGAAAACATATTACTGATCATCGCAGTGATGCTACGAAGCAAAGTGATTTATATTACGAAACTTATTTTACCTTGCAAGGTGTCTTGCAACAGACAACAGTAGATCTTCCATTGGGTATGAATGGTAGATATTTATTTTCTACAGAGGAAAAATATTGTACTGTAGTGGTCACCTCGAGATATTCATCTTCGAGTGGATACTGTAGTATATACGGCACCGCTGTTTCTAAATAATAAAACTATTCGTAAGAAGGTGTGATTCAACCTATAATTCCAAAAGATATCAATTTCGACAAAGAACAATTATTCATCCTAGAGATTGTACTACAATCCAAAGTAAAAATGAGTAAAGCCGATGTTGTTGAAGAACTGCACAAACCTGCAAGAAGAAATTTTCCGCCGTTGTGTGTACTAAAAGGTTTAAATGATCTCTTTCAAGCTGATTTAGTGGAAATGATACCTTATGCTCATGTGAATAAAGGATTTCGATATATTTTAGTAATAATTAATGCCTTCTCTAAATATGTCTGGGCTTTCCCATCAAACGCAAGAATGGTAAACTAGTGCGGAGGTAATGGATAAACTGCTATCTGATTGCAAAAGATGCCTACATATACAAACTGATATGGGAACGGAGTTTTATAATGCAGAATTTAAAAAGTAATGAAAAATTCAATATCAATCATTACAGTAGTTATTCCACCTTGAAAAGTAGCATAGTCGAACGTGTCAATCGTACCCTTAAAGCAATAATGTGGAAAACATTCAGCATGCAAGGATCATATAAGTGGCTATCAATCTTGCCTCAAATTGTTACCGATTATAATTCAAGAAAGCATAGAACAACGGATAAAACCGGTAGATGTAACGGAAAAGAATGCTGCAGATATTTTGCAACATTTAAAATGTCAGAAAGTTCTTGACCGTAAAACACCTAAATTTAAAGTGGGGAACATGTACGCATTAGCAAACATAGAAGCATATTCTCTAAGGGTACACACCTAATTGGAGTTACGAAGTCTTTCGAATATCAACAGTTAAACGTTCGCCCACTCACCTCACACATTAGTGAGATGAAGAGATTCAAGGTCGGTTCTATGAGCCCGAACTACAAAGTGTTAAACATCCAGACATTCATCTAGTTGAACGTGTCATCCGACGTCAAGGGAATAAAGCTCTCGTTAAGTGGTTGGGTTTTGATACTTCTCACAACTCATGGATTTCTACCAAAGACATTGTGTAATACGCTAATTAACCTTAATTATATATACTGTAATATTAATATGCAATAAACAGATCTTTTTTACTTTTTTATTACTACTATCCTATACATATACATCACTACATACTACTAAAGCGTCTGACAAACACACACTCACGATGCTGTTTTTCGAGAATTGGTGAAATTATATTATCACAGTCGCCTATTCTTTTTTTAAATCGTGCAGAATCTCTAGCTAATTGTTCCCATTCTCCTTTTCGCGCATGCCTGTAAGCCAACTCCCATACTACTATGTAGTGAACTACGTTTTGGACTCATTAATGCGCACCTTCTTCACTGGGTGAGTCGTCATCTGATGACTCAAAATTCGGTAAATATCTTTCTATTTCGTGTATAAATTGCTCCAATGATATTTCTTTAAGGTCTTCTATTAATCGCTTTATACAACAAATACACTCTATATCACCTACATGCGATGTTAAGTATTTTTCACAAAGGCGTATTCCTCCCCCATACTTATTAACTAGATTATTTAAATAGTCATCACTAAATCTACCCATTCCATACACTTTTTCATGATCAGCATCGAATTCTAATGCTTGTAACTGGCATATTAGTCTTTGGACTGCACTAACACAATCTACAGCTTTAGGCCACGACTCCGCACTATAACACATCCACATATTGACTAACATCTAATACTATCCACTATTGACTACAAGCGTTACCCCCCTTTCAGTTATAGGATTGGCAAGATCCATATCCATATATAGTTTCTCCTTGGCAAATACTTCCATTTCCAGAAGGCAGGCTATGTTGACCTCAAATACATCACGCAATGGACCTATAACTTGGTGAATGTTACATTCAGGAATTGTCGCTGTCGACTGTATTAGGTTTTATAAAACTCTGGAAAGTTCACAGTATCTGCCAACTCCAATCGGTAATATATTATCTTCAAAAGCTTCCATAACTGTTCTATAGACTCCCATCCTAAATAGACATCAATTTCGTCACTATCACAGAGGCGTATAATTTTTTCTTGTTAATATTTTCGTACGAGACAGTCTTCGATCCCAGTTTGGTAGGTAGCCATGTTCCTTCAGGACTGTAGAAATAATTAGTAATCACCCTTGATTATCCATAAGTATACGCCATTCCTGCTTGTCAAACACCACTCCACCACTCTTCGTTCCACCTAGTTTTACGACTGGCTCAAATCCAAATTTGGGTGATAGACCGACACTAACAAACTTTGTTTTACTTTTATTTAAGAAATAATGCACATTATTAAGCAAAATATCGCAATATTTACTTGAACTTATAGCACCGAGAATCTTCGCCTTTTCTATGGCTTGACGTACGATGTTATCCATTATATACGATACTGACTTTACATACATTCCCTCTCTTTTATATATGACACTCTCCCCACTATGTACCCTCCTCAAGGCTACTTACGTGACCTTCACGATTATACCACACATTGCTTTAGCGGTCTTGTCGGTTACACCTTTTCAAGGTTTTCTTTTCGTTCCACTACTTCAAGGATTTCTAGGCATACTTATTCCCAAGGTTATTCCACTTTGCCACATTTCGTTTTTTTTCCAACCTTATATTCACCACATTTCCAAAGTCCCACATTTCCAAGGTCCCACATTTCCAAGGTTGTTCCACTTTGCCACAACAAGTTTACTACACAAGGTTACATACCCCACTCAGTTTTATTCATATACTTAAAGGGAGGGTTTTTACATATACCATAGTTACCGATCTTCACTATGTCAGTTACTCCAGTGCAAGACGATTGGAAGACTCCTGCAGTGTACCAACCACAAACCCTATTTCAACTTAGTACGCGACGGACATGTCAATTAATTCCGAACTGGGTAAATTTTGAAAAGGAAGGAATACTACCGGCTTCCATAACCAAAGTGCTACGAAAATAATTATGAACTGGTTCAGTGGAATTCAGCGTGGTATACCGAATTGAGCAAGGTAATACGCGAGCACTTTTCGCAAGCCGTGTAACAGCATATGCCCACATTGTATCAATACATGTTCGATACCATCTGGTGGACTTCATGAATTTGTGTCATTGCTGTTTCGCTCGATTGAAACCAGGAGATTACCGCGTACTGGACCATCATATGCATATGGAGCGGTGGACTGCGCGATACTACCTGTCGTACGAATATTATTGGTGCTCGTCGTGTAGGGCGCCTCTCACACAGTTATACGATGTGTACGATGATGACTCATGTATACTGTGTGATGAGGTGTGCTGTAGCCGAGTAGTCTTTTACTGTATCTATTTTTATTTATTGTACATATTGTACATATTGTATATCTGTTGTATATATGTTGTATATATGTATATATTGTATAGAATACATTATTTACTGTCAGTATCATACTGTTTTCGCTGATGTTAACATGTGTGACCCAAACTTTTATTATCCTCAGTATTACAACTGTTTCGATAAACGCTTACTAACGTATCGAACATGGTCTGGAGTTCACTCACCCTCATCGCTTGCTGCAGCAGGATTCATTTCCACATCTTCAGACGATACGGTTGAATGTTTCATGTGTGGGGTTAGAATAAACCGATGGCAGCCAGATGTCAATCCGTTACAGGAACATCTACGATGGGCACCACATTGCACGTATGCTCAGCTCCTCGCACCACGTCCGCGCAGATGTACTGAAACGGAAGTGGAGAGGACCTTCTGCACTTGTACTAAATCAAAATGTTTTATTCCTAAAGAAAATCATATATCTGAGTAATTAATTACTACATGTCTGTCTAAATCAATTAAATATATTAACATATCGTTTTCTTTTATTTTGGTAAAAAGTAAGGTTGAGCAAAAAAGTGAGCAAAAACATACAAGTGGGCTAGAGTAGCATTTGGGTGTTGTTATTGTGCGATCGTGCTCAGACTGGTAACCTTGTAATAGTGGAACGCGAATGCGTTAGGTCACAGTGATGGCCTTGTAATAGTGGAACAGGAAAGCGGGTCTTGCGACCTTGGGTTTGTGGTAATGATATGTCATAGGGATAGCCTTGTAGTAGTGGAACAGGAAATCGGGGTTTGTGACCGTGGGTTTGTGGTAATGATATGCATTTAGGTCACACATTGCGCTTTTTTGACCTTGGTACGGTGGGAAACCGGTTTTTGTGGCAACCTTGGAAATGTGGAAAACCGGTTTTTGTGGTGGTGTCCCAAAAGTCTCCAATCTTACCTACTGAAGAATTTCGGCGGATTTTACGTCTTCAACGGCAAGAAATTTAATAATCATGCGCTGCGCAACGTGCGGATGAACCTCTTGCACACTCATTGTGTTTACAACTGACGAATGGGGAGAACGGAATTCATTTGAGCGCAGACAGTTACGTGACATCCCCACCTAAGTGCATTTCTGACCTGTTTACTTAATACTGCACGGCTCGAAGGGTGTGAGTCTATGTATTAGTATTAAGCCCACATAGTGTTTTTGCTTTTAGATTGTTTTATATGTATTAAGTCCACCTTGTCAGACACATAAATGAATTTGATCAGTGTGAAAGTGGGTTAAAAGTGTGATATGTTGTAAAGGGGTAAAAGAATGATACAATTAGTGCAAGGACGACAATGTACGTAGTGGTCTTGTAAACTCAATTTTTACTGCAGGTATATAAGGAATATTGCAGGAGAATTATTCGACCGAGTTTGTACGTTGCAAAAAGAGGATTTTAAAAATTTTAATCACTCGTTGAATAATACAAGTCCGTAATATATCAACAAAACTAGATACTAAGAAACAGGGTGAAATTTCTTATTTCAAAAGTTGTAAGTAATGGCAGAAACACTTGGTATACTTAATTTCAAGACAGATTTTGTGCCACCGAATTTAAAGAAATTGTCTTCAATACCAATTGACACGAAAAAGTAAAAGGACCTCCAAAAGGTACTTTAATGGGCGTCAAGTGCGTTTTATAACTTTTATCAAACTCTGCCGCATGCCAAGACTGAATAAAATAGTGACATTGTATTCAAAGGTAAACACCTATGGGACAGTTGGATTCCAAATGAAGAATATTCTGGAATGACGTATTCCGCGACAAAAATGGGTGGATGGAAGCAGAAACGTTTAAGAAATTTTTTGAGAACAATTTTTTAAAGAATGTTGGCAGTGAAAGAATCATATTGATTTACGATGGGCACACGTCTTATATTAGTGTTCCTCTGATAGCAGAAGCAATAGCTAATGATGTTATTATAGTGAACTTACGCCAGTCATTTGTTACAACCTATGGACTTATGTATTTAGGTCATTAAAAATGGCGTGGATCGAGAACTGATAAAATGGCAGAGACAAAATTATGGCAACAAATTACCAAAAGCTAGCGTTTTGCTCTATCATTTCTAAAATCTGGTCTCAAACGAGTCCAACCTTATTATCAAAGGATTTGAGAAAGGAGGAATACATTTAATAAGGAAGTTATTTCTGAAAAGTTTCATCCAGAAGCGTATAGGAGCGACGATTTGAATTCAAAGTAATCAGGAAGAAAATTTAGCACAGCATACAGGAAAGTTCTGAAGAGGAGTTGAATTTGCCATCCACTTCAACAGCAACGTCAGCAATCGTAGCTATAACTTTCCAGGCATCGTCGATTCATTCAAGTATTTCGCCAATACTACCTACCAATTCCATGCAACGAATATCGATTGACAACGCCAAGTTTTGAAAACATTCTTTTGCAAGCGTTGAAACAGACGCCAAATACAGCGAAAACGGGAAGGAAGAGAATATGCACCAAGTATTATCTTCAAGTCGTTGCTAGATTGAAAGAACAATTAAATATTAAGCATAAGAATAACAATGAGTCAACAAGTAAGAATAGGAGAAAAGAAAAACAAGTGTACGAAGAAGAGACAGACCATGATAGTTCAAGAGATGGAATTGAATAATTCAGAAAGTGATTTAGAGGATGAAGTGACTAATTTCCAGGAAGAACAAGAATTTATGAAGTCCTGGATAAAGGCTACACTAGTAATAGGAGATTGGGTTCTTGTCAAATTTGTAACAAAGAAAAGTTTCAAATTTTATGTTGGACAAATTACGGCAACTGAACCCTGCTTGGAAGCGAAATTTGCCAGACGATCGACAGCTTCTCAATTTCATTGGCCAGATATCGCAGATATTTCAATTATAAGTGAAGAACAAATTCAAACTTATTTACCTGCTCCAGTCATTCATAAAAGGGGACATTTCAGTTTCAATATTACATTTGAGCAAAATGTATACTGAAAAAAATTTTTTCAGCTGAAAAAAATTGTAAAATTACTTTTTCTCTTTTATTTACACTTCCCCTTGCAAGGTTTCCGTGCTTCTCCAGTAAATTAAATTTACACTTGCCAAATAAGATTTTTTTTTTGAAAAATGAAACGTTTGTTCTGATTTTGTTACGTGCCGCTTCTAAATATGTATGATAGTGTCTCATTAAAATTTCTATGATTTCGGTGGTTAAGAAATGAAATTACAACACGAAAAGTTTGAACTATTGAAATGTTGGGTTGCACTTGCCCCGGTGTACTTTAAGGAGTATTCTGGGTATAAAAAGCCTGAAGCAAAAATTTCTTAATACTCCGAGGTCTGCTAGGCAGCTGAAAGATCGTTTATGTTATCATAATGATTTATTACCTAAGAAAAATGTTGGAACCTTGTTATGTGCTAAATGTTGGCTACAAAATATAAATACTGAACCTGATGAAAAAGTGTATTCTGACGAAGAGATATTATTAGATGCTGAGAAAAAAACGAGGTAGAAAAATGAAATTCACAACGGAGGAGAAAAAAGTTAGCTGTGAAAATAAAAGAACAACAAAAACTGATAATGTTAGGAATTGGTTGAGTTAGCTTCCTAGCCATTACTGTCGAGAGAGTCCCAAAACGAATGAAGTAGAAGGAGGTGTAATGTCCAATGAATTTACATCATTCATCAGTGATTATATTAACAATGTGGATTCCAACTAGAAAACAATTATTTTTAGGAAGTCTTACAAGTGGTTTAAATGATATAAGCAAAGAAAAGAAATTAACGATAGAACAACTCTTTCTCGAAAAAGGGCACACAGTGATGCAAGCTGATATACGTACATTCGGTATTGGAGAGTTTATTTAAACCACTCATAAATTCTCCCTCAGACTACATTGCACGCATGAGACTTGCAAGACCAAAGCAACCTTACAAAATAAAAGTTGTCCATCACGAAGGTGTATCTAGCAACTTGGCTTCTATTAGACCAGGTGAAAAGGTGGGAGATCCCACAGTCACTGACATAAGAAGACTTCCGTATCTTCCAACTGGGGATATAAACTTTAATTTGGATTATGATTCTAAATGGACGCCTCTTCCCCAGCGCAGAACAGGTGGTACTGCTAAACCAGCGCCAAAAAAATTATGTAAGAATCTAATTCCAGTAACAAAGTCAAAATGTAATCAGCTCCAAGATTTGAAACCGGTAATCGAAAAAGAACCTCATGACTTTTAAAATAATTTGCCCTACACTGAAGATACCAATGCCAAGAAATTAAAGACAAAATTATTATTATATTCAAGTGCCAGTCTGTATTTGTTTTGTATTTCCAATAAAACTGTTCTGAATTAAATTCGTTGTTCAGATTTTACTAAGGTTAAAAGCAGTATTTTAAATAAGGGCTCCTATGTGTTCCAATTGAATCAGTTAATACCTCATATGTGCAAAAATGTCCAACAAATTTAAAATTAAGGTATAAAGCAATGAAATACTACCAATTATTTATATAATTTTTAATTGGAAACAAATGCGTTTTTCATGAACAATGAACATTTCAATTTTTCAACAATTTAAAAAGGTTTTTTGTGGATACTGTAAATGTTGTGATTTTGCACATACCAGATATTTCCAAACCAAAGACAGTATTGTGTTATTCCTACAGTATTCACTCCCCAAACATATTGTTAGGTTCCAAAAGAAAATTATATTAAGGTATTAAGTCCCATCAGGAGCAGCATTTTTCGAGATAGATTGTATTAAGGCCGCTTTTTCTCGAATAAAACACGTACAACTGCATTTTTCTGTGCGCAACATTCACACCACAGAACTCTACATTATAGTCTAAGGTATCCTTAAAACATCATAGTCAAGAAACTTGTTGGACCGATTGTCAATAAAGTGTGAAAAATTGTTTGGAAAAAATTAACTGCTTTCCTATAAAATTTGCTAAATGTGACTTAACATACAGTCTGGTTCTAGTTACTACTGAATTAGTTTTAATTTTTCGCGATAGTATACAAAGTAAGACAATTGAAGTATTTTATTTTTATCTTTTATTTGTTTGTATCTACGTTAAGTATTGTTAATTTTTTAAGTAGTGTGTTGTCGTAATTTGGGAACATGTACAATAAACAATACCTCATTTAAAAAGAATTTAAGAGTATTTTATAGAAAGATCTCATGCCAAGTTACATAAAGGCTTTTGGCATTAATTCAAATGATTTCCAATTTTTGTTAAACGTACGAATAAATTGATATGTACCTACCTACCATGATTCAACTAATCATTACAATAAAGCAACACTTAATTAAGCATTACATTGAATTTATAAATGAAGTTTGACTTTTAGATAATGTTTTGGTTAGTGTGAGGATGGCACTCTAATCTATGATAGCAATTTCTGGCACCTAAGAGGCAGTTATTATAATGAGAATTTCGGTTTCTATTCGTACAGGTTATCTAACACTCTTTAGATCTACACATGAAGTGAATTAGTTTAAAAACTTGAGAAAAATAATGTGCAACGTAAATAAAATGACTGTAATTACACCTTACAGCTGCTAGGTATGTTAAAAATATAAAGCAGATGTTAATGTAAATTTTTCAATAAATGTAATACATAAGTAAAATTTAATATCGCTACTTAATAGTCATCGGCAGTTGAAATATAAAAAGGTCAACGGATTTAGTCATATTATTCGTAACTTTTTTAAATAAAAATATTAGATTTATAAATTTAAATAAGAAATCAAGAAGGTATACATTATTTTAACAAATATTGGTGGTTTATAACCTATGAAAAATGTGATCTATTAAAAGCTTTTGGAATAAATGCGGGAGGACACGTGGCTCATCGTATAAAAGAACCGTGTACTTAACGTACAGATCCGCGAGCAACCGTAGAATAGTCGGGCGCGCCAAATTGGGACATGACAATCTCTCCCGGACTGATATTCTACACTCACTAACTGTTACCAACTTTAATGTGTTTTTGTTTTTTGTTAGTCAATTTGCACATAATAATTAAAGAAACGTTCACTCTGGGCCACTATGTACTTACACCAGAACACAGCCACATAATCTTTTTCCTCAAGTAACCGTTCAAGCTGCTTGGCATTGACCTCCTCGATGACAGGTTCTTGGGGGGTCGGTGCGCGTTTGGCTGTTACCAACGCCACAAGCAGCAGCCACCACCACATGCTGCCGTCCACTGAGTATTATACGCCCGTCGCGACGCTACCCCACTACCATTTTAACTTGGTGGACTAAGCTTGGATGGCTCCCACATAGCTATAAGTAGATTTGTTTTTTCTCATTGTTTACTGGTCCATAGTCATTACAGATTTAGAACACTCATAGAGAAATTAACTATTTTTTCTTTGGAACATAGCACTATTAACTACAATAATTATAGTTCCCATTAATTTCTTGTAAATAACTAGGTCTTGATACACAAAAGATCAGAATCTTTAGGTTTAATAATTATTTTCCATCAGTATCTTAATTTATTTTTATTTTAGACAATTTTATATCAGCATTGAGTTTTACTCAAAGATATTAGGCATCCCAAGTAACACGAGAGTATGCTTAGAGAAAACTGTAAAACGTTCGCATGCCGTGTGTAACTAACGCTATTATTGCTTTATGATTTGATTCACAATCTAAAATTACATTTGAATTCATATTTTTAAAAGATTTTTTTCGTCACATCCTGTTTTACGAAAAGTTTGAACATTTCGGTCTTTAAAGCATTGTATATGTATTTATTACAGTTTAAGTGTGCCAACATTTTATTAATTCAATACATTTCAAAATGTCCACATTAAGAATATTTGTGATATAAGTTTTTTAACCGAAGATTGTAAATAAAATTGATAATAGCAAATTGTTTAGTCTATTCACAATGTTTAGAAATCCTGGGAGAACGGTGGTGATGGTTTATGCTCTAAGTTTTTAAAACAATGAATTGAACAATTTAAAGTGGAACGATCTGACAGGCAAGACATTAAAGCCGTGTTTGTACAAAGGACCCTGCACACCTCTTATGGGGTTTTAGACCACAATCAAATTTAATGAAATTTTAGTATGTGAAATAGTGGGGAATCCCAGACAAATGACCATTTTATGACAAAATGCCGACCAGAAGATAAATATTGCTCAGAGAAGACGACAGGAACTTTCACTTCCGCCAATGGACATAAATGGTAATACCAGGCATGTACAAATTGCAATCAAGGTATCATAGATGAAATTCAGGTCTATGAAAATGATCCAGATCCAACAATTATGAAGCTTCCTCTAAAATATAGTGCTAATCATTGTTTAATATGCAATAATGCTGCAAATATTCAACATTTATAAGGACAGGCAAGGACAAATATTTTTATGCGAAAGGGAGTATACGTACCTCGTATTTGTAAGGTTTGTCCTGTCCATCTTGATGCGAATGGTTTATTACTTTTTAAAAGGGGCAGAGTTGGATCAGTTGTTGACAACAATACGAGAAAGTAACACAAAAAATGAAACTTTTTCGGATGAAAACAATTTCAGTGATGAGGAGTTAAGTGCGCTGTCATCCTTAAACAGGGATCAATTTCGGGAATTGTTCAACCTTTGTGCGAATGTTAATATTTACGGAAGAAGGAGAGAAGTCAAAAAAAAAGATTTACTGTGTTTTTGTGTAAATTACGTCAAGAATTTCAGACACGTTTTAAGCGGCGATGTTTTCTTATGGTAGCAGACAGGGTGTCTCATTGGCAATTCAAAAAGTTAAGGAATCATTATCCAATAATTTTGTGTCCCAGAATTTAGGACTTCGTCACATAAACCGTAACCAATTTATTGCTGAACACGTTACCAGATTTGCAAATGAGTTATTTAATGAGGAACCTGAAAACCCAAAAGCGATTATTTGTATCGATGCCACTTATGTTAACATAGAGCGTAGCAAAAATTTTCAGACCCTCAGGCAGTCCTATTCAGTTCACAAACATTGCCACCTTGTTAAGCCAGTGCTAGTTGTTGCCCCAGATGGATATATTTTGGATGTTCATGGTCCATACTTTTCCGACCCAAGAAATAATGATGAGAGTATATTAAGATACCAATACAATCAAGATCAAGAACTAAGACACTGGCTGCAACCTGCCGATGTTGTGATTGTGGATAGAGGCTACCGAGATGCTCGGGAATTTTTAAATAATATTGGCATATCTGTGCAAATTCCACCAGCGCTAGAAGGTAGACGTCAATTGCCAACTGTAGAAGCCAACGCTAGCAGAATTATTACTAAGCAAAGGTGGGTAGTAGAAGCTCGAAACGGACACGTTCAGTCAATAGTTAAAATTTTTCGTAACTGTTTTTCAATTGCCCAAATACCGAATTTGCGGACATTTTTCCGTGTTGCCTGTGCCCTAATAAACCGCTACCATCCACCATTACATATGGAAGAAGCAAATGAAGAACTAGCACAAGAAATGCTTCAAATGGTAAACGAACCTAATCATGTACAAGCTAGAGGGGAAAATGAAGGCCTGTTGAGGCGGCACGGCAGATGGGCACCTTTAGAATAAAACCAATTAGAAAATTTTCCAGTTCTAAATATAGCTCAATTAAGACGCATAACTTACGGAACTTTCCAACTTAAACTAGCACCTTCTTACATACAGGATAACAATCACCAACTGGGCAACCACTTTTTCGAAATTGATACGGCGTTCAACGAATTAAATCTCGTTCGGCTTAGAATTAGATCTAGACATAGAAATCAAATTAAATATCAAATAATAATTAGCTATAACCCTGTTCCTGATAATGATGCTGAAAAAGAAGATGGTCCTATATTTGGCTACTATTGCCAATGCAAAACAGAGGCGCGAACTATAGGAATGTGTGCACATATAGCAGCAGTTATTTGGTTTTTGGGCTATGCAAGGCACGAAGAAGTTATTAGGCTAGCCGCTACTCAAGATGTTTTACACAGACATGCTGTCGTCTAAATGTTCCGTTTCTTGTATATAAATCATGTAAATATTAGGTTATTTATTTTATGTATAAGTTCCACTTTTTATCATGTAAATAATCATATTTAATACTAATTTTTGTTGAAACACCCTGTATAAAATGTTAGAAAGTATAGAATAATAAAAATTACAAAAAAGTATAATATGTAAGGTAACACTTGCGTATATCAATGTTAAAACCCACTTAACAAACATTATTCTTATTAGGCACTATTATTTTAACGCCCTGTATATCAAAATCTAGCCATTATATTAAGTTGGTCCAATGACAAATATTGTTCAGATAGTTTCAGTCTATAACATACTAAAATTTCATTAAATTTGACTGTGGTCTAAAAACCCATAAGAGGTGTGCAGGGTCCTTTACATAAATAATGAAAAACAAAACACAGTAGGAAAGTGAACGCATTGATACACAGATCATCAAAAATAAATGGTACAAAGAACTTCGAAATCTATCTCTGAGTATAGCTACCTCACTTCTGGCCCACATAGGAAGTTTAGATGTGTAATAGAGAGACCGATCAATAGACAGAGAGAATGTGTTATGATCAGGGTCCTTTCTTGGTGGGGAACTCAAGGTCAAATTTCACGATTTGTTATGTGTAGGACAAATCGAGGTTGGTAAGAACACACCTATCTATCAAAAAACAACTAAATTGCTTAATTTCAGGAGCCGTTGGTTTAAATGATTATATTAGCCCAAGAAGGATTTGCCGCGTTATATAGGCAACCCTCAACTAATCAGAGCCTAGCTGAAATTTGGCGTGAGGCTTTATTTTAGGGTCCTTAGGGCAACCTAAGACCCCATCACAAATCCGCTGAGCCAATCACCCAAAACTGTCATTTGAAATGTCAGAAATGTCTTTTTTTCTTAAGCACTGAGATATATCCTAAACAACGGCTCGAGTGAAGAAATATCAAGAAAGTAAAAATACTAAGCATAAAATTATCAACAAAATAGAGTAAATTAGAGCTTCGAGAGTTTACCAGTGGCGCACTTGCAGTATTGTAAACACCTGCATTTTTTCTTTTTTATTTCCTTTTTCTATTATTTGACATGCATCGAATGGTCAAGTGACTGGGGATATGACGCATTGGCGCGGCGTTCCAGAAATCAGTACAAATATTTTTCCGTTTATTCTATTTTTAGTTGTTATTTAGCGGGTGGGCAAATAAGAGTAGAGATCGATTAGAAAAGCGTGGCGCGCTACATTACGATGTCGTGCACTTGTGTGATTTGTGATTTGCGGCTGCCTAAATCGGAAGAAGTTATTGTTTCTAGGGGTAAAAATATTAATCGATAAAAGTAAATCACTCGGCGATGACCTTTGGCGAAAAATTGATAGAGTGCAGACGATTAGAATTAACGAAAACTGTCGTAAGGTTTATTTACGTAAAAAATGGTGAAAAGTGGTATTAATATTCCAAGTGTTGACGGTGGCTCAGGTGCGATTTCTTTAAGATCTGCTCAGCCTAAGCCTTTTGACAAATACAAACCAGCGAGGCAGGCCTATTGAGAAAACGTATGAAAGAGCGTTTAGTAACTTATGTATTTATATAAATGAAAATTTAGATTTATGTCAATTTTCACTCTCTGAGCTGCATAAAAAAATGGAAGATTATTTATCTAATAAGCAGAAAAGCGAAATGTGGAGCAAAAAAATATGTTGGTGAACCACTTTCAAGGCAGAGTTTTCTTTACACAAGAAGTGGGTAAAAATACCCTACTAACATTTAAAGAGCATGCTCAAAAAATTCTAAATGAACAGTGGTATAATAACAGAAGTGAAAATGAAGAATCAGAAAAAAAAAGGGGGCTGACAGTAGCAGCCAAGATACTTCGGGAAGAAGTTCGAATGCATGTATTTAAAGATGTATATCCCTCCAGTCTAGAATTTGAAGACGGAGGAAAAAGTGATATCCCTGAAACCTTGAAGTTGTTCTTACAAACCTTGTTTAATATTAAACTTACCAGTGAAGAAAGGAATTCAAAGATCGATAGAGAATTAATTAGCCTAAGCAATTCAATCATACCAGTGATACGTCCGAAGTCTTATGTTTCTCCCGTTTTATTAGGCTTAGGGATCCACCTTCACCGCAAATTTGGATCAAAGGATTTATTATGCATTTTGCATGCTTTAGGATTCTGTGCAGGATATTCGTCCGTTTTGGCTTTCGAGAATACTGCATCTGAAATATCGGTAAATATGAAGGATCATTCTTTTTTACAATTTGAATTTGACAATGCGGACTTCAATACGAGAACTTTAGATGGGTATGGTACTTTCCATGCCACCAAGTTCTCAGATAATCTCAGACAGTTTTGGAACAGCTCCAATATTACATTACCGAAAGCCAACAAAACTTGGCTTGAGCAAGATTAAAGTTGAAGAAATTGAGCTGTTCCACAAGTCTTCACCAATCAAGAATGTTAATTGTCTTTGGAGCTTTGGACAAATGCACATTTTATCCAAATTCTTCTTAAGGATAATGTCAGCTAAATTGAAAGGCAATTGAAGTAAGTTCTTTGCCTTTGAATTTGGAGTAATATGACTACCATCTACTCATCTCTAAGGCATTAGATTTATGTAAGAAGAATAATTTCGCAGTTGCGTGGTAACATTCGACCAATTTTTAAAAACAGAAATAGTGCTAGCAACGATGTTGCAGATGAACTCAAGAGTCACTGTTCGTTTGGAACGTTTTAATTCATATGGAATAGGAACCATAATGTCTGGATTACTTGAAGAATTGTGGACCACAATACGTAAAAAAGTAATAATATGACCAGTGGTCACGCATATGCTAGAGCGCTGCGGGCACATATATTGACACAGTCTGCGCTAACACAACTTTTATTAAAAGACATAGATTCGTCTAAATATCTAGAAGGCGATTTAAATGAATTGTACAATATAGATAACGAAGCAGAAACTTTAAATGAATATCCAGTTCTAGTTAGCCTTCTCATTGATTTTGAACAAATAGCGGAAAAACAAAAAAAATCAAGTCGTACTGCTAAACTCTGGTGTCTGTACTGGAAGCAGATGGAAATTTTGAAACTGACTATTCAAGTCGATAGAACCGCTGATTGGGATCTACATCTACATTGTGCAAATAATATGCTACCTTACTTTCATGCTAGTAGTATAGCTATGTCACTTCTGGGCCACTTTGTCACTTACATTAGGATATCGAAATTTGCCTGCTAAGTCTTATAAAAATTATTAAGTCAGAAGGTCAAGGTCAACTCACGTTGACAAGTACATGGTTTATCAAGGTCATCATCTTCAAGGTCACCACAACCACATTGTAGGAAAGGTTGGTATCCCTAAGTCAAGGCCACGCGGTTGGTAATCCTGCAAAGTCAAGGTCACCGCTTCAAGGCCACGTGGTTGGTAACCCTGCAAAGTCAAGGTCACCGCTTCAAGGTCATATGTTGGTAACCATGCAAAGTCAAGGTCACCGCTTCAAGGTCATATGTTGGCAACCCTGCTAAGTCCACATGGTTGGTAACCTGTAAGTCAAGACCATATTGTTGGTAACCTGCTACTTCAAGGTCACCTCCGTCATGTTGATGGTAACTGCTAACGTTCAAGGTCTCTAGAAAAGTTACTAAATTTTGATTGTCCACGTCAATTTTAGGCTGCATCCTGAAGGTTATTACCCTCGGTCTCAAGCAAGTATATGCATGTTTCAGGGCAAGCAATGTTTACTTTGGTCACTACAAACAGCCCTGAAGTGGTTCCGTTCAAACAGGTAGCCGTTTCCTAAAACAGGTAGCCGTTTCAAAAACAGGTAGCCGTTTCTATAAACAGGTATGTTTCAAAACAGTCCGTTTCAAAACAGATAGCTGTTTCAAATTTCTTACGAGAAGGCGATCTATTGTTCAGGTCGAGTTAATACATCTCAATTTAGGAAATCAAGAACAAAGACGATGCATTGTTCAAGCCGACGGTTCAAAGTCTGTGCTTATAATGTTACATGAGAAATGAACAAAGACGATTCATTGTTCTGGTCGATTTATAAAAGTAGATTGTTATCTCAATTCTAGGAAATCAAGAATAAAGGCGATCCATTGTCAACGCTTCAAAGTCTATGCTTATAAGGCAACACCTCTGATAACAAAGACGATTCATTGTTTGGCTGAGTCATAGCTTCTGAAATTCTAGGAAATCAAGAATAAAGGCGATCCATTGTTCAAAGACTATGCTTACAATTTTCAATGTAAAAGAACAAAGACGATTCATTGTTCAGGTCGAGTTATAAAAATAGATTCCACATTTCAATTCCAGGAAATCAATAACAAAGGCGATGCATTGTCAACGCTTCAAAGTCTATGCTTATAAGGCCACACCTCTGATAACAAAGACGATTCATTGTTTGGTTGAGTCATAGCTTCTGAAATTCTAGGAAATCAAGAAAAAAGACGATGCATTGTTCAAGTCGACGGTTCAAAGTCTATGCTTACAATTTTCAAGGCCACATGAGAGAACAAAAGCGATTCATTGTTCAGGTCGAGTTATAAAAAATAGATTGTTATCTAAATACATCTCAATTCTAGGAAATCAAGAACAAAGCCGTTCCATTGTCAACCCTTCAAAGTCTATATTTATCATTTTCAAGGCCACATGAGAGAACAAAGACAATCCATTGTTTTGGATAAAAATAGATTGTTATCTAAATACACTTCAATTCTGAGAAATCAAGAATAAACGCGATCCATTGTTCTAACCAACGCTTCAAAGTCTATGCTTACAATTTTCAAGGCCACGTGAGAGAACAAAGACGATCTATTGTTCAGATATAAAAATAGATTGTTATCTACATCTCAATTCTAAGAAAAGGCAAGAACAAAGAGGGCTCATTGTTCTAGCCGACGGTTCAAAGTCTATGCTTACAAGGTTACATGAGAGAACAAAGACGATCTATTGTTATGGATGAGTCATAGCTTCTAAAATTCTGAGAAATCAAGAAAAAGGCGATCCATTGTCAACGGTTCAAAGTCTATGCTTACAATTTTCAAGGTCACATGAGAAATGAACAAAGACGATCCATTGTTCTGGTTGATTTATAAAAATAGATTCTAAATACATCTCTTTCAAGAACAAAGGTGATGCATTGTCAACGCTTCAAAGTCTATGCTTACAATTTTCAAGGTAAAAGAACAAAGACGATTCATTGTTGAGTCGTAGCTTATAAAAAGGTGAGCCGAACTTATCCGACCTTACGATCTTATCTCTATATAAGTAGATAAAGAACAGTCCCACGTCAGTCGATACATTACAATCGTCACAACAACAAATTACCTAAAGTAAAAAGCAACTATTATTAATCACCAGTGTGTGCATCATATTTTTACAATCCTAACTAAAAGTTTTATTGTAAACCGAAGAGCAATTTGTTAAACGTAAAGAGTAACTATTATTACTCACCAATTTGTGCATCATATTTTTACAATCGTGACTAGAACCGTTGTGAAGAGCATTTTGTTACAAGTTCATTGTTACGTGTGTGCTTCATATTGCTAGCTATGAGTATGCCAAGTAGTAGTGAGATGGTTAATTTAACAAAGCGCATTGTTCCCTTATTGAAAACAAAAAAGGAATTTGCCAGGCACATCCGTATAGTTAACACCAATATCAAGCTATTGCAAGATATAATTAAACATAAAATTTATTATGAGACCAATGAAAGCTTGTTAGCTTGAGAGCAATTTAGCATTGCTCAAGTGCTATCTGGTTAGATTGAGACGGTTAAAGAACGCTTCAGGGAAAGTTGGTAGTGGAATTGTCAATAAAAAAGGTATGCATAAATTACATTGGTACCCCCTAGACTCATGTTTCAATGGTAGGCTGCTTACAGGAATTATAATCAATATGTCAAACATTAAGGACCCTTTGATTTTTTTACTAAACACATATAATAGTTTTGCACGTAAGGTGAAATTAATGTTAAGGCAATCTATGCTAAAGGTAAATGTGGTCTTAGGCTGTAATTTCATGCAACCCCAAAATCATTGTATTGAGTTGAAGACTTTTGCCACAAAAAATTGCGTTATTGATATTTCAACCAATGTACGTGTCTGGTACAATGAAAACGTGTATGATAAGTTACGGATAAAATTAGAGGAGTTTTCTGAAAGGCATTCCGGTTGGGCAGTACATGAAGTATTACATTTAAAAGTAAATATTAATAGCTATGTCCCATTTAGAGGCGGTTGTTCAACTTATGTTAAAGTTCCACGCTTCATAGAAGTAAAGCATGCTGTTGTTAATGTTAAAAATAACGATGAGTTTTGCTTCCTGTGGGCCGTTGTTTCGGCATTATATCCCGTTTCACAGCATTCGTATCGGACTTCTAGTTATCCTCATTTTAGAGATGTTTTGAAGTATGATTCAATTCACTTCCCCATTCAGCTGGATGATGTAAAAAAATTTGAGAATCTAAACAACCTCGCAATTAATTTGTACTGTATAAATGATAAAAAAGTTGTACCCCTTGTATTGAGTAATCAGCAAAGCGATAAAGAACCCATAAATCTTTTAATACTTTCTGCCGCGGATAACACTGTATACCATTTCACATTAATTAAAAATATGTCAGCTTTATTTTCAAAACAGATATCAAAGCGCGGTCATAAGAAAGTAATTTGTTACCGATGCTTGAACCATTTTTGGTCTGATGTAGCTTTAGAAAAGCATTTAACATATTGCAGTCAACTTAATCAATGCTCTACTAGGCTACCTAACGAAGCGGAAATGAATTTACAGTTCAAAAATTTTGCATTCCAAGAAAAGGTGCCATTTGCCATTTATGTCGATTTAGAAAGTATTTTAGAGAAGTGTGCAAATGGTATCGAAGGTAATACTCTATTTCACTCCAAACACACACCTTTCAGCATTGCTTACTATTAGAAGTGTTCATATGATGATTCTTTATCCCGTTTTAGGCTTTATAGAGGAAAGGATTGCATTCAATGGTTTGTTAACGAGCTTCAAAGTATTGCACATTGGGCTACCGAAATAATCAATCAAATTATTCCAATGGGTACTTTAAGTCTCAGTCAGGTTGAGCAATTTGAAAGCACCACGATTTGTCACATTTGTCGGAAACCATTTACTAATTCTGATATAAAAGTTAGAGACCATAATCATCTTACGGAGCATTTCGGGGGCAGCACCAGGCATGTAACCTAAACTATACAGACTCATTCTGCCAGTTGTGTTCCATAATTTATCGGTTATGATTCCCATTTCATCATTAGAGAATTGGCTAGTGTTCCCGGTTTGATTTCACTGCTACCCATAAACAAAGAAAGATATATCTCTTTCACGAAGTTAATGGAAGGCACCAAAATTAAGTTTAGATTTATTGACTCTTTCAGATTTATGAGCAGTAGTATTGAAAAGTTGTCAGACTATTTGGAGGATAGTAAAAAATTATTTCGCGCTAGTTGCAACAATGATGAGGAATTTTCTCTAGTAGTTCGCAAAGGTGTGTTTCCTTATGAGTATATTGATACGTGGGATAAATTGAATGAGACCACGCTCCCTCCTAAAGAAGCATTTTTCAGTCATCTTAATAATGAGGGAATCAGTGATGAGAGTTTTGCGCTGCATTAGTTTAGTGAAATGTTCATTGTAGAATTCTTTTCCTGCATCTGTCTGCAAATTGGAAGGTTTCCGACCGTTTTGAAGATTGCCTGCATGGCCTTGGCAACTTCAAGCCCGTTTTTGTTTTAATCCTTTGGTCCACAAGTATTTCGAAAAACAGTCAATAACTACTAAAATATACTTGTAGCCCTTATTTTGTTTGGCATATGTGTTAAATTCGGCCAAATCTGCTTGCCAGAGGTCATCATATCCCTTAATTATTGTGCGCCTTCGTTTAAAATTTTTTCTTGCGGGTTTGTGCAATGACGAGTTGTAATTTCGACATGATCCACAATTTCTTTAAGTTGATGTAGTTTTTCCTCCAACACTAGATAAGCGTTAAAGTTCCCTTTAACAGCTTTCTGAATTGCTTGCAGACAAAAATCAAGGTATCCTTTACTTCTAGCATCACCATCTTCTTCCGGATCCGCCAACTGGGTCAAACGGTTTCCATCCAAATTCAACCTTGTCGATAAATAGTATTGCTTGGTGATGACATCTTGAGGATCTATGGGGTTGGCAACATTGCTGAGTCTCTTATTCTCGATATCGAATTGATTATCATCAATAAGTTGAAACTGAGGGGTTAATTTCTTAAATTGATACTGGGCATGTGACCGTCCAAATTTATCAAGAGGCATTTTAGTTATGATATGTCGACATCAATGCAGTCTGATTTATATTGTTCAGAAAACTAGTGTTGGTCTTTCAATGTATCCATCTTCATACAATTCCTCTACAATTGATATTATATCATTTACGACACCGGTGTTTCAGCCAATTTTTCTGCCCACAATACTTCTAGATCACGAATTAGTTCATGTACATCATTCCAATATATATTCAATCGGCCTGTTTGTTAATTCCTTAAAAACAAAGCTCCACCTCCCTGCGCTGTGGGTGATGACAGCAAGGGTTTGATTATTTGTGTATACTTTTTGCTGCGGCTTCCTCGAATCTGTCCACTTACATCATAATCTCGCCTTGCAACATTCGTAGCTACTAAAATACGTTTATAATTCTTTCTATCCTTTGAATTTACTAGATTTAAATCGGGTTCATTCATAATAAGCAGATCATATAAACCTGGAGTCCCTTTATACGTGACACCATTAATGATCATATCCTTTCCTTTAATTGTGATGGGGGTATTACCAATTGTCCATTTGTCTGTTTTGGCGTCGTAGTGGACTCCATAAGTGTGATCAATAGCACCTTCAAGATCCCTCATAATACGTTCAACATATATACGAGGTAATTCGTGGTACTGCTCGAGAAATTCTTCAGAGATAGGTTCATTACAGGAATCATCTGTGATACTAAGAGGTTCTTCTTCTTCCTCGGTAGTAATCTCTCCTACAACAGATGTTTCTAGGAAACGAGGAGGGGGATTTATTTGAAACAGCGGAAGTTGAGCTAGGGGGCTTGTCTTCGTTGCTAATGAGTGTGCTAGCGGGCTAGTAGTAGCATGTTTTCTTCGAAATATGAACAAAGGTGAGTTTTTGGGTTTAACGGACTCCTTCGTTTTCTTATCAGGATGCATTTTATTCGCTATTTCAGTTAGAGGTTCTATTAGAAGTACTTTCAAACATTCTTTCATTATCAATGCGGGTAGTTTTAAGACTGTTGTATTTCTGCTGTATTATTTTACGAGCCTGAATAATTTTTCGCTTTAATATCATCTCCTTATTATCCATTGTAGCAAAATGGCTGTTAATACCTAAACGGATGTGTAACTACTAAACCACTGAAATCAGGCTAAGGTATTATATATTCATCAAACCTTTTCCTATAGCGACCATTACTGACTTCAGCATTCTTATTTATGACTATGAAGCCAAACGGATCTATCCAGCACTTCAGCACTTTGAACACATATCCCGAAACAATGTCATGCTTATGGTGGGGCTTATATGATCCTCATACACATGTTTTAGGTTTAATTCATCTTGCTCAAATAATATAATTAGATTCGCATTGTCACGAATTAATTGCTTTGGAATTTTACTGTAAGTTTGACCCAAATAGAAACAATCAATATCGTTATGTCTACCCATAGAAAAATATGCCCTTATGTTATTTTGCTTTTCACAGGCGATATCATCAAAGATAAAGATAGAGTTTGCTTTTGCACAATTCGGCTCAATCACATCTTGATTATCACTGAACGTAAAGTAACCTATATCCTTTACCGGAAGTAGGATTTCCTGTAAAAGTTTGTACTTGTTTTGATTTAATGACTTGGAGTATACGTATACACGTTTAAATTTCAAACCGTTTTTCTCAGTAAGCAAACTAATCATTGCGTTTGTTTTGCCGCAGTTGGAGGGGCCACATATAATGCCACGTATACTATTAGGAAGTAAATCGCCATGTTTTGAAGTACCAGACTTTTCATCAAATCATGATTTTGAATTGGAAGTTTTGTTTCTGCGCAACTACTTTCATCTTTGATGGATGAAATGAAACTAAACGAATAATTACAACATTTTTATTTATATAATACAGATTATAATTTTTCACTTCTCCAGTGAGTGGGTTGTACTGCACAATAGCATCGTGGAGAATAAGACCATAGGCAACGATTCCATTATCGAAAGGTGTTAGAGATTCCATTTCCAATTTGATGTCTACTGTTGAGTTTTTAAGGATTCATTCTGTTTAGAACAGTCCATTACAAATACTGGACATGATTTGAATTCGGTGTAGTTGAATAACGCATCTGTATTATCTTCATCATAGTAGTCACATCGGAAGTTCAAAAATTGCGATAGGCAGGTATGTATTGGTTAGCACTGAAGTTCAAATGCATTGCTTCATAGGGATAATACTGAATTCAGATGTACTTTAAGGTTCCTGATGTTAATGTGATCAAAATTTCCGGCTCTTGCAGACTTTGTGTACCTTTTACCTTGTTGGAATGCAACAATTATCCAGCGGGTTTTTCCAGTTGCGTTGACGTTTTTATTGGCCATATATCAGAGGTTGCTTGTTTTAAAGCAGGTAATTCATATAACTCCCATTGACGAAATGGAACAGTAATAATAGAATTTTATTTATTCCTTCAAACAAGTCCAGTTTCGCGGCATCACTAAGGGTTAAGTGTGGTACTTTCCATTGAATTTTATTCAGGGTTATTTCCGCATCAACGTCACCATAGTAGCAGTTTGTATCGCTTCTAGATCGAATTAAAATCAACTCTTGACGCATATTCACGATCACTTGACGATAATCCTCCATTATTCCAAATATGTGGTTCAATGGTATGCATACTGTAAAGGATTTTTCGCCATTTCCTCATCGAATTCTACTTGTAATGGTTCCTCATTCTTTGGTGACCACCCAAATGGCTTAATGCTTTGCTCTTGCTCGTCGTATAAGAAATATATCCTTTAATGTAGATGTTATGCCTGGATTTCGGCAAACGTCCACTCTTTGACCGCCTAACTCATAACGAATCTCTTCGAAAAGGAAGTTGGGGAAATTATTGGTTAGTTACATGATTTTCCTTCATCTTCTTTCTTCAGCTTACCTTCTATGTACAGAAAACTATCATAAGTAGCTGTAATTAGATCCTGACTTTGAATTAAAATGCGTATTTCTTCGGAAGGTCCATACTTAGAAGAGCCATACGGAAGATAGGTGTGAATATCTGATTTAATTATAGTATCATCAAAATGTACGTTTTGAAAGATGTTTAATGATTCAGTCATTGTGTAGATGCAATGAGGGTTGATGAGTAATTAAAGATTTACTAAGGGATGATGTCTTTTATATGAATTTCTTTTCAAACCTATAAATTAATTATGCCTTTTACAGTTTGTTTACTTCATATATTTTAAGAAGGCACTATAAATGCTTTCATTGTTATACAAAAAGAAAATCCTTGTTCACATTAGCACACTTATGAATGCAAACCTATTGTTATTTATAACGAAACTTTTTTCCTCATAACACATTTTCATTAATTATTATATTACTAATTATGCAATGTTGTTTTGGTAAGTTGTTAAAAATAATTTTTAAGAATGCAGATGCATTGTGTGTGTTTTATACAAAGAAAGTCTTTATTAGCTTGAATTTTTTTACACACTCCTACAAATTTTTAAGAATGCAAATGCTATTATTAACAAAGAAAGCCCATTGTTCAATGAAACATTACATATTTTAGATAAATGCATTCAGCTTCACGTGTGTAAGCGGGACATATCATTGTGTAAAAGAGATAGACATTAAACAAGTGAACTTCATTCAACAAATTTAACATTTCTTAGAGATACATTAATTCTATTAAAATGTACGCTTTGAAACACGTTTAATGGTTTGGTCACTCAGAACTTTCAATCCAATTGATGTTAAAAAGTATTTTTCTGCAGATGTTAACTGCAATGAGGGTTGATTGGGTCTTTTGTATGGAATTGTCCTGTGATTAATTCGCAGACCCATGTTCTTTTAGTTCTAAGCGTACTGTCTATTAACTCACCCTTTTGATTTGTCAATTTGATTGTTATATTACTGATTATGTCTGTGTTTATTTCTAAATATTGAGTGTTGGTTGGAACTTTATCCAAACGATAGCCCGAGGGTACGGAAACGTCAATTTCGTATATTACCTTTGCAGGTTTACCGTTTCGATAAGAACCCTTTATAATGTTGCACTCCACATGCAGATTAGTGTGTTTAATTATTTGGATGTCTAACGCAGATGTGTAAACATTCGCTTTTATATTCTAGGCTCAAACCCGAGCATGCGGCCAATGCTACTCTCTTTAGTAAAATCGATCTCAAATGAACTGTTTATCTCACACTTAAGCGTATTATTGTTTGCCCTAATAAAAAATTTTTCTGTGGGTATCTTTGATTTCAAGTAAGCACTAATTTCATCTAACTCATAGGCACCGTGTGGAATATTAATCACTCGCAAATGAGATGAATTTGTTCTAAAATAAAAGCTATCGTTGCCCGTATAAATGTTTCTAATGCTGTTGCACCGTAAATCCCACCAATCCAACAACGTATTTCTTCTCCAAATCTAGCTCTATCGGTGGGTAGAAGTTGCAGCTAGCTATGTTACCAACACCTTCTAAACTGAATGTTATTGACATAACTGAGAAAATTTAAGGTTATGTCGATTATTTACATAGAAATTGTAGGCATAGGTGCCCGCAAATAATGCTATTAAACTCCTGATCTTGATTGTAATTATAATAAATTTTACATCCCCGTAAGTAGTTAATCGCTTCAACTGGTGGTCGAAGATTACCGAAACTATCGTAATACCATACCTTTTCACCACGCTTTTTGTAGCAAACCCAATGTGTACCCGGTCCACTCTGACTATCTAAGTTGATGATTCCAGATTCATTTTTCTGTGGTAATTTAGGCAGGCTATCTCTCATAAAAATACCTCTAAAGTATGGTACACCTTTTGTGTATTTCTTTAACTCAATATCTGTTAACGCTCTTTCGGGTAATCTACTCAGTTTTTTGGAAACGGTTTTAAGTATAATGCACCACCAGATTTGTATGGTTTTAGATAGAATGCGCCACCAGCGATCGATTCCATCATACGATTATGGCGCGATGTTTCCTCTTGCAATTTTTTGGCATTTTTTGCATCATTGACTGCTTTGGCAATTCCCGATGCACCGCCAGCTAAAGCACCGATTGCTGATAATCCTGCGAATAACGGAATAAGAAATGGCAAAACACCTCCTTGTTTAGGTAAGGGAATTACTCTAGGAACTTTAATGTTTTCTTTCCCCAACCTTTTTACTACACGTTTTGCCGTTGACAGTGCTGACTTTATTGTGTCGGTGAAATCTCCGTTAGCTTTCATTTCTTTAGCTATTGTTTTCGTACATGCAATAAACTTTCACCATTCTTCTTCTTGGACCGACACCCCATTCCCAAATTTTCTCTTTGCCTTCATGGTGGTACCGACTGCTAAAGCTGCAGCTCGTTCACCTAATGTTGCGTCTGCTGATTTAAAGCGTTCCCAAGCTTTTTCTTCTAAAATTTTATCTGCTCTATGTCGACTTTCTAAATCTTGGTAGTCTCTATAACTGATATCATGCAGTTTGCACTGCGCATCTAATTGATTAATACCGGGGTCGCGCGTGCTAGTCGTTTCTCTAATTTTGTACCGGGACCACAATACTGGTAACCGGGTAAATGCAATTCCACCGGTAGTTTATTGATTAGTGTATTCACTAAACCACCTGCACTCTTCCGCTTCTTACCTATCATTGTTCACCTTGAGGGATAGGGTAGGTATTTATACCTAAAATCGTGTAAAAACTTTATTTTAGTAAATGCTATACATTAGATAAGCAGGGCGATAGTACATATTTCCATTAAGCATACAGTGTTATGTGAATTAATATTATACTTGGCATTTATAACATCATCAATGTCTTTATAAATGTCATCATCACCGAATTCCTTCTCACGAAAACGACGGTAGTCAACCACTTGTCGTATGAATTTTTCATAGAAACACACCAGATTGTAAGATTCAAGAAATTCCAATCTATAGCTTATTATATCCTTCAAATCGAATAGTTCTTCTATGTTATGGGTATTGAATGTAAACGAACAACAGTTGTAGTTTTCTATCATAACAGTTTTCAAAATTCTCATATCCTTTAAGCAATTCCCAATTGTAATAAATACCGAGATTGCTAGATAGAGATTCGTAATCTTGCTCATGTATTATATCCTCCTCGTTTACATGTGACCAATCAATTTGGCTTTCAATTTCTTGAGATCGGAAAATTGTATTTCTACATATCTTAGAAGTTCATTCCATTCCTTCACGTCTAATACATGCTGTTGCACACACCATACGCACTACTGGTGCAAGGTTAAGGTGTGTACTGTATCCAATTTCAATATGCGTATCGTTCGATAGTTTATAGGAAGCACAATCGATTAAGTATTCATTAGCTGCCTGTTTATACACCTCAGCCCTATGTTGAAATGATGATGACCAGTCGGAATAACCTTCATCTTGTTTCTCTTCATTTTGCTACTACTACTACCATCACTATTTTGACAGCATGAACAACAAAATGTTAAATTATTATTCATATTGTTATTACATGAGGTATCCAGGAGCGATTTTATTGCTTTTTCATGACTTACTTGTCCACATCACTACGACTAAACACTAGAAATGAGCATGTTTACATATGGTTGTAGGAATGTTATATGATCCAGCAAAGGTATGTTAAGTACATCAAACTTCCCATAATATGTGTATTTACTTAAATCAATTTTTATCTGTATATTGTGGTAGTCTTATAAAAACGTTTTACTTGTTAGATGACCTAATCAGTCTGAACAATGCATCGTCTTTGTTCTCGGAATTTCATAAGCTACGACTCAACAATGAATCGTCTTTGTCCTTTTACCTTGAAAATTGTAAGAATAGACCTTGAACCGTTGAACAATACATCGTCTTGTTCTTGATTTCCTAGAATTTCTGAAGCTATGACTCAGCCAAAACAATAGATCGTCTTTGCTCTTACACCTTGAAAATTGTAAGCATAGACTTTGAACAATGAGCCTCATTCTTGATTTCCTGAATTGAGATGTGGAATCTATTTTCGACCTGAACAATAGACCGCCTTTTGAAACGGTTGCGAAACAGCTATCTGTTTTGAAACGGACCCCTGTTTTAGGAAACGGCTACCTGTTTTTAGGAAACGGCTACCTGTTTTTAGGAAACGGCTACCTGTTTAGGGGAACGGAACCACTTCAGGGCTGTTTGCTAGGGGGCGTGACCAGAGTAAACATTGCTTGCCTTGAAACTTGCATAGACTTGCTTGAGACCGAGGGCGATGACTGAGGATACAGCTGATGTGTACGATAACCTACAAAACAATAGATCGTTTTTGTTCTCTCATGTGGCCTTGAAAGCATAGACTTTAAACAATTGGCCCTTTTTGTTTCTCAGAATAGGGCGTGGCCTTGAAACATGCATAGACTTGCAATAGAGGGCAATGACCTTCAGGACAATCAACAATCTAGTAACTTTTCTAGTGACCTTGAAGGACTCGTGCAAGCATGACCTTGAAGAGGCGGGGTTACCTACCACGTGGCAGAGGTGACCTTGAAGATGATGACCTTGATAAACCGTGTACTTCGTAGGTAATGTGATGACCTTGAGCAGAAACACTCGTAGAAAAAGTATAGTAGAAAAGTGGGACAGGAGTGCCATAGCTATACTACTCATGCTGCTGGCCATCTGCCGTATGCTAGAGGTTGTCATTTGTATATACAGAATATGGTCACTTGCAAAAGGACAGATCCGCCAGATTGTGAAAAATTGACACGGAAAAATTGCAACGTAGTACGGCGTTCTAAAAAATGTTGGTCCGGGACCACACTGGATATGGTAATAGAACCGGAGCTCATGAGACGTATGAAAACTTCTGGGGGACTAACACACGGGTGAAGCATTTCAGACAGTACATTATCTCGATAGATTGCGGCGATGCCCCAATGTTTAGAAGTGACAGAAGCAATTGAAATCTTCTCCGGCATAACTACTGTCGCAAATGATCAGCACGTCGATCTACGTCCTTATCGTATCCAGTGCGACCAGAATGACATAATGAAAATGCGAAACCCGTTTGATCCCAGCATTCAAGCATTAATCTCGATCAGTTTAGGTGATAAAGACGTAAACTGCGACCGTACCTTGGAAACAGGAGAAAGTGTTGTACAAAAAACAATTGGTGTGACCTACAGTGACTTGAAACTGAAGCGAAATGACAGAGTTAAGCCAAACGGTAAAACTGAAAAACGAGGAATTGAGTGTAAATCCAGCGCTTCTTTTTAGTCGAATACGTTGTTCGGCATTTACCAATGAGGAAATTAAAGAGTGTTTTAAATACGAATTGGCCTCAAATCCACCGTGTTTGTTTGAAAATTCCACTTTGTGAAAAACTGTGAAATCGGGTTTGTATAAGGTCTTTGATAAACTTTGTTCACCCCTAGATGTTTGTCCAGATTCTGTTACACATTATGTGATTGACGGAGGTCATTTACTCCACAAAGTAGTTTGGCAAAAACCGGCTGTGTTTTCCGAAGTGTTTTCCCAATATCACAGGTACCTAAGGCATCACTAAGGTCAGAATTTAACTTACACCCCAAACAAAATCTGCCGAACAAGGTCGTCGAATTCAAGTCAGAAAAGCCACATCTGTTATATCTTTCTCCGATTTGACACCTGTAACGGTCCCTCAAGAAGATTTTTTGTCGAACACCACGAACAAAACCAATTTATTGCCGCATTAAGTAAAATACTAATCGACAATGGGATTAGTGTAGTAAAATCGGAGGGTGATGCCGATCTCTTACTTGTAACTACGGCAGTTGCATTATCAGAGGAGCTGCGTAATGATTCTGTTGCTGTAGTAAGTGAAGATACAGATATGATGGCCTTATTAATCCATTATGCAAAACAAGGATTGTTTATGGGGCATCCAAGTAAGTCTTCAAAACCTAACAGAGTAACGGACGTAAGGATGCTGCAAGAAAAAGATCATTCTGGCTTTACATGCTATTTCTGGATGTGACACGACTTCTGGCTTATTCAACAAAGGAAAAATAGTGGTATTGAAAATGGTTCAGAAGAAGAAAATGCCCACCTTTCTGAAAGGTTTTACAATCCTCATACCACCAAAGAGAACTTAGGAGCCCCATGTTGCAAATTTGTAATTAGACTTTACATGAAAAACGAAACTGATGCGGACCTGGATGCCATAAGGTATATACTATACCAGAAATATATTGCCAAGAGGAACCTGAACAGAGATTTTAATTTGGCTTCTCTACCGCCAACCGTCGATTCTGCCCATTTCCATGCCCTTAGGGTTTTTCATCAAATAAGCCACTTTTTTAATGTTTCAGTTTTATTTCATTTCTTCGTTTATAGGTCCAAGCTTGGTTGGGGAGTAGCTTGCCACCACAGGAGTGGGGATGGATGGTCGAGGTATTTGCCTATTAAGACCGAAAAAGAAATTGCCTCACGATGGGTATTAGAAAAATTGCCTCACGATGGGTATTAAAAAAAATATTTTGCGGCCGTCAATCTGGAGGCTGTAAAAATGCTTGTTCTTGTCGCAGAATGGGAGTCAGATGCTCACTGGCATATGGCCAGTGTAATGATATCACCTGTCATAACAGTATTGATGAAGAAGATATCTAAATTGTAGGTGTTTTTATGAAATGTTAAAAAAAATGATGAAGTGCTGTGACTACGCCGCTGGCGAACTATAAAAGATTGGTTTAACGTATTTTTTAGTTATTTGTTTAAATAAAATTATTTTTTCTTTTGTTTTCATATTTTGATCTTTTTCAGAAATAGAAGTGAAAATAATCAAAAATACTTAAAAAAACATATTAAAATTACTGCAACTACACCACTGGTCAACTCAAATAAATTAAATATATATATATATATATATATATATATATATATATATATATATATATATATATATATATATATATATATATAGCAATTTGTAGATAATTGAATGCTGAATGTTTTTGCTCTCTTCATATTTTTCCATTTCAGGTATGGTTTAGAAAATATTTAGGTTTTTTTAAACAAAAGGTTCTTTTTGACATTTCAAATGACAGTTCTGGCCGATTGGCTTAACGGATTTATGGTGGGGTTTTAGGGTACTTTAGGGACCCTAAAATAAGCCTCCATCCAAAATTTCAGCTTGGCCCTAATTTGTTGTGTCGACCCGGGTCGTTCCTGGGTTATACAGTGAGCGGCTAAATTATGGAATAAATTCAATAGTTCTTAAATCGGCAACTTCAGAGAAAAATCACGATACCCGTCGATTTTTATTTTTAAACGCGCGGTTGCTCAGGTTATTAATTTATTTTGAGGTTACCTATGTAAGCGTGATGACGTCATTGATGATTTTCTTTAATGGAAAGGGGAGGTGTTGCAATGGAACTTTTGAGAGATCTTTTAATTATCTAATCAGTCGTAGCAATAGTTTTGAGTATTTGCGTTACGTATACAGGGTGATTCAAGATTATTGTTGTTCTGTAAAAATACAAGCGAACTAAAAAAGACAGCTATTCCAAATTTGGTATGTAGACATAATAGGTCATGATCTATCTTTTAAAACTATTTTCAAAAGTGCGACGTTGCCACTTCTACCAGAAACCCAAGGCAACTTTGAAAATTCAAATTGAATACCCTGTATGTTATTGCATTTTCGGATTCTGCATAAAATTCTAAGCAACTTTTGTTAATATTTCCCTATACCCGTCTCTAAGCGTTACATAAATGACCTCTAAAATAAAATAATAATCTGACCAACCGCACACTTAAAAATAAAAATCGACTGGTTTCGGAATTTTTTTCTGATTTTATTTGGTTTGAAAATTCTGTCATAATAATCTTTGGAAAAAAAAACTGATTCACTTCATATGTCGAGCAGTTTAGTATCAAAAATACAGTCAGTTTAAAACTGACAACAAAAGAAAGTAGCAAAAAGAATAGATTTTTTAGATATCGAGTTGGCACGAGTCAAATTTAAGACACTTACTACTTACTTCAGTACTTAATGGTATTACATTGTAGGTATTTGTACTAAGCGAATAACTGATAATTAATTAATAATAATGGCACCATTAAGTGAAACACAACGAATTGAAGTATTAATTATGATTGGATGTGGAGATAAAACCAGAACGCAACTACAAGTATGTAACTTGTTTAATACAAAATATCCTGATACACCTATCGGACAATCAACAGTTAGTACAATTGAGAGAAAATTTAGGCAAATTGGTCACGTTAAACACATTGCAAATGCTGGTCGTCCAAAAATGAACGAAAATGTAAAACTTGGTGTGTTGTTAAGCTTGGTAGAAAATCCTCATAGTAGTTCCAGAGCAATTACAGCTGATGAAGGCATTTCACAAAGGTCGGTGTTACGTGTACTTAAAAAGGAGAAATACCATCCGTATAAAATCCAGAATGTGCAGGAACTCAATGAAGATGATCCGGATCGCCGAATGCAGTTTTGTGAAGTCATGCAAGACTTATGTAACCGCAACCCAGGATTCCTTCGTCAAATTCTTTTTTCGGATGAATCTACATTTTCTTAAATGGTACAGTGAATCGACAAAACTGCAGATATTGGAGTAAAGAGAATCCTCACTGGATGAATGAGTTACACACTCAGTATCCTCAAAAAGTGAATGTCTGGGCGGGGATAGTAGAGAACAGAATCATTGGTCGTTTTTTCTTCGATGAAACTCTTACAGGGCAACGATATCTGGACTTCTTACAATATGAACTTATACCTGCCATTGCAGTAATTTTCCCAAATGAAAATGATCCTGATTTACCAAATGATAATGTATGGTTTCACCAAGATGGTGCACCTCCTCACTATACACGCCCTGTTCGCGATTTTTTAAACATAACTGTTCCTGGTAGATGGATTGGTAGACGAGGATCTATAGAGTGGCCCCCAAGATCTCCAGATCTTACACCTCCTGATTTTTTTTCTATGGGGCTATTTAAAATCTAAAGTATACGTCGAGAAACCACGAAATTTGGAAGATTTGAAGAATAGAATTAGATTAGAAATGCGTAAGATTAGTCCACAAATGATCCACAATGTTCAAGAAGCTTGTGGTCATCGGTTCAATTACTGCCAAGAAGTAGGAGGGTGGCAATTTGAACATTTAAATTGAGTTAAAACAATTCTACAATGTTAAACATTTTTTCTCTGTTTTGTGTTAACATCCAATCATAATTGATATTTTTTTCGCTATCATTTTTAATGTGCTTACTGCATTCTTGATACTAAACTTCTCGACATACGAAGTGAATCAGTTATTTTCCAAAAATTATTATGACAGAACTTTCAAACCAAATAAAATCAGAAAAAAATTCCGAAACCAGTCGATTTTTATTTTTAAGTGTGCGGTTGGTCAGATTATTATTTTATTTTAGAGGTCATTTATGTAACGCTTAGAGACGGGTATAGGGAAATATTAACAAAAGTTGCTTATAATTTTATGCAGAATCCGAAAATGCAATAACATACAGGGTATTCAATTTGAATTTTCAAAGTTGCCTTGGGTTTCTGGTAGAAGTGGCAACGTTGCACTTTTGAAAATAGTTTTAAAAGATAGATCATGACCTATTATGTCTACATACCAAATTTGGAATAGTTGTCTTTTTTAGTTCGCTTGTATTTTTACAGAACAACAATAATCTTGAATCACCCTGTATACGTAACGCAAATACTCAAAACTATTGCTACGACTGATTAGATAATTAAAAGATCTCTCAAAAGTTCCATTGCAACACCTCCCCTTTCCATTAAAGAAAATCATCAATGACGTCATCACGCTTACATAGGTAACCTCAAAAATAAATTTTTCTACAATCGATATCCAAAGTAGGCATTTGCGCTCGTATTTGACAACGCAAAAGTCATCTTTTTCGAGGAATGTCACTTTGTCGCTTATAAGCGACTAAATAAAAAAAACGCTCGCTCTCCCAATTATTAACTATAAATCAAATATGCATTGCTCAGAGTATCCAATGACAACGAGTAAATGACATCTTTCATTTGAATGGAAAATTTTTTTCATTCATAAAATTAAATAAATTTTTGGAAATATGTGAACTGCTCGATTGTAGAAAAAATCATGTGTGTAATTCGAGCGCAAATTCATTGTCGATTTCAAGAGATTGCCGCGCGACGAAGGAGCGCGGCAATGTCTCTTTCAATCGACAATATATCATTTTGCGCTCTTAATACACAAATAGCTATAATAACCTGAACAACCGCGTGTCTAAAAATAAAAATCGACGGGTATCGGGATTTTTCTCTGAAGTTGCCGATTTAAGAATTATTGAATTTATTCCATAATTTAGCCGCTCACTGTATAGTTAAAGGGCAATATTGGTTTTTATCATGCCACGAATTGCAATCATAATTAGAACAATTTTGCTTAATTCATGAAAATATTAAAACTCATAAAAAGACGAAGCATTTTGAAAAAATTTTTTGTTAAAACCCATTACCGTAACAAGCAAGGTGGTTTTGTATAACCTGGCCCTCTAAACATGAATATACAGATGTTGTGGCACCATGGAATTTTCATGAAAAATATTGCAACAATTAGACAAAGGATTATTAACAAACGATAATTTAAAATGTCAATATAGTAATTTTGTGAGCTAAACATTCAATTGAACCACATGTCCTACAGCTAGATCTATTGATTTTCATACAAGATAGTATAACCACAAAGCTTCGTATATTTTTCAATGCTTCGCAAAGCAGTAAGTACCTCAGGCAAGGCACTCAATATCTTTTGTGTCCGTCATATTGTGATTTATTTTTTGTAATATGAATATTAATATGCAAAAATGTGCAGACAAACCGAAATTGTTTATATTCAACTCGGTTTGCATCGAATAGTTTCACGGGAAAATCTTGTAGATAAAATATCTTACTACGTTTAAGCACTTTAATTTACGGGATGCTCAACAAGTAAAAAGTCAATATTCTATACCGAACATCGAAACAACTAAGACATTAGGTATTTTATAGAACTTTTAAGTCAGATAGTTTGGGATATAGCTTATCTAATTTGATCTCTCTACCAAAATATCAAACAGGGTCATCTTTAATTTCTAAAATGTTTGATCCGTTGGGTTTGATTAGTCCTGTTGAATATTAAATCGTTTGAAATAATAATATGTATCCAGTTTTGAAATAATTTATTTGAATAGTGTTGACAATGTCAAACTTGTTACTAGATTGTAAAATATCTCATCAGTGCAAAAAATTTTATAACCAAATATCCTCGTGAATTGATAAATAATAACTCATAATTTTATCACAACTTTCTCAAGGTTGTTGTATAATTATCAATGTCTATGGGATATTAACTTTGAAAATAGTTTGCCAAAACAAACATGCAATTAAATGCATCCATTTTTAGTATCATGCAGCAAATTAACCAATCACAACGTTCATGGATAATTAATTATCACTTATGTCACTTCGGTTACTAACCATGCAACTTTGTTGTTGGTCAATTATTATACCTTCTATAATTGTTTTCAATTTTGAATATTAAATCGTTTTGGATTATATATACTCGAAAACGAAACGTCGGATTCCAATTTTCTGCAAATCATGTTAAAGAGCGTTAAAAAGTACCTGTAGAGGGTTCTCTTATTTTTTATTTAACATCAACCACAAAGTAACAATGTGTCAAAAACTAAATCGCGAAAATTCGCTTTTTGCCACATAATTTCGTCAATTTAAAAATCTCATTTTCCTAACTTCAAAATGCGCAACTTTTCTCCAATTTAACCCAGAATTTATATCTTACCGTTTCCGAAATCCCCATAGTGGTCCTCCTTATTTTGCATACAGTTCCAGACTAATTCCCCCAGGCTATATCTCATAAACGAATAGAGATATTCGAATGTGATAAAAACTAATCCATACCATTTCTAAGACACTTAAATATCCCCTAAATATTTACCCTTTAGTGACATTCCCTAACTTTCAATTTTTAATAGCACCTTGTATATATTTTCATAATTTTGGATTCAGTTTTGCATAATTTATTCAAAAAGTTTTTCAAAATCAAAATCGGTTCATAAATAAGCAAGAAAAAGGCTTAATTGCATTTTATTGTTAATCCAGGTTCATTATGGTGTCAGATGAATATTATTCTATCAGTCAGTCTACGACCAACAATTACTATTTTCCGTTTGCAATAAAAATATTAGACCAATATTATTTGCTGTTGTAATTGTGTTTTAATATGCCTTACTTCTTTACTCCTGAAGAGTAGGTTGATATTATACTTATTTGTGGAGAATGTTTGAAAAATAGAAGAAATGTTCAACAACTATATTATGAAAAGTTTCCAAATCGAAACATTCCCAGTGAAAAAACGTTTAAGTATTTGGAGAGCTCTCTCCCCGAATAATAAGTATGGTGCAATTGAAAGAATTAGATGGGAATAAAATATTACGAAAGTTGAGTTCACAGGATTTTAAAATTTCTTAATTACCATCCTTTTAAAATACACTTGGTTCAAAAATTACGACCTGGTGATGACCAAAGACATCTTGATATCATTGCGAGAATGATGTTAAAAATTAATGATGTCCCATATTTTTTGTTAAAAATACTATGTAGGTTAGATCTAACAATAATGGTGCAGCCAATGGTCACAATGCGAATTACTGGTCTCTCATTAACCCACATTGGGTGATGGAAACAAGATTTCAACATGTTTGTGGTGTAAATGTGTGATACGGTTTATTTAATGACCGTGTTATAGAACCTTACTTTTTTGACGACACTAACAGGTTTTCGATAGTTAGATTTTTTAGAAAACATCCTACGGGATTATAGAAGATATTCCTCTTAATCAACGTCAAAAAATATGGTGGCAGCAAGAAGGCCCTCCTCCATATAATTCTGGAATCGTTAGCAACCATCTACACAACCGTTTTGATAACCACTTGATAGCAAACGCATCTCCAGAAATTGTGTCGCCTGCACGTTCATGTGATTTGCCACCTATCGATTCTTTCTTTTGGGAGGTTATGAAAGACATTGTTTACCAATCAAAACCTAATGATGCAAATTCATGCAACCGGTACCAGAAATCTACTTGCACGATTCGAAATGTGTGTTGCAGCATGTGAACTACTATTCGAACATGAATGTAAATAATGTTAACATGTTAATTGTAATTCCTTTTCACATTTATTTTTATTGTTAATCTAAGGCTATCTTGATTAAATAAACAAAAATAAATACACAGGACTTCCTTGATTATTTATGAACCAACTTTATTCATCTGACAACATAATCAAAGGGGATGATTTTTTCTACATCATATTGAAGTGTCTTAGGAATGGTATGGATTAGTTTTTGTTCCATCGAGATATAGTGAATAAGTCTGGCACACCCTGTTCATATATATATATATATATATATATATATATATATATATATATATATATATATATATACAGGGTGGCGCATTAGTGTAACAAAGTCCTATATCTCCTTTATTTAAAGAGGTACAAAAAAAAATTAAATACAAAAGTTGTAAGATATGTTCTGGTGCATATTCCAAAAATATTTTTAATTATACAGGGTAGATCATAAAAGCTTAGAAGCAATTTTAAATTTTTTTTTAAATAGATAACCCTATATATTAGTACATATTTAGATTCTATATACAATTTTAGACACATTTTATGTATAATGTCCTATACCTAAGTCTAACCGTTTTTGACAAATTTCAAATTTTTTGTCAAAAATGACGTTTGCAGGCCAAAACATAGGTGGAAATCTTTTCTAAACGAAGCCTTTATCAATTAGTTATGGTTGGTTTCCTTGGAAATGGAGACCTACTCTAATGGGCTGTATTGATATTTTGTAATACATTCATACAGGGTGATCAAAATGGACAATAAAAGTAGATTCAAAAACCTATAAAGTCATTTTTTTAAATGGAAACCCCTTTTTTTAATTCTATCTTATTTAGCATTGAAAATAAGGGTGACTTTGTATAAGAGTGTATATTCCAAAAAATTGTAGTTTTTGAAATAATGACAATTTAACATTTTTTTATTGTAAAAAGGCTATACGGCTTTCAAGTTTTGTTGTTAGTTGGCCGTGACGGCGAGGCGTGGCATATAAAAATAATAGAGATCATCAAAACGTCATTATCTATTGTCAGTTGATAATTTGTGTGATGCATTAGTGTATTTTATAGCAAATTGATTTAAAACTTGAATTAAAATTGTAAATAATGAATTTTTCGCAAGCCGAGATGGTTGATATGATTTTTGTTTTGGGAGCTAGTGATAAGAATGCACTCTTAGCAAGAAGACTGTATCAACAACGGTTTCCAGAGAGACGGCAACCTGAAAGAAGGGCGTTTGGAAAGCTTTTGGAGCGTTTTGAAAGAACTGGCAATGTGTTATATGAAAAAAATACTAAGGAAAAACGTGCACAGACTGAGGAAAATCAGTTAAATGTACTACTACAGTTACCGAAAATCCATATATTTCTCAGCAGGTTGGTGTTGAACGACGTACGGTACAGCGGATATTGAAGTCTCAAAAAATGCACCCCTATCACATTCAACTACTTCAAGAATTGGTTGCTGAAGATTATCAAAGACGACTGGAATTTTGTCAATGGGCTCAAAACAAAATAAACCAACAAAGAAATTTTGTTCATTTGATTTTATTTACAGATGAGGCCACATTTCACAGAAACGGAAGTGTAAACAGACACAATTTTCATTACTATTCTACCGAAAATCCACATTTTGTAAGATATACTTCTCAAACTAGATGGTCTTTAAATGTTTAGGGAGGTGTTGTCGGTAATCATGTAATTGAACCATATTTTTTAATCAAGAGTAACAGGGGAAGTATACTTAGATGGTCTTTAAATGTTTAGGGAGGTGTTGTCGGTAATCATGTAATTGAACCATATTTTTTTGATCAAAGAGTAACAGGGGAAGTATACTTAGACTTTCTGCAAAACCATCTACCTAGTTTGTTGCGTCAAGTGCCACAGGATACGCAACAAGAAATGTGGTTTCTTCATGATGGGGCCCCAGTACATCATACAGGTCCGATAATAACTTTTTTAAATGCTAGATATCCAGAATGTTGGATTGGGAGGGGAGGGCCTGTTGCTTGGCCTGCTAGATCCCCAGATCTTACTAAAATGGACTTTAGCATATGGGGGTACGTCAAAGAACAGGTTTATAAAATACCACCTACAACAAAGGAAGACATGAAGATTAGGATTAGAAACTGTTTTCAAAACATTAGTGTTGAAATGTGTAGAAATTTAAGCAGCGAATTTGTGAAACGTATTGCATTGTGTATTCAAGAAAGAGGCGGACATTTCGATCAACTTATTAGGTAGTACGTATTTGACGTGTTTCTAGTACTTTTATCTGTATAATTAGTTACAGGTTTAGTTACATTAGAGGTGTTAAGTTTATGATTAGGATTAGGACATAATTTGTTGAATCAAAAAAATGTTGTCATTACTTTAAGTTCTTTTAATAAAATAATTATTTATATGGGGTTCAATAAATTGTAACATTTGATCTGAAGTGCTCGATTTTTTTGTTTCGCCGCGCCCCGCCGTCACGGCCAACTAACAACAAAACTTGAAAGCCGTATAGCCTTTTTACAATAAAAAAAATGTTAAATTGTCATTATTTAAAAAACTACAATTTTTTGGAATATACACTCTTATACAAAGTCACCCTTATTTTTAATGCTAAATAAGATAGAATTAAAAATAGGGGTTTCCATTAAAAAAATGACTATAGGTTTTTGAATCTACTTTTATTGTCTATTTTTGATCACCCTGTATGAATGTATTACAAAAATATCAATACAGCCCATTAGAGTAGGTCCCCATTTCCAAGGAAACCAACCATAACTAATTGATAAAGGCTTCGTTTAGAAAAGATTTCCACCTATGTTTTGGCCTGCAAACGTCATTTTTGACAAACAATTTGAAATTTGTCAAAAATGGTTAGACTTAGGTATAGGACATTATACATAAAATGTGTCTAAAATTGTATGTAGAATCTAAATATGTAATAATATATAGGGTTTTCTATTTAGAAAAATATTTTAAATTACTTCTAAGCTTTTATGATCTACCCTGTATAATTAAAAATATTTTTGGAATATGCACCAGAACATATCTTAAAACTTTTGTATTTAATTTTTTTTGTATCTCTTTAAATAAAGGAGATATGGGACTTTGTCACACTAATACGCTACCCTGTATATATATATATATATATATATATATATATATATATATATACATACGGTGTGACTCATTTATATTGGAAACACCCCTGTAAAATTTGAAGATATTAACAGATTTCGAACAATTTTTTTTTAATGTAAAGTAATAAAAGATCTACGTCCGGACACAATTTAAAATGTTTATTCCAATTTTAAGGGCATACTACGGTACTTTCTCGTAGTCGAAAATGGAGAATTTCTACGCCACTGAATTCAGAGTGCCTCCAAATAGCTGTGACCAAAATTTTATAAAAATATATTTATTAGTAACAAAGTTATGACAACCTAATTTCGAAAACTCACTAAGCTAACAGTTACAAAAGAACACCCTGTATCAATAGATGGTCATGGAAATTGTTTTTTTATTTTTTAATAATTGTTAGAATAAACCACCAATGGAGAAGAAAATGTTTAAAGTAACATCAGTATGTAATAAAAGTAACCGGATTACGTTTAACTTTAGACGGAATTAACTAATAAAACTGAATAGGAAACTTAACTGCAACTAAAATATTAAACTTCATTTTATTTTAGATCCTAGTTCTCTCTATCAATCCACCGTCTAGTCCGATACATTTGTCGTAGCGCTTACGGATGTTTTTAATTATATTCCTTAGTTCTTGTGGGGTAATTTCTTCACATGCCTGTCGAATTCTTACAGAAAGCTCGTTTCTGTCACTTTTGGGAGGGTTTTGTAAACTTTCTGTGTGAGTAGTTCCCAGAGAAAGAAGTCTAAAATTGTTAGATTCGGAGATCTCGGTGACCAATGTATTAACGGACTACCACGGCCTATCCATCGGTTTTGATAATGTTCGTTTAGCCATTGGCTCACAGCTCTGGCATAATGCACTGAACAACCATCTAACTGGAAAAGTAAATTTAACCGTTCATTAATTGGAATCTCGTGTATGGCATCCCACAAACCGGTATTTAAAAATTCTAAAAAGTTCTGCGCGTTAATGTTTTCCCACACCAGACGTTGATTTTTTGAGAATACTGGCTTTTACAGTTTATTACCCAGTGGGGGTTATTGGCTGCCCAGTAGCGACAATTTTGTGACGATACTACTCCATTTGTAGTGAACGTGGGTTCGTCGGTAAACAACACGTTTTTTAGAAAATTTATGTTGTTTACATATTCTCCTTGGGCTCATAAACAATATTCCAAACATGTTGCTTTGTCGCTTTCTTCCAATGTGTGCAAAAACTTCGGTTTAAAAGGTTTAATATTGTTTCTTTTGAGACATCGCCGAATAGTTTCTCGTTGATCATTCAAATTTATACTGGCATTTCTTAAGCTGGTACTAGGATTATTTCTAAAATGATTATCTCTGTTTCTGCTTTGCACAGGATTAATTTTTACACTTCGATCATTGTCCCTCAAAAGATGTATTATTTCAATTTTCTCTCACACACTTAATCTTTTAGCCGTGATACAAAATAAAATAACAACTGTAAGTAAATAATGTTACCGATACTATGCATAAATTTACAATGTCACTGGAATCTATCCCAACTATCAAACAGTAACATAATTTCTATGGCAAATAAGATTTAAATGGAAATATTAGATCTTATTATTTACTTAATTGCGTGTAAAGTTAAATGTAATTCGCTTACTTTTATTAAATACTGCTGATACTTTAAACATTTTTTTCTCCATGGTAGTTTATTCTAACAATTATTAAAAAATAAACAATAATTTCCATGCCCATCTATTGATACAAGGTGTTCTTTTGTAACTGTTTGTTTTCAAATTTTAAGTTGTCATAACTTTGTTATTAATAAATAAATATATTTTTATAAAATTTTGCTCACAGCTATTTGCAGGCACTCTAAATCCAGTGGAGTAGAAATTTTCTTTATAAAAAAATCGCTAATATAAATTCTCCATTTTCGACTACGAAAAAGTATCGTAGAATGCCCTGAAAATTGAAATAAACATTTTAAATTTTGTCCCGACGTAAGCTTTGTATTACTTGACATTAAAAAAAAATTGGTTGAAATCGGTTAATGACTTCAAATTTTACAGTGGTGTTCCAATCTAAATGACTGTACACAAAATAATAAAAAAAATTTTATTCAGACCAGCGCTTGTATCGCATTAATCCTCTATTCACATAATTAAGTCATATATTTTAATCCATTTATTTAAGATATACTTCCAACTTCTTTTATACTAGTTACGAAAGAAATTAAATGTATTTACGAATTACAAACAAATTTTATAAACACTAGATACAGTATGTACTAAAACTGTAAAATGTAATAACAAAATAAGGCTACAAATTAATGACGATTAAGGAACTAGAATTGCTACGGCAAAGAGCTAAACTAATACTTACAAGACGATCCCAAAAAACAGCGTCATAATTCAGGAACCCCCAAATCTATTCCAACTTGGATGGTTTGCGAGTACTTTAAAATAACTAAGTAATTAACGTAAACTATCATATAGAGTAAAACTCAATTATAAGAATTATCGCGTCAGCCAAAATCCTAAATCGCGAACTAACTGTGAAACTCTCTATATATAAAAGTAACAAAATTTTTAAAAAATCATGTTTATTCGTTTGCAATATTTACATCTAAACAGTTCTGGTAAACCCCCAACTAAAAGAAAACACTTCACTTACGCAATAATTAGTGCCTGAAAAATCACAAATACAGGGTATTACATTTTTTGGCATAACTTCATAGACTATTTTAAAATTCTTAATTAAGCTGAAAATGCGATTGAGACGTTACGCCCAATACTATTATGACCAGTTGTTACTGGTCATTCTCTTAAATATCGCTGGTGTCAACAACCGAGCTAGTTGGATCTGTGGATACACAAAATGCTTAGCATTCGGGAGGAAAGGGTTCGATCTCCGTTACCGTTTACCTTGTATGAGGTTTTTTCAGGGAGTTTTCCTCATACACATATCGTGGCATGGTCACTGCGTATATGCACATCATGTGCCGCTACTTAGGCGAATGCTGGGATAGGATCTTCCCCCTACGAACCCTAACACCATTCCTTCCGATCCTATTCTGACCGCACCCATCCTTAGTACCCACCATACATATATACTTAGTGTATATATGTATGCTAGGAATCCATAGCGGTGGCTGAAGGAGCGTGGAATGCTCGAGCAGCCCACGCTCACCTTTAGGGAAGGAACGAAACACGTTGATTTCCTTTCCTTCCTGGTGGCAATAAAATTATATTAGATTAATAAAACTATGTACCCTCGCCCCGAAAGCTACTGTAACGTTTGTAATTGAAACTTAATAACTATAACACGGGTTTGATTATTGTTGTTTTAATTGTAATATATGGAATGTAAGGTTAAATTAGTAAATTGCAACAATATCTAATTTCATAAAGCGGTAATTCATTTTTTAATTCTTTTTATTTAACAAAATGAAAGAGACAATTACGGTGTTCTGATAAATATTTTCGTAATATAGATGAATTAGTGAATTATAAAGTAGAATGGACTCACTCAGAATGATGGCATATGGATACCAAACAAGTGTTGTAAAGAAGAAAGGTAAGGATTTAATTGGGGGGGGGGGGAGGCTAAGTATTGAAATCAATTTTAGGTGCACATGGTGTTAATTTTAATGCCTTGCGTATGTATTAGGAGTGGATGAGTGTATGAGGAGTTAATCGTAAGTTAACGCCCGCGAGTACTGTTCCTTCAAAGACTGTTAACAGGCTATCATCCGCTCTGTTGCAGTTGCCTTGAAGAATTCCGCAACCTTAACCTTCCTGAAACCCAACTCGATAACGACAGTCCTTTTTATGCCCCTATCACGCCCGACCAGGTCCAAACATATTTCAAAAAAGGGAAAAATTCAGCCCCAGGTCATAACGGCCTAAATAGGACAATCCTCCGACATCTACCTGACCCAGCCCTACGTATTCTTTCCGATATTTATAACAAATGCTTAACCCTCTCTCACTTCCCGGCGGACTGAAAATCGGCCCCACCGTCATGATACCAAAACCCCACGCTGACCTAACCTCACCCTCCTCCTATAGACCCATTTCCCTCCTGTGTTGCCTCGGAAAATGTTTCGAGCAGATTCTAGGCAGGCGACTCAGGGACCACCTAGAATTCAACGACCTTCCCAACAGCCAATTCGGCTTCTGTGCCAACCGAACGTGTCACGATCCTTTGTTGAAGCTGCTTACAGAGATCACCAATCACAAGCAATGCAATCAGGCTGTGTTTCTGGACATTAAGCAAGCATTCGACAGGGTCTGGTACGCCGGTCTCCTGCACAAGATCCGTAACCTCAATATACCCGACCCCTTCTCCAAACTCTTACTCTCGTACCTGACCAATCGGTCAGTTCGAGTCAAAGTAGGAAAACCTTTACGTTTCAACCTACAGCAGGCGTACCGCAAAGCTCTGCCTTAGCCCCGATCGTATACACTATCTTCGCATCCGACATTCCCGAAGTCACACAACCCGCAGTTGCGCAGTTTGCGGATGACACCGCCTTCTGGGCGGTTAATCGAAACAGCAAAACGGCCTCCCGCCTCATATTGAAAACACTGCGGAACTTCTCCAACTGGGCTAACCAGTGGAGAGTCTCCGTCAATCCCACAAAAACCCAAACTATCCTCTTCCGCCATCCTAATTACACTGAAGATAAGTTCCAAAAGATAAAATCACCTACCTAGGAATCCTCTTTACTAGAACCCTCAATTGTCTCCCCGATGTTAAAAAAACACTCAATAGGATTAGGAACCGCGCAAACCCACTGGGCGCCCTGCGTATAATCAGAGGTTGCCACCCCAAAACACTTCTACACACTTATAAAACACATCCGCCCAGTTATGGATTTCCGATCACCAATATACACCAATATAAACCTCAATCACCTTTCCTCTATCGCCTCCTGTGAACGCCGAATCGTCAGACGCATACACAGGTTACCTCTCAGGTACCCTAGCGACCTCACAACACAACACGCAAACATACCAACCATCACACACAGAATCCAAACACTACAGAAAACTTTGCACATAAAAGAATCTTCGGCGACACTATCCCTACCAAATAGATCCTTACCACACCCTACAACTACCGTTTTCCCCAATTCCCACGAAGTAAACCTAAATTAAAATTCAAACATCCCCCCGCGATCCTTACACGACCTCCCCGAGGAGATAGAAGATTCCGTGGACAATATCCCATATGCCCTCCGCATCCCCCCGTCTATTCGATGACAACCCAGCAAGAAACCGGACGGCGAATCTAATAATCACACTAAGCACACTACACCCCACTTAACAATACACACAGTTAAGCCAATTAACGCATTATTATAGTTATTAATGATACTAGTTCGATATGAACGTCATAATGAAACGCGTGTAAAGTTAAACCACGAGGCGTTAGCCGAGTGGTTTATTACAAGTTTCATTACGAAGTTCATATCGAACGTATCATTCAAAATTTAATCTACGCCAGTCCAAATAGATTTTCTTTGCATAGATTCGATTTGTTTACAATATCAGAAACGTTTTTGTAAATAAAAATTCAAAATTATTAAGTGCCCATATTAATCGATGTTATCAAAATGACTTTTGAAAAATTTTACAATCTAACATTTGAATTATAGTATTTTAACAAAATCAGCCTATTATTGGTAGGTACTTTCTTTTTAGCCATATTTATTCACTGTTGTCAAGAGATTTTGGATTGTTGTGCATCAGTTTCGCGTTTTTTATCATTATAGAAAACTACATACCTGCTGAATTAGCAGGTATGCATTTTATTTATGGTGCTGCAAACGGGAACAGTGGCGTCCAAACCGTAAATTTTTCCAACGCATTCATGCATGGTTAAGATAGACAGGTTCTCTCAAGCGTCCTGCACCCTTTGGAGAAATGAGGCTTAGGCGAATATTTTGTTTTGAGAGGAGATTTCAACAACAGTTCTCAGTTAATGCCTGGGGAGCGATCATTTTTGATTAGACCTTTTATTTTACCTCCCAACGTTACCGGTAAAGTTTATCTTGAATTCATAACGAATTCTCTTTTGCAATTGCTTGAGGAAATTATTTAAATAACATAAGCGGTTTCTCTACTGTTTCCATTTGCAGCACCGTAAATAAAATGCATATCTGTTAATTCAGTAGGTGTGTAGTTTTCCATAATAAAAAACGCGAAAAACACGAAATTGATGCACAACAAGTGAAAATGTCTTGACAACAGTAAATAAATATGGCTATAAAAAACTAAATATCAATCTTATCAATGATAGACTGATTTTGTTAAAATACAATATTTTAAATCATTCAAATGTAAGACTGTAAAATATCTAAAATACCTTAGTAATAAGCTTCTAATAAAAATGTTTCAAGAGCATTTCTTTTTCTAAACTGAATTTAAAATTGATAAAGACTTTTAGATTTGAAAAAATGCAGTGGCGTAAAAAATACGGAATGAAGAGTGGCGCCAACCCAGTATATCTCCGTCATTGAAAGACATCTATAAAACCTGAAATAGTCAAATCTTTGTTTATTGTTCATACCAAGTTTCATCAAACTCGGTTTAAGTTTACACGAGTTATAACCAAAAACTGTTATATTTCTTTAAATTTTGACACCTGTATCTTTTAAGCGAAAAGTCTATATATATATATATATATATATATATATATATATATATATATATATATATATATATATATATATTTGCCCAACAGGAAACTCAATTATAGGGCATATAGAATATACACGATCTGAAGGTAGTCTTAACAATATAAACTGTAATAATATAATATATGCAAAATAAAAAATAAGAAACAAATCAACTGCAAAATCACATATAACTAGGGTATACACACACACACACACACACACACACACACACACACACACACACACACACACACACACACACACACACACACACACACACACACACACACACACACACACACACACACACACACACACACACGCAAACGAAGACTCACACGCACACGCACATGCACACGCACACGGACAGGCACACGCACACGCTCACAGGCACATGCTCACACGCACACGCACACGCAAACGGGCACGTAGACGCACTCGCTCACGGACACGCACACGCACACGCACACACGCACACGCACACGCACACGCACCCGTACACGCATACGCTCAAACATACGCACACGCACACGCACACGCACACGTACACGCGCACGCGCACATACACAAACACGCATGCACACGCACACGCTCATGCACACGCACACACGCACACACACACACGACACGCACACACACACACACACACACACACACACACACACACACACTGTCACACCTGCGCGCAGACTCACACACAGCACATGCACACACACATACACACACGTACACTCTTGCTGACGCTACATGCTCACTCGCACGCGCACGAGCACTCAATCACACCCACACTCAAACGCACGCACACACACACACGCACGCACGCACGCACGCACGCAGCACACGCACGCACGACGCACGCACACACACACACACACACACACACACACACACACACGCACACACGCACACACACGCACACACACACGCACACGACACACACGCACACACGCACACACGACACACGCACGCACACGCACACACGCAACACGCAGACACGCAACACGCAACACACGCAGACACGCACACACGCAACACGCACACGACACACACGCACACGCAGACACGCAGACACGCAGACACGCAGACACGCAGACACGCAGACACGCAGACACGCAGACACGCAGACACGCAGACACGCAGACACACACTCACACACGCACACACGCACACACGCACACACGCACACACGCAGACACGCAGACACGCAGACACGCAGACACGCAGACACGCAGACACGCAGACACGCAGACACGCAGACACGCAGACACGCAGACACGCAGACACGCAGACACGCAGACACGCAGACACACAGACACACACTCACACACTCACACACACACGCAGATATTATGGCTGTTTTTAGCGAAACTGCACCAAACGTTGTAAAATGAGCATATAAGTTCATTTATCGACAGTGAAAAAAAGGTAATTGGATATCCTTTGGTACCAGCGTTGTATATGTAGGTTGGAAGGTAGAAATGACGAAGTTGATAATACTATATCTAATTTCGTTTCGTACATACCAAAACGAATTTAGTTTGGAACACAAGTTGAAGATTTTACACTGAAATTACAACAATTTAATAATGTACGAACTACTTAGATACACGAGCATAATAATAATCCAGACATTTCTTGCTTTAATGAAGCTATAAAGGAATGTCTTCGTCTTATATCTAAAGTATTAAATCTAAAACGAGCATGATTTGTTCATTTCCATTTTGTAGCGCATTTCCTCAGACTCGCAATAGCTTACCTTCATCAATTTTATTTGTTATGTGAATGACAGTTTTATTACACTTTTAATTTTAATGATATAGGTACATTATTTACGTTCTATGTCATCTGAACTACGTGAATTTTGTTGCTATACGTTCTAACCTATAATATTCAGAAATAACGTCTACCAGGCTCTCACCTAGGTTGCTACCTCTCTTTTAGTTTTGGCTTTGATAATGGCGATTATAATTAGATAGCCGAAATATAAGTATTTCTGTAAGCAGTATTGAGTAAAAGAAGCCAAGACAAAAAGTTAGTTTTTGATTATTCTTATATCACAGTATGGGCAAGGATTTTTCAATTGGTTATATTATTTCAAATATTCAAATAAAATTATTCATTGAACTATGCTATTGTAATTAAAGGAAGAAACATGTTATGAGAAGACTTTCAAAGTTGCATATGTGAGTAAATTTCATCTGCTTCAGCAGAGACGCCGATTACGGGGGGGCTTTGCGGATTATGCACACCCTTAAATGTGTTATCATGGTAGAGTACACCCTTATAATTCAGGTCATTAATATGAAATATGTGTTTAATGGACGAGACGAATTCTATTCTAAATTTAAAAAAAGATCATTTTCGTGGTAAATTCATGTGCAATTAGAAAAAGATCTGTCTAAATAATAGTTTTAAAACGTCTTATAATCTATTTTTCTACTACACTGCGCTGATTGCTTATATCACACAGTTATTATTTACATGTTTAATTATGACTAGATATAACCATATCGGACTTATACTGTACTCATTAATTAGATTAGATTGGATTAAAACTACTTAGAGTCGACGCCACTGTATTTGAATTATTTTTGCGGTGAATGATATTTAAAACTACCTCATTATTGTTATAAACATATATAAAGTATACAAACACAAGAAAAAGTATGTGTGTTCCCTAGTAGGGTTTAAGTTTCTCGTGAAACCATACAAATTATACTGAACTCAAGTTTTAGTACTCAATTGCTCAGTGTACTAGCTAATAGAATGAATCAGAAAGATTTTAAGGTGGTTATCGTTGGTGGTGGCCTAGTAAGTTTTTTTCATACGATCTTCTAAAATAATAACTATGAAAATTAGGTGGGTCCAGTTTGTGCGTTATACCTTACGAAGCGTGGATATAATGTCACTTTGTATGAGTACAGACACGGTATGTATTTATTCCACTTTTCATAATTATTAAGCTTAAGGATAAAACTAAACTTAATGTGGATTATACCATTGAAGTTTTCAGTCAACGATTATACCATAACTTTAACCTTGACTTTAGTGTGTTAATTCGGGTTCCTATATGAATATTTAACAAAATTCAACTTAACACTTAAATGAAATAAATACTTTCTAATTTTCACAAAATCATATAATTAATTACAATTGTTTCGACACACAGCGTTTTCTTCAAATTCAATCTTAAATTAACTTACACCGCTACTAAGTACTTAACCTGTACTAATTAGTATAGATTAAGTATTTTTTGGCCTCCTGAAACGTAAAATTGACGTTACAATCTTGTGAAAGTCAAGTGTAACTTCATTTTTACGCATTTTTACTATTGTAAAAACACCGCTACAGTGCGGTAAAATAGTCAGTAAATTGTAAGCTTTCAGAAACATAGAAAAAATATATGAAGTATAAGATAATAAAATATGTTTAAGGAAACTTTACTTTACACCTTTTCTAATGAAATAAATGTCCACCGTTATTTTTACATTTTTAGTTAAAATTGTAAAGTACCGTCATCTCTCGATAACTTAAACTGTGATGATTTGTGGGGCAGCAGTTTTGAAGTCACACTTTATGCCAGCTCTTTTACATTCGGTGGTGTCAATTCTAAACTGTCGCTGTCAGACCTTGTAGTTTATTAATTTTATAATCTGTACAATAATAACTTTGTTTGATTAATTTGAGTTTTCACTGTCAACAAAACTGAATTGAAAGTTGTCAACATGCAGTCAGCTAAGCCAACTATGGAAGTATGATGTTAACGCAATTAAATAGACCTCTTTATTATATTTATGTTTCAATTTCGAATTTGTTGTCCGCCAAAAAAATTAATACAAGACTCGTGGAGTACCCTGTTTTATATTACTTTAAAAACGCATTTTTTCCTTACATATACTATTTAGAAAGTTTGTCGACTACTTATTAATCATATTAATGCTATTACTTTGTTATGAATGATGAAAAAAAGTAATCTGATAAATCGATGCGGACTCACGTTGTTAGATATTTTTAAGCACAATTATTGAAGTAGAACGCTGAATTTCTGAATGTAGGTACATACATATGTATGCTAGGGTATGACAGATTTTCAAAATGATTGGTGGTAATTAAGTATGGTTATTGTTGAATTCAATTTTTAAAATCCGTAATTAATAAAGAAATGTTACTATAACTTTTTTCCCTGTGTATCAAAATAATTCAAATTTTGTCATAACCTGGTATGAGCGATTACGAATACGACGGTGCATTGAAAAAGTTGCAGTGATCAAAACCGTCCTTAAAATGTCTAAAATATTAATGTAAATCAATCCATTAAAATTTAGAAAGAAACAACAAACGAAAAAAGAAGATGAAAGCTTAAAGTGCAGAGTGTTAGAGGATTACCGACACTTGACAATAATCCTTTATAATGTTTAGTGTACCTGGTGTTTCTAGGGAATCCATATTTACAAATCAAATTAAAAGATTCTTATTGATATGTTTTTAAACATTCCTTATCATGTAATAAAAATTACTAATATTAAGAATTATATCATTCTAATGTTTCGTCTTATTATGGTTTGGTTACTATTTCTTTTACCCGTATTAATATCGAAACTCTTATAATGATATAATTATTAATATTAGCAATTTTTATTACACAATTTGGCATTCATTAATTACTCCAACTTATTTTTAATAATCCAAAATACTGTGCCATATTGCGATGCTACAAGCTTACGAATTATGACATAAATAAGTGGGTTCTAAAATGCATTTCAGGTTATTATATAATACAAAGAATTATAAAATAAATAATACGTAATTGACTAACCCCCTCGCCCTACCTGTATACCTGAACATTTAAAGTTTTTGTTTAGTTTGCTATTACTGTTGCAATAGAAATATCCCATTATTGAGTGATTTGAAATTGTGCGATTTGTAATATTTGTTAGTTGTTATTTGTTTTGGTTTGTTATAATAGTTATTGTACTGTTGCATTATTTGTTGTTATATCTTTATAAAATGGCCACGGTTATAGTTCATTATCTGGAGTAGCAGTTATAATTGGTAAAAACACCGGAAAATTGCTGTTTTTGGGGATTCGAAACAAATATTGTAGCATATGTGCGTCTCAAAACATTCGGTGGTAAAAAAGAGGGAGAGGGAGAGGGAGGGAGAGGAGAGGGAGAGGAGAGGAGAGGGAGAGGGAGAGGAGGGAGGGAGAGGAGAGAGGAGAGGGAGAGGGAGAGGAGAGGAGAGGAGAGGAGAGGGAGAGGGAGAGGAGAGGAAGGGAGGGAGAGGAGAGGAGAGGGAGAGGGAGAGGAGAGGGATAGGGAGAGGGAGAGGAGAGGAGAGGGAGAGGAGAGGGAGAGGAGACAGACACAGAGACAGTCACAGACACAGACACAGACACAGACACATGCGCAGACACAGACACAGAGCCAGTCACAGAGACAGCCACAGCCGCACACACACGCACACACACATACACACACACACACACACACACACACACACACACACACACACACACACACACACACACACACACACACACACACACACACACACACACACACACACACACACACACACACACACATTTCTAAAAATACATAACTAATAAAATTAAAAAAAAAATTTAACGCTAATCATTAGCGATATTGATTTATAATAATTGTTCAAAATGATGTCCGTTTTCTCGGATGCAGACTTCAAATCGATCTTTAAAAGAATGTTCAACTCTACGCAACAACTCAGGGGTAATGCTATGAAAAGCCTGTGTTATACGATTACGCATATCTTCGGCAGTGGTTGGTGGTTCCCTATAGACAATACTTTTAATGTATCCCCATAAAAAGTAATCTATTCTTGTCAGATCATTTCGCCCAAACCATTTATTTGGAAAGACTTTATTGAGATAATCTCTTACAACTGCAGAGTAGTGAGCAGGATCGCCATCATGTTGATACCACATTGTGGCTCTAATATCAAGAATAATATTTTCTAATAAGCCCGGTAAATCGTTACGCAAAAAGTTAAGGTACTTCTCATCATTCAAGTGTCAATTAAAAAAGAATGGACCGATGACATAATCCCCAACGATGGCACCCCAGACACTTAAAGACCACTTATGTTATTATCAACTTGTCTTAATAAATGTGGATTTTCTGAGGAATAATAATGAAAATTATGTGTATTAACAGATCCATTCTTATGAAATGTTGATTCGTCTGTCCATAAAATATTATAAAAAAAATTGGGTTTTGAGTAATTTTTTCTCTGGCCCAGTTATAAAATCTTAATCGATGATCTAAGTGTGCATCGCTCAATTCTTGGTGTAACTGAATATGCTAGGAATGTAAGCGATTCTTCTTTAAAAGACGGCCTACTGATCTCTCACTAATACCAACTATTTCACTTATGTCCTTTTGGCTTCTGTGATGATCCTCTTCGATGGCGAGAAGAACCCCCAATTCACTATCTTCATTTGTAGAAGATTTAACACGTTCATGTTTGGAGTAATTGGCACATGAAGTTGCACTAAATCTACTCATAATTTTCTGAAACGATCTTGCGTCTGGATGTCTTCTATCTGCATATCTTTCAGCATAAATTGTAATTAGTCTTCTGTCATAATATATTAGTTTCTGTTGCGTTCTTTAATGTATAATACAATTGTTTTATGATGTTCTTTTTTATCTATACGAGGCCATAGATTTAAAAATGTCTCAATAATCTTATACATTTTGAAAAATTGAAAATAATTGGGAAACGGCTATATTTAGAGATAGGGAGTTGTATGGCGAACTGATACGGGTTAATATGTAGAAATCAAAAATGTAATAATATACAGGGTGGTTTATTTGAAAAAGTAAACTTTTATTAGTTCGCATAATGGTTGATTGGCAAGTCAATTATAAGCACCCTGTATGCAATTATGTCATTTCCTTCAAATTAAAAGGAAGCTCTATCGGTGTACTAATTCTCATATAAATTAGTTAACTTTTATTTTTCAATAGTTAAGGAGGTACATTTTCAAAGCAAACTCTATTTCAATTTTTTTTTAGAAAAATCGAAATAATTCAAAAACGGCTATATTTAGGGATAGGGAAATATATTGCGAATTTTTTAGCAACAATGTGTAGAATTCAAAAAAGTAATAATATACAGGGTGTTCCATTTAAATTTTTTTATAATCTCTTTAAATAAACAACTGTATTCGCGTGAATAATTTTAAAATATGCATTCCAAATTTTATTAATCTAGCTTATATAAAACGGAAGATATAGAAGATATATATATATATATATATATATATATATATATATATATATATATATATATATATATATATAGTCATACGAAGCTGTATCCGCCCTCGCGCATTCTCTTTAAAAATCACGACGCGATAGCAAATAGGGGGATCCGATCTAGTACGCGCGCGCTTAGCCTGAACCGTCGTGTACGCTGCCTGCCGATCACCACTTACGATTATCCTGAAACCGTCGAGTTACTAAGCCGCCTGACCACCAGCTCCTGGTGATTACCTGTCTGCCGCCGTGTTCCGAGATTGAAAGTACGTCAGTTGAGTACAAACACATTATACCAGACACCTAGATAGACAACGGACTGTAAAGAGCGAAAGCTATCTTACATTTCCAGTACACACATTGGAGGTGGTTTCGATAGGCTGTAAAGCCTGACGACCTCTTCCCCATACACACACCTATGCTTGAAGTTGCTACGACAGGCTGTAGGACCTGGAGTCACCTTACACACATACCTTACCTAGACGAACGGTGGAAACGGGCTTAACGCCCTTGATTCATCTTTTGCTTACTCATGTGAATAGAAGGGTCCTCGCTCTATTTCTGTCACACCCCGGAGAAAGCAGTCCAATAGCACCACTCGGGGAGACCCAGACTTTGTACTGTCTTCTCATTTACACACTCAGCACACAACAGTACTCTAACCACATCTAGCACACCTGACCAGAAAGAGACAACTAGAGATACTTACAAACGCGATCGTTTAACTGAGAAGCCGCTCCCGCGACGTCCCAGAAGCGCTTGTTAAATCGCATCCGCTGCTTGACAACATCTCCGATCGACGAGAGTTTGTGTAGAACGATTAAACTTAGCTTTTACTAAGAGCGAAAATAAGTAATAAGTAGTAAATAAACCGTTAGTCCAGTTGAAACAAGTTGCGTAATTGTTTAAACTTACGAATTTACCCTGTTAGACCGCGTGTAAGTAGATCCTCAAGTTAATAAATATAAAACGTGTTCAAATTACAAAACATTTTACTTTTAATTTCCGCAATTATTAAAACTAATAGGTGTACGAATAGGTAAACTTTTGGATTAACAGCTAGACGCGTAAAATATTCAATATAGGAAATGAAAACTACGCGTGTACGTTTGGTTAAATTGAACGAAACTCTCAATTGATATTAAAACCAAACTGTAATAGTTAAACGAATACGGAAGATCCTTAGTAATCTTACTGCCTAGAATAGTAAAATTAAGACGTGTTTAAATTAAGAAACGTCGTGCATTTACTTTATCGTATCCTAGAAATAAAAGTATCTTTTGACCGAATAAATAAATACGCTATTAAGTAATTAATTCTAATTGGTGAGAGTATTAATAACTAATAGGGTAAATAAAATAATCCCGCAAGACTAATTGGTAGTCAAAACGCGTACAATAAATCCTGTGGAGTAATACATTCAAAGCAACGTTTACTTTGCTACTAAACCCCGAAGTCATATCATATGAATACGACGTGCGCGGTGACGCTAGTAATATCGATTTTCTTCCACAACCTACATGTGAACGCATGTCGGTCGTTGCCTTAATACTTTAGGTACGAATGATAACGTGTTCTACTGGCGCCCTATTTCTAGCTTAGTCAGGACCGTAATAGAATATTCCTAAATAATTTTAAAGGGTCTATTTTCGTCCTGATTCGTTCATAATCCGGCTACAGTCAATTAACCTTAACTTATATGTCCACAGAAACGTACCAGGACGGAGTGACAGGGACATAGCCGTCCAGGAAGCCAAGTCGCCGAAGTCCCAGTATATATTTTAATTTATGTATCGTTTAGGCTAAGTTGAGATATTTTCTAGTTATTGGTTATTTAGTGTTGTATCTGGCATAGGACAATATACGTTTAAACCATTTTACTCTAGTTATTCAAAGTGAACAGTATTAAGCTTCAATACTCTGTATTTACGAACCGCCCCGTCTTGTTAAAATAGACACGATTGAGCTAGTTGGAGGAAAATTAAAATAAACAATTTTAATTATTGTGAGCGAAAGCGGCTTACAAATACTTTAATCTAGTCTTAAACGAACTGTAGCTTGAGAATTTGCATTTCCAATTCCAAGACAGATATACGCTAAGGTAAAGGTAATTTCCATTTGTGTTCAACGTACAAATAAAAGAAATATAAACGAACTGTAGCATATGATAACATAAATTTTCCACCTACAATAATGAAAATGTAGATTAAACGACTAACGCAGGATATGTATAACAGCATGTGTGATTTATACAAAACAAAGGTATCTCCATTTATGTTCGTAACGATGACAATGCATTATCAGGCGCCATTTTATGCAAGTAAAGATCGTGACGCCACACCACGCCTTTACAACAATACGGAAATTTACCAAAATAAAAGCTTTTCGTTAACATAAGCGGTTTCCTTATTCCTACTCTTGTTCTTACTTTTTTTGTCCCTACTATTGTTCCCTATTAAATCTATTATACAGAAAATGTAATTAGAAGCCTTGTAAAAGGGAAGCAAAACTTAAAAAAGATAACGTCGGAACTGCACGGCATAATAAACGGAAATGAGTTAACCGTCAAACTGTGCTGAGTTGCGCACAAAACAAAGACTATAACGTACTATATACAGAGGTACTTAAGTAGACTAAAGAGAAAATATCGAGATATAAAAGATTTAATTATTGAACGAAAACAGAAATACTTAAAGATACTAATGTAATGTAAATATATTTAGCAATAATAATGCAAATTTCGAAACTTAAATTAAGGTAACGATAGACAAGAATTGACACGTTACAGCACTATAAAATTTTGCTAGAAGATTTGGTGCATCTTATGAAAATTTTGCTAATAGTACCTTAATGGACCACCATTTTGCCAAACAGTTTACATAATCCACTATTTATCAGAGTGTTATATTAAAATATTGCAAAAACCGTTGTACATTTTTATAAATATTCAATAGTTTAACACTTTTCTATTTTTTTGTTGTGTTATTGCTTTTCCTATTTCAGATCCACGCAAATTGGGACATATAAAAGGCAGATCCATCAATTTGGCAGTTTCATTCCGTGCTCGTAAAGCTCTTAAAGAGTTGGGGTTAGAAAAGGATGTACTTCAATCTGGAATACCGATGAAAGGGAGGTACCTTCATGAATTAAATGGAAAATTTAAATCTATTCCTTACGATCCTGTACATAATGAAGTAAAGTTATTTTTAGCACTACTGCATTTAATATACCAGTTTTGTTTCAGTGTATTTACTCGGTATCACGAAATTATTTAAACAAAACATTACTTGATGGTAAGATTCTTATTTCTTTTAAAAAGTTCACTTACATTTGAAACTAATTCCACACTTAGTGTTAACAAAGTTTTTTGTACAAAAGACTTTAATGTAAATTTCATCGATTATTAAACATCTGACACAGGCACGAACACGGTCACACATACGCACACACGGACGCGGACGCAGACACAGGCGTGCGTGCGTGCGTGTGTGTGAGCGTTTGATTGTGAGTGTGTGTGGTTGTGTTGTAGGTTTGTGTGTGTATGTGGATGTGTGTTAGAATCCACGATATCTCCAAAGCGACGACACGGACGTACTTCTAATTTATTATTAAGCCTATTTGATTTTCTCTTGGAGTTGATTATATTTTTAGAAATATACAGTCGCTTGGGAGGGTTTGTTAGGAGCAGTTTATAGTTTTTATCAATTATTTCTGAAACAGCTGTATATTTCAAAGACGTATTGATACCAACGTGTAGACCTTAAACATGTACATTAATATAGCCTATGCAATTGTTTGATACTACGCGTAATTTAGCGGTAAAATTTATGTGTTTGTTCAAATTTGTTCAATAGCTGAAAAACAATCAATTCCGAAAAATTTTAATTTTTAAGGAAAGTTTAACTAAGTCGAAAAATTAATTAAATGGTATTAACCGTGCTTAAAGTCTATTGTGGGTAATTTATAGAAGCAGTTTTCGAATTTTTGTAAAGTTAGAATTTATACTAGTAAACTAGTACACTAGTAAATTAAACGGTATAGCGCGTATTTATACGAGCATAAAAATTACTGGAGTCTTTAACCAGTGGCGATATCATGCAGCTGATTTGCAAGCGTTTGGAAGTGCTTCGTAGTAAAATTCTCATTCGTTCATTTGTGTCGTACCTCAATCTCTTGACAAAGAAATTTGATGTATTTATAGTAGAATTTTTTTTAATTTTTCGAAATAATGGAAGAACTATTTCGTTAGGTAGCATATATTTGTCAACCTCAGTGCACAGTTTCACATATAATACAAACAAAAATCACGAATAAAATTTTAATCGTGTTCTTGCATATTCCCTAGGGACAATTTGTTAATATGAGTATATTGTTTTACGATTTATAAGAATATATAAGGAAATTTCGTATGAATTTGTTGTTATTGTGGTTAATTTGTTACTGCTTAAGCACAACGTGCAATTTCTGTTCTACGGATTGATATACAAATCCTAAAATTAATAATCGCTTAAAGCAGTATTTTTTTACAGATTAGTATTAATGCGAGCGGAGTTTTTGTATTATCTACCTAGCTATAAGAAAATGAAGTTAGAAGACAAACAAAATTTTATTTTTCAACGTAAGAACCATTTACAGTTAACTTACTACAACGTTCTTCTAATAATGTTAACAACATCTTTTGATAATGCTGCATAATACGACTCCACAAAGTTTTCCAAGTCGTCAATCGATAAAAAGCGACGTCTTATGAAGTGTTTCTTAAGTTTTAGAGATAATAGTTACATGGAGCGAGTTCGGGACTGTACGGTGGATGTTGTAATTCCTTAATGCTGCATTCATTGATTACTTTTTGAACAATTCGTGCTTTATGCACACTGCAGTTGTCGTCCATAGGCAGAGTTTTCTGAGCACATTTGTGGGGTCTTTTTTCGTGTATAGCGGATTTGAAGTCCTTAATTGTGTCTTACTTAGCATTCTCAGTTATTGTAGTCCGTTTTGGCATATACTTAATTTAGAGAATCCCCTCAGCATCCCAGAAAACTGTGGCCATCAATTTCCCCCCAGCAAATTGCGTATTCGTCTTCTTGAATGATGGAGAGCCCTTAAGAACCTATTTCATGGACTCTTGTTTCGCGTAAGGGTCCCAGTGTTGTATCTACGTTACAATTCTATGAAAGAAGTCTTCATTTTGGGATAAAGCTGCCAAATCTTCTTTGTACATCTGTCGTCTACACAGTTTTTGTTCGTGTCTGAACAGCTTGGGAATTCTTGGTGCGGACATTTTTCTCATGCCCAAATCTTCAATAAACACTGTTTTAAAAAACGTTAACTTTCCAGAATGGGTACATAAATCAAAACTAACAATTAGCACAATGAATTAACGGGGACAATGGTCACTAAAAGGTAGATAAAAATAACCGCTAATTCAATCCGAAGAACACGCTAGAATTATTCGCGAGAAATTCAAATCATCTTAAGCATTAAAGAATGATACGATATTAAACGCGAAACTGTGTGTAAAGGTGACAAATATTTCAGTATTTTAACAAATTAAAAAAAAAAGTTACCGTAAGAAATAGTGAATTACTTAATGTAGATCTTTATAGATTCATATTATTTACTCTGAACTAACATGAGCATTCGCAATGCAATTCTATCCCTCGGAGTTATCATAGGTATTGGCAAGAGATATATGAGAAAACATGCAACAAAGATTACAATTACTGTTCTGCATAATTTATTTTTAGGTGTACTCACAGGGGGCCTTCCGGCCTTGCTTTATTTTATGATCTATTATTGATCTCTTTACATCGATTCCATTTGTGGATTAATTATAATAATAATAATTTCTTCAACAAGTTGCTAGTGTCACCTGAAATAAGTAGGTACAGGCTTCTCCGGACACATAATTGCCGCTAAACAGGTTGGGACCCAACTATGATACAACGCATCAATATCAGGGTGTGATGATTACGCCACCCTTTTATCTATTCGTGTCATTTCCAACAGCTTGCAAGGCGCCCCCCACTTGCAGTACAGTTCGAAGGTATGGCGCCGTTCTCACTACGTATAATTAGGGGCTTCGACATCAACGTGCAATCAAACGCTATCCTACTTGATATCAACTATCATATACTAACACGTTGAGTCTACCTCACTAACTAGTGCATACTCAAATGACGCCACAATTTAAATCAGCGCTCACGTATTAATATGCATGCTACACGAATGCGTTAACAAAATACTGGCTAATTCATATCGACACTTAAGATGTATTTAGACTTGTGTACTCGGAAGACATTTAACTGTGTCGAGTAGAATAATATACTCTCATTTATTGCCAACCACCTTACATTTAATCTAGTAAGAATAAACTCCAAAAATATTTGACGCGTTACATTTAGTTAACCTGACGAAAGTTGCGTCCTCGCAACTCAACCTATTCATAGTCTTCACCTTCACTTGACGGATCATCTGAAGTTCCGCCTGTTGGTATACATGGCTTCAAGCGATCCGCAGCAACGACATTCTCCTTACTTTTTTTTACGTTTCTGGTTGATGAAGGCATGTACCGATCATTGATTAATACTTATGATTAAAGCTAGGATAGTTAGGCAAAATAAAAGTTCAAAAAAGGCAGGCAAAAAGGCATAAAAAACAATCAAAAAAGCATCTAAAAAGGCAAAAAGGGACAAAAAAGGCACGGAAAAGCAAAAACTGTCGAGAAAAAAGCGTTAAAATTAACACACATATTCAAGTTGGGTATAGCAAAAAAAAACATTTATTTGAAAAAATAAATATATAATATATTGGCACTTAATCCGATTTGTTTCTGGTTTTGTTTTGGTACCAACTAGTTACCAGAAGTTTTTCTAAATGATCTACCGTTAAGCTAGTTCTTCGGTCGCTTAAAATTTGCTTATATGCCGAAAATGATCTTTCCACATCACAAGAAGTGATAGGGGCAAATTTCAGAGCGCTTATCTGCTCTGACGTCATCTCTAAATCATTATTTCCATTTGAAACTCCTTGGTGAATTTTAGAAATTTCTTGTAACATTTTAAAAGAAGGATTTTTTTGTAGAACATACTTTAGCTTCTCTTTAATTTTTTCCCTACTGGTCCTGGGGCTTTGGCTGTGAGATTGACTACCTCTTCAACAATTTCTAATGATTCGACAAGAGTCAACCCAATTCCTTCCAATTTTGTAATTTTTTCTGGCAGCCAGGAAAAGTTTGTTTTTATATAGGTCAATCCATGTACTATATTTTTATCTTCAAACGGTTTCTGAGATTTTCCTATGGCTACTGAGTCCGAAGCATCGAACGAGCATACAACCTATAAATAAAAGAATAATTTATTAACAAGATCCATAAATTTAACTATTGTCTAAGCTATTATTGGTATTTACGCCTGAGCAGGTATTACAGCTTATAAAAAAATGTTAAAAAAGCACACTCGTACCTCTTTAAAGCTGTAAAGTTAGTTGCATAAAAATCACAAGCGGCGATCCACGTTCCCCATCTGGTAATGACTGGTTCAGGGTGTAGGGGAATTTCTTCAAGTTTTTCTTTATATACCGCGACACGCAATGGCGCCTTTAAGAACACCTAAAACATTCAAATAAATATAGGGAAAGCAAACTAAATAAAATTTTAATACGGTCTTAGTGGAAGAAATCAATGCATTCACATTATCAAATTCTTCACGAGAGCTTTTGCTGATTTAACCATGTATGGTACGGCGTCACTCACTAAAAGCAGAGTTTTTTCTTCGGGGGTTTCGTTGGGGTAGAGTACGCCTAAAACAAAACTAATTTTAATAGCGGTTACAGTTACCAACAAAATATACAGAACTTTTTATAATTGCAATTGCACTTACGCATGCTATCGTTGAAAAACCTTGCTATAGTTTGGTGGTTTGTTTTCTCCAACTGTTTTGAAGCCAACAAATAGGGCGTGCCCGCTTCATGCGTCTCTAATTTTCAAATGATAACATTGGCTATATAGCGACCCTGGCAGTCCGTGGTTTCATCAACACAAGCCCATATAAAATTGTTGCCAATTTCGGTTCGATGTTACGGTATAAATGGTCACTAGGACAAGGTAAAAGATAAACCTGGTTTTTGCACGGCTAGCTCGGCGTGCGGGTGAGGGTCTACTGGGACAAAGCAGTCTCGTCTCCGTAGTTTACGTTTCTACCAAAGTCAAAATCGGGAAAATGACACAATAGGTTCCGGTAGGCGCCAGGATATTCTAAAAGAACACGCCAGGGTGTTTTAAAATGCGAATAAAACGACGGTACGCAGTGGTTCGAATGCCCAACTTACCACACTTACCGATCGTAACGCTCTTAGCTCAAGTTCCGCAAAACCTGCTTCACCTAAAAAGGCTTCAAAAACTGCACCTTATCTTTTCAACTTACCACCGTGCAGCGATATTCAAATTTAATACAAAACTCTAATGTTCCCCTTACGTTAAATTACTCCCTTAAATTAATCAAAATAACACAAACCAACTGACTTCAATTCGGTTACAGCACTTTTCTAAATTTGAAATTTACGTTACGTTAATTTAATTTGCCCATCAAACAAAAAAAAAAAAAAAAACAACACTCCAACTTTTCTCAAAGAAAACGCGACGACGCTTTACTGTTCGAGCAATAAATTATCACCCTATGTCCAGGCTTAATATCAAAATAAATACCAAAATAGTAACTAAGTTAAACATCTATTAAATCAAAATAAATAAATAAAACAATTAAAATTTAAACAGGTTAATTTGAATATAACGGTAATCGTATCTTCTTAACTTTTACCTCACTGAATTCTGGCCAGTAGCAAAACTATCTTAAACTAAATTGTATTCAAAGAAAATCAATAAATTTGGATTACTCCAGCACGTAAATCTTATATAAACTGGATAATGAAGGTAATATTTTATTTACCTCACTGCATAAAATATTAATGGTATTAAAAAAAACAAAACACCTTAAATAGCTGCTAAATAGACAAAGGAAACTGTCCGAAAACGTTAACAAAATGACACAATAAATTAAAAAAAAAATACAAATAAATTACTTCCAACAGGTTCCTTCGTTAACACACATTACATAAAAACACAATCAAATTTTATTCTTTTAAATCGCAAGATCACCAACAGAATGTAAATTACATTACCAAAGTCACGCAGGCAAATAGGGGGACGATATCTGCTCTAGGACAGCGTCAGGTACGGCTTATACAGTTCACCGTATGGCTGCTAGTCGACGATACGAAGCTGCCTTCCTCCAGGTCTCGAACACGAATTCAACTTGCTTTTCAATATAATGTCTCGTAACTTATTGAAGCAGCATTAACTAACTTAAATCACTTTAATAATTTCTTTTAACTCAAAGTTGATAAGGTTCGGCATACAAACACAAAAAAAAACACTCAGCAATTCGTCTTACATAATCTTAAACAGTACGTATGTGTGGGTGTTCGATCACTACGTTCACTTAATCTTAGGAAAGGGGTTCTCTAATTATATCTCGTTATTAACGAAAATTCAATAGTCCTCAGGTTCGCACAATAAACACGAACCAAATTTCTATCATAAACGCACTCGAAGATGCCGTTCTCCACTAAACTAAATAAATGCGAGCCCGGTTGAAATGTTACTTCACAAAAAAATCCCAAACTTGGTTATAATCGACTATTCTTTCAAGTCCTCAACACTACTCCCTTAACTTTCACTAGGAGCTCGCACAATGATGAAACCCCGATTCCGATAATTTGACGACTTCCACACGCACACGACTTTACGCTTCAAAAGCTTAAGACAGAGTCTCCCTCATTCAAAATTACTTTCTCGCCATATTAAAAAAACGCTCCCCTCCATACAGATTCATTCAAACACACCAATCAACCATTTTAATTTTACAATTTCTACCCTCTAAATTTACGATGCTATCTCGACTTCAGGCGAAGAAACTGCAGCGTTTGCCTTTCCTTCGTCATGATACCAAAATGTTATTGTAAAGGTACAACCAATCGCCCATCCATATTACTCACACGGATGAAAACCAAATTCTGACTCTACAACTGCTCCTCTACATGAATGCGACAGTACGGCACCAATGCGATAAAACGCTTCTTTATACTGAACTAGGTAACAAAACTAAACGAATTTTCTCAATAAAACTTCACATATGATTCGGGTAATAAACTGAAGATTGTACTTAAAATTCCAAAAAAAACTACACTGACTTTCCTTAATGAAAATTACGTAACTATACCAAAAAAACGAAATTCCTTAATACACCTTACACATTCCTAAAATTCCTTTACATACAGCGTGTTCCATTCAAGCGAAACATTCATTATCTACAGTAAGCTCTCAAATAAACAAAAAAAAGATATACATACGGAATCTAACTAAGCGAATAAAGTTACACACAAAATTACCCAAGGCGTATACAGGGTGTTCGAAATACCCTGACATCGAATATTCTTGATGCACTAAAAAAGCAACAGGAGCTATTATTTTTATTTATACAATTAAGATTGCTCATACCGATTCGTAACATGAATTCAAGTAATTCTTCCTTAATGTTGAGTCGTCCGGGATTGCTTGACTTGTGAATTTCTCTAAAAATCCTTTAAATGTTTTATTTTTTAATTTATAAAAAGGAATGTTAGCTGCAATAAGAGCTTCACACAGCTCAAGCGAAAAAGCAGATTTGGCTGGCCCACTTTTCGATGAAATATTTCCTAACGCGTTTTTTAATAAAAGCTGTTTCGAGGATTTGCGTTTCACATTAGCTACATGTAAGGCGGTCTACAAATGTTGCACCACGTGACACTTTTTTCCTGCATTAATCTAGAAAAATAAAATGTTTAATCTAAAAAATGTTTAGCTTATTCAACAAAAAAGTAACTAATTAACACACTTACGGTTTTTTCACAAGCTTGGCAACTAATAACGTCTCCATCAGTTGATAGATTCACGTCCAACTTTACCCACTGGTTATACTTAAAATTATTTGATTGTCTATCTGCTGGCATTCTATTTTAATAAATAAAGTTTTCTGGTAATTTAAAAAGACGCTTAACACGGCACAATGTTAAAGGGACGCAGTATCAACAAAGACTGTATGTAGGTGCAGACTGCAGGTAGAAATAATACAATGGGAAATATTACAAAGTAAGGAAAATGACTCATCGGGGTTATTATTATAAGAGGGTTAAATATTAAAGAGAAACTTTGTCTTCAGTTTGTATACCAAATTCCTTTCCCTTTCAAACAATACGTATATACGTTCTTAGAATTTCTCAGAAAAATGTAATAAAATTTAAAAATTAAGAAATACTTCCGTTCCAAAAAAATTGACAGAAAAGGTACTAAATAGGCAAAAATAACAAAAAAATTAGTTAAAAGGGCAAAAACCTACAAAAACCCAAAAAAGACAAAAAAGGCAAAATAAAGTTTTCATTTTTGAAAAGTGCATACTCTAAAACGGATTTTAAATAGGGCCTGCCTTAAGTTTTTCCCTTTATAAAGAAAGGCATTTTGCCTAACTATCCTGGCTTTACTTATGATAGTATCACAGGGCTTGAGTATTTTAGACTAAATTTTCTGCTCAGCCTCTCTAGGTTTCTTTTTGCCAGTATTAGTCCGAAGTCTCCAACGTTCTATGTTATCGCGGCTTTTATGCTTTTATCAAAACGTCTTTTTTATCTGCGTTGATTGGCTACTATTCTATCTGAGGCGGCTGCCCTGATCGCGTTAAGGTCTCCACTAATTGTGGATAATTCCAGTTCTGCGGAAAAAAGGCTATCACTTCTAGCGCGCGGCGAGGGGATTTTGCAGTAATTTGGTGCTCTGCATTGTTTATTAAAAATTGTATCCGATCACTGTGATAGCCATGTTTATCTTCAGAATCAGCGATTGTAGGTAGAGCTGATAGTATTGTGCGGTTAAATCTCTCCACTTGCCCATTTGCTCTATGGGATGATGCAGCATTAAGGATAATTTGGAATTATACTATTTGCAAAAATTTCAAAAATGTATAAACGTAAACGCTGTTCCTCTATCGGCGATTATCCTTCTCGGTAACGCAAAGGTATTAAATCTTGTTTCCAGAATCTTTGTGACGAATTTGGATTTCACTGCTTGTAGCTGTACGTATCTGGTAAATGCATCCACAGCCTTTGGGCCTAGGTGATCAATGAAGGTTATTGGCTCTTTGGCAATAGGGTGTAAAAAACCTCTCGGCGTTTTGACGGTATTTTGTTATAAAGGCAGGGAATACAACTGGAAATGCACCTTTTCACCTTTTCCCTCATTTCGGGAAACCAATATTTCTCGCAGAGTTTCTTCAGTGTTTTGTCATACGCAAAGTTGCCACCGTCATCATGTACCCAACGTACCACCCCTTCGGAACTACCCACTGAATTCTCTGTGTCGTTATTTGGTATACTCTACCATTGCGTAGAGCATAATTTTGGTACACGTTTTTCTTATACTCAATTTCATGTGGTTTTGTTAGGATATCATGTATTAACTTAATTTTTTCATCTGTAAGCTGTGCGGAAAGAACCCAATCGGCTTCCTCTTTCATTAAGGCAATGTTTTCCAAAGGAATTTTTTCGTTTGGGCATGAATGACGAGTAAGCACATCCAAATGCTTCATACGCTTTCCTGGATGGTACACAACATTAAAGGTACCTTCTTGGAGTAGAAGCCACCAGCGTGCCATTCTCGGCACTAGATCACTTTTCGTACTTGAAGTTTTTAGAATGTTGTGATCCGTTACAATCTTAAAATGTATCCCCCCATAACGATATTTTTGCCCTACTTTATTAGTTTGGCGGCTGTAATAAGCTGCAGGTCTAAGTAATAGTATCCCTGCTATCCTATGTTGACTGGCGTCGGTGCGAATTTCCGTTGGTGACTTTGAATCGCACAGGGATAAAATAGGACGTTCGACTAATTTATTTTTAAGTGCTTCGAAAGCTGCCGTTTCTCGCGCGCCCTCTTTTCCAGGTACTGTTATTGCAGGTAAATGCTGTCAACAGTTTAACTATATTGGTATAGTCTTTCACGAACTTCCTGAAGTAACCAGTCAATCTTACGAACTGACGGATTTCTTTTACATCAGTTGGTGCCGGGAATTGACGAACAGCTTTAATTTTTGTCGATCCCAGTCGTACGGCCGGGCCACCAATTTGGAAGCCTAAGTAGTCAATAGAAGAGACAGTAACATACATTTTTTTTTAAGTTTAAAGTCAAGTTCTTATTTCGCAATTCACCTAGTATTACAATTAAACTATTTAGGTTATCGTCAAGTGTCTGACTAGGTATTGTCACGTCGTCAGATAAACAGCAGCAATTTCGCGATGCGGTCCTAGAATCTTATTCATAAGACGTTGAAAAACAGTGGGCGCATTGCACAATCCAAAAGGCATTCTGTTGTACTCGTATTGACCTTCCGCGGTAACGAACGAAGTAATATGTTTACTAGATTCCGAAACCGGGATTTGATGGTAACCCAAACTTAAATGTAAGCTAGTGCATAACTTGCACCCCACTAATCTATCAATTTGGTCAGCAATTCTAGGTAATCGATATCTTTGCTTGAGCGTTTTGAGATTTAGTTTTCTACAGCCTATACACATTCGATCTTGACCATTTTTATTTTTGACTAAGAGTACGGGTGATGAATATTGAGAATCGGACTCAAGTATAATCGCTGCATCCAATACTTGTGAAACAATCGATCTCACCTTTTCTTTTTCGCTTTAGGGCATTCTGTATGGCCTATACCAAAATGGTACATTATAAGTCAACTTTATTTCCATTTCTGTCGAGTAATCCACACCTAATGAGCAAAGCGTGTCTGCAAAGCAGTCTCCAAACTCATCTAAAATTCAAAGCTACTTTCATCGGATGTCTTCATCAAGCGTTCCAACAATGACCTCGTCTTTATTCAATGAAGGTATTTTTCCACACACAGGACGTGTTCTTCTTCACTTACCGTATCTAATTCGCACCAAAAGGCGCGTACAATTGAATTTTTATTGCAAAGCACAAGGTCCCCGAAAGATTAATAATTGGCAAATTCGACGTTTTATCTGGATTTATTTCGTTAAGGATTCGTGGTATTGCATATTCTCTTCCAAGTTGATATCTTCCACATGCTTCTACAAGTAGATTTTAATTTACTGACAACTGGTAGATTACCGTCCTGGCCAGGAGGAATAACTACATTTTCTGTCAGCCACAAAGGGACTTTCTTTGTTGCAACAGCTTGTTTCAGTTCACTATACGCCAACTTCTTGTTATCTTTTATTATTAATACTGCTGGTAATTCCGTAAACGACTATTCAATTAATATGTGGACGTATTGAACATTTGAACATGCTCAGGTACCACAAGAAGATCCACGATTCTTTGTGACTCGTCGTTTTTTTATCCCATGGCTTTGATCTGCCTCGATCTATAACCTTATATTACCACGTCGCAATTCTCGTCAATATGCAACTTAAGATTTTTGGCATCTGTAAAACATATTTAGTTGCAAGTAGAACCAAAATCTATAAACGCACGAAGTGTTTTATTGTTTGCGGTAATATCCTTAAAATATTTTCTATCGGTAACCGGTTCTAGTCACAACAATTTTTCGCTGCCGGAATCTTGGTTTGTTTTCTGTTGCTGACGAATTAAGCATTTATGAGATCGATTCCCATGCCTTCCGTAATGAAAATATTTTAGCACTCTGCAATTTACCGCTGTATGACCTACCAATTTGCACTTACAGCAATAGATTTTAAATGTAGCGTTAGGAAATCTTGGTTTCTTAAGCGACATGCTTCTCTTGTAAGATATGAATTCAGTAGTCTTGGAATTGCATGGTTTCGTAACGTCACAAGTTTTTAAGAAATTTAGCAAATCCTCACAGTCTAAATAATTATTCGCTTTGCCCGCGGATTGCACTTAAGGGTCCGGGATTTCCCCTAAAAAAATACAGGATACTAATCTCATCACCAAATACCTTGCATTCGTTTAATAAAGTTACCCTTTCGTAATAATATGTACGGGGTATGGTTCATTGGACAGTTTAACACGTCGCACCATTTCCATAATTTTGTCATGGAAATCGCGTTAAGAATTTGCTTTCACTCTGTCCATGTATATTTAATGGTTGGTAAGCTATAAATAACGGCTTCATCGTTCCGATGGTACAACATTTTTTTAGTTCATCAATTCGAAAAATGTTTCGATATACTGGCGTCCGTCTTCAGGGTTAAAGGTAGGTATAACGTTGTCTCAAGAATGTGACACATTAGGCGTATGTTCTTGAGTACTAATTTGTATCTCCATTATGCGTACAATATCTTAAAAGGACGTTGGTCAAATAAGAAATAGTAGTCGATGTCTACGCTGAGGAACATGGTGTACTAATAGTTTCGCTGGTAGTGGTCCCTCCTCGTCGAACGAATTCGTCTTCACCTTATGACCGCTCGCCTCATTTTAGCTGATTTTACATTTATTCTTTCTCACTTTTTTTTGTTACTATACGTACAACTACTCACAAAATACTTCAATGACAAACTATTGTTACCGTCTAGAAAACTGATCACAAACACACTAATAAATCAAATCGAATTCACTTAAATAAAAAAAATCACTTGTGGGTACACTGAAGTTAATACCTATTCAATGGCGAATAAACAAATATTACGCTAGACGGAAGTAAAATAAATAACATGCACACGATGCACTTTCGTTGTAATTAGTGATTACATCATTTAAAGACCGAAAAGAAACGTTTTAACAGTTTAAAGTAACTTTAAGCATTCCCCCTTATTCTTGACACTTGAAAAAGTAATAAATTGTTGGTTTATTTTATACAATCCCAAATTACAAGGTCTACCTTGAAAATTTAAAAAAGTTAAGGGATATTAAAAACCAAACTCCGTACATATAACATTGAAGGTGCAGTTTTTAAAACATCTGTTTTTCATGGCAAATGAATTGATTGCTTTACCCCACACCTGAGTGTAAGAACTAGTTGATTGTTTAATGTAGATCTTTATACATTCATTTTATTTACTCGTAACTTACGTGAGTATTCGCAATGCAATTCAATCCCTCGGAGTTATCGTAGGTATTGGCAAGAGATATGAGAGAACATGCAACAAAAATTACAATTACAGTTCTGCATAATCTTATTTTTAGGTGTACTCACCGGGGGCCTTTCGGCCCTTACCATTGAATAATCATCATTATTCAATTCCCTTACTTTATTTTATGATCCATTACTGATCTTTTTACATCAATTCCATTTGGGGATTAATTATAATAATAAATGCTTCAACAACTAGCTAGTGTCATCTGAACTAATACGTATAGGCTTCTCCGGACACAAAACTGCCGCTAAACAGCTGCGGTCCCAACGAATCGATATTAGGGTGTCATCATTACGCCACCATTTTACCTATTTGTGCCATTTCTAACAGCATACAAGACACAGGCTCCCCACTGGAAGCACAGCTCGAAGGTATGGTGTCGTTCTAAGAACTTATAATTAGGAACCTTCGAACTCAACGTGCAATCAAACGATATGCTACGTGATATGAATTCTCATATACCAATACCTTGAGTCTACCGCACTAACTAGTGCATACTCAAATGACGTCACAATTTATATCAGCGCATGTTTGCTACACCAATGCGTTATCACTTAACACTTGACTGAGTCTGCACCCTTTTCACGTTTCTCACAATCTCCGCCTTTCTTTCTGTTTACTTTAGACCGTCATAAATAACAACAAATAGATCGTTAGGGGATTAAATCGATTAAGAGACGTAGAGGAACATAAACTGATTTATTGCCAATCACCTTACATTTAATCTAGTAAGAATAAAAAACTACAAAAATATTTGGCACGTTGCATTACTACAGAAACATCGCAAATTTCTTTACGAAGAAATTGAGATAAAATACTCTATTGTACGGTTTTAAATAAACTCGCAGGGATTTTTCTACGAATTCCTTCCAAACGCTTAGGCAGCATGAAATCCGCTTACTTCACTCGCTTTACATGAAAATAATATGAGCTAAGAAGATTTCAAAATTTGATAGTGATAATAAATAGAAACCTTATTTCCTAAAGTTGAGAATTCTTCAGAATAAATATTTACAATTAATGGTTATTCTGAAGTCAAATAACTTTTAGGTTAGATTAAATTTTTTTTTCGCCAGATCGACTATAATGTGTCATACGCTGATAATATTTACTTAGAGTTAGTTAATTGAAATGGTTCTAGAAAGTCATAAAGATTTTTCACTATAATTAAGTAGAAAGTTGTTTAAATTAATTAATTAGATTTTTTTGTAATAACATTAAGTTAATTTTTACACGATTCTTTTCGTTTATTTACCATATCTGTTTCAAGACAGTAAGATTGTTTACTGGTTTCGATTTAACTCGTCGGTAAGTATTTACTTACCGACGTCTTTACTACAACGTAAAATTATATATATATATATATATATATATATATATATATATATATATATATATATATATTATCTACAACAATAAGAACAAAAATTTGTAGATTTCTATTTAAAACGTCACTTTTGACTTTTGTTTATTTAGTAGAAATTAAATAATTTCAATTGTGGTAAATTTAATATAATCGTGCATGTTTGTGATTACTTTTACAAGTACTTTATTTTAGGTTTATTAATTATAATATTTTTCGTTAGAATTCGTTAATTATTCATGATGACATGTTTACTCTATCTTATCCATTTTTAAAGGATTTCATTTTCTCAGTAATTTCATATTTAATACCTTTATGTTTGTCTGTAGCCCTAAGTAGTAAACGTAATAAGTTTCTATTGTTCACGAACTAGTTGTTTTTTCAATTTTGTAAAATGTAATAACTTTTTATGGTAAATCCATCCTTTCTTAGACAGGTTATTTGTTGAATGTCATAAATCCTTCTACTCACAAAGAATTTAAACTTCTAGCAATTGAACCCCTTATTAGTTTCCAAATCCTTAAAATAAATACAACCTCTATAATCCGGAAATTACTTCAACACTAATGTAGTCATTCCCACGGTTCCTATTTTTTCAAATCTAACCAATCACAATTCGCATCCCTTACCACAGTATTTAGCAATCCTATTTAGTGCCTCCCATTTTCACCCTTTCTTGATTCAAAATTATATTTTCAAGCGACAGTAAAAATATGTACCTCTTACTATCAACATCACTTTAAATAATAAATAAATTGAATGTAAATTTTAACTCAAGTGTAACATTTTTATTTGCTAAATTATTTATAAAGGTGTAGAGTAGTTAATATAATTATTAAAATTATCTAACTCTCTTCTTATTACAAGTATACTTGACTAATACGAATTAAAGCGAAGTTAATCCTTCAGGATAATTGTGGAAGCACGTTATCCATCAAAACATTGGTCCTTCGAGCCGGATACGAGCTTTTAAAATAATTAGTGATCTTCATTCATCAAATTTCGTCGAGTTCATCAACATCTTCATGTGAAGCATTATTTACGCCAGTACCCCGTGAATTAACTTGAGCCGCCAGTGGTAAGCAGACAGCAGTTTTCAACCAGGAAGCCAGAGAAATTCATAATTCGAGGTACCGTAAGTGATATATTTCCTATTCTCTTATAATCCTTTATTTTATCATCTACCGTAAGCAAGCTTCAAATTATTTTTTAAATCATAATTTTATTCATTTTTTCTGTGCTCTCTTGCATATTAAGGTAAAATGTCTAAAGATTTAAAATTCAAAAGAGGACAGCTTAAGGCCTCTGTAACCAGATTCAATAACTTTTTAAATTCATTTATCGTTAATGATTCAAATATTAATCAACTTCAAAAAAGACTTGAAAATATTATACCATTATTACAAGAGTTTAACATATTACAAAACGATATTGAATTAGTTGATCAATCAAATTTTAATAATGAATGTTTAGAGCGTGAAGATTTTGAAAACACTTATTATAATGCGATATCTAAAATTAATGCTAATTTAACTACAGTTCAGTCAGATAAGGGTTTGTCCGATGGTTGTAGCCCAAATTCTGTAATCTCAAATGTCAAACTTCCTACATTGGAAATGCCTAAGTTTAATGGGAACTTAGAAGAATGGATGAAATTTTATGACGCTTCTATTTCTCTTATTCACAACAATGAATCATTGTCAGATATTCAAAAATTTTATTATTTAAATTCGTGCTTAGGTAGTGAGGCTAGTTCAATAATTCATTCATTAGAAATCACTAATGCAAATTACTCAATTACTTTGGATCTAATCAAAGAGCGCTTTGACAATAAATGCTTAATAATAAAAAATCACGTCAAATCATTATTCTCTTTGGACCCTATAACGAAGGAGTCACATGCAAGCTTGCGTAATCTCATTGATAGCTTTAAAAAACACATTCGCTGTCTATCTGGTTTAGGCGAACCCACTAATACCTGGGACACATTACTTATTCATCTAGTCTCTTCTAAGTTAGACATAACTACTCATCGTGAGTGGGAAAAAATAGCTCAAAGGACAATTTGAACTCATTAGATGATTTAATTAACTTTATCAGTTAAAAATATAATGTTTTGGAAACCTTGCAGGCCAATTCAAATACTTCCCACACTAACAAATTCGAGAAAAATCGATCAAGATCAAACACTAATGCATTTTTATCAAACAATTTAAATTCATTGCATTGTGCATATTGCGCTAAAAATCATTTAATCTATAACTGTTCAGAATTTCTGAATTTAAGCGTAAATAATAGATTTACAAAGGTCAAGCAAATCGGACTTTGCATTAACTGTTTACGCAAAAATCACGCAACAAGCTCATGCAATGCTGGAGGTTGCAAAACCTGCCAGAAAAAACACAATTCTTTACTTCACTTTGATTTAAAAACAAAAAATTTTTCTTCTAATCAGCAGACAATTGATCAAGCTACGCCGTCTACGTCTAATGACGCACTTTCAAATCAAATTCAAACAACGACGTTAAGTTTGTTAAACAATTGCAGCTCTTATAGCAACAATGTACTTTTGCCAACAGCACTCATTCAAGTTTTTGACAATAAGGGTAACACAATTCAATGCAAGGCCTTATTGGACAGTGGCTCTCAATCAAACTTTGTTAGTCAAAAGTTATTTAATAACATATTTCTATGGATGCTTCGGGCGTAGGATCAGGCACTTTAAGAATCACAAATTATACAAATATCAGCTTCAGTTCTCGTGACAGAGGCTACAAAGAAAATGTTGACTGTTTAATTATACCCAAAATTAACAACTTCATGCCATCTGTAACGTTTAGCCCTGATTCAATGAAGATACCGTTAAATTTAATGTTAGCGGATTCCACATACAATGAATTCAGAGAAATCGATATTCTACTGGGTTCCGGAATATTTTGGCAACTACTGTGCGTAGCTGTCATACACACAAGTGAAGATCAAGCTGTTCTTCATAAAACACTGCTTGACTGGATTGTTTCTGGAAGTCTGCCTTTTTCTGCTCAAACAATTCCCCAATGCAACTTTTTACAGAATTTAGAATCGCAAATAACCAAACTTTGGGAACTTGAGGAAGTAGATTCCAGCCGCAAAACATTATCCACGGATGAGCAATATTGCGAAAATTTATTTTTAAACTCAATAACTCGAACTGACGAGGGTCGATTCATAGTCAAGCTGCCTTTAAAACCAAATATCAATTTAGGGGAGTCTAAGCATAACGCTCTTAAACGGTTTTATTCTTTCGAACGTAAATTAGAACGTGACAATCATCTAAAGCAGTAATATCACTTATTCATGCGGGAATATGAAGATCTAGGTCATTTTTTTTTTTTTATGATTGTAGACCTGAACAGGCCAAATAAGGCCCATCGTGCTAAAGCACTCAGGAACACTTAGGAGGATGGACAGAGTGATAATGAATTGCCAACAGATGCCTATGAACAGCCACCTTAAATTTTCTCACATCATAAGTGAGAGGAAAACAGGAACTAGGGAGATCATTACAGAGTTTAGAAGCCGTGTAGAAAAATGTGGATTGCGCCCGTTTGGTACGATAAGTGGAATTTGTACTGCATACTGATGATGTGAATGAGCGAACCGAGTGTTTCTCGCAAAGATAGCCGGAGATGGTATCAAAGAATGTAATTCACCAGCACAATAGCCGTTGTAATAACGTTAATACAAAGAAAGAACTGAAACCATCCTTATATGCTCAAGGGACTGTAGTGAGAAGTTAACGACGGGTCATTTATAAGCCTAATCCTTTTGAATACGATCAACGATATCGAGAGCGTATTGGGACACTAACCAAAGGTGAGAATTATGTTCAGATGAGGCCAATTTGGGCCTTATACAGCAGAAGGAGTTGTCGAGAGGTAAAGTACTGCTTAGATCTGTACAAAAGCCTATTTACGAGCAGCTGTTTTGGTAGCTGACAGAAGATGGTCAACCATGAGAGATTTGAAGATACAGTCATACCCAACAGAGTAATAGAGTCTGAAAACTTAAGAAATGAGCCATTCATACTTAAAACAGGAAATGATCGATCTTTTTGGCGAACATAAGGCAACACTGAGTTTTGTTAGCATTAAATTTAACTAGATTATTGCTTCCCATTCGAGAATACGTTGAATGTCTTTGGTGATTGAATTTGCCATTTCAGCTTTAATTTCTTGATTTGACATAGAAGGTGGATTATCACTATGAGTAGACTGAGATTAACTACAGTGAAGAGTGCTATCGTCAGCAAAGCAATGGATGGGGTTAGTTGTTGAAGAAATAAGGTCATTTATGTACAGCAGAAAAGTGTAGGCGCTATAACGGATCCTGTGATCGCCCGCGTTAATGCTAACTTCTTTTGAAAAAAGCCATCAACTACGACACGTATTCGTCTTTTATCAAGGAAACTAGAAACCCAGTTGATGAGCGTATCATTTAACCCAAACGAGGTGAGTTTGGCAAGTAAACACTTATGCCAAACTTGGTCAAATGCCTTTGAGATATCTAAAGCGACTACAACTGTTTCACCGGACTGCTCTACTGTATTGTTCCAAACTTGGGTCACATATGAAAGAAGATCGCCTGTTGAACGACTTTGCCTAAACCCATATTGGTGGTCTCACTAAGGAGTTTGTTAGTTTCAAGGAACGTAAGCAGTTGCTGATTGATGGCTTTTTCCATGATTTTAGACAAAATGGAAGTGATGGCAATTGGTCTGTAGTTTGAGGGATCGGTCTTATCACCTTTTTTGGGAATAGGTTGAACATTTGCTAACTTCCATGATGAAGGGAATTCCCCAGAAGATATATATGAGCAAATCAAACACAATTATAGCAGCAGTCGACAAAAATGAATTTTATCTTCCTCATCACGCAGTTTTAAAACAGTCTAGTTTAATAACAAAACTACGCGTTGTTTTTGACGGTTCTGCGCTTACGTCCAACGGAAAATCACTTAATCACTTTCAATTGGTAGGGCCTAACCTTCAAGACGACTTATTTTCCATTCTCGTGCGATTTAGAAAACATCCTATTGTTTTGGCCGCAGACGTGTCGAAAATGTACAGACAAATCTTTGTACACGAAGCTGATAGGGAATATCAAAAAATTTTATGGCGTTATTCTTCGGACGAGCCTATTCAATCCTATACCTTAAACACAGTGACGTATGGTGTTGCATCGGCGTCATTTTTAGCTATCAAATCTTTGCAGCATACTGCACATGAACATATGTCAACAATGCCTGAGGCAAGTTCGGTCATTCTTAGTGATTTTTACGTGGATGACTTGCTAACCGGGGCAAAAACAGCAGCTGACGCAATAACCTTGAAAGATCAAATATCGCAAATTCTCAAAACAGGTTGCTTCGAACTAAGAAAATGGGTCTCAAACGATCCCGACATTTTCAAAAATCTGCCTGACACAACGGAATCTTCGGTTTTATCTTTTTCAGAAGATGAAAGTTTTAAAACTTTGGGCCCTCAGTGGAAATCTGTAAC
>JARFJB010002423.1:502500-545157 GCA_036346205.1 Vesta saturnalis | reverse complement strand
AAGAATTTAATATTGTATAATCTATTTTTTTTTATTTGTCCCCTAGATTTGGGGTGTTTTATTATTACACCAAAAGTATGCTGGTATTAGACGGTTCTCACTAACCTCAAATCTGATTATATGTCAAAAGTAATTTTATAGTTGCCACATTTAATAGAAATGAATAGTAACCACTGATCACAATTTTGTTATAACTTACACATCAAATTAATTTGATACAACTAAAAAACATTTATTTTCAACAATATTAAAAACTAAACACAAATAAATAAAGGACCTACACTGTTTTGTCGTTTACTGACCTTCAGATAGTTTAAAAATATTTAATAACTTCTAATTGAATCGTGAGTTGAGATTCTTTCAAGACATTCTGAGTCAACAGTGTCTAAACTCAATTATTTCTACATCTGAATTAGGTTCATCATTTTCAGAAGAAAGTTCTGAATCTAAGTCTGATCCCCCAAGATAAATAATGAATGGTGGAATATTTTCAACGGAAATTGACCCTATTAGTTTTGTCCAGTCTTCCAAAATTATTTTTTCGCAATGATTTACATAACCTTGCCACATGTCGGAGGTACACATGGAAAGATCAAACCGCCATGAATTTGCAACCCAATCTTTTAATTTAGATTGCAACTTTATGTGATTATTATAGAAGGTCTTGCAATAATCCATTCCAACTCAATTGGATTGTATAGACAATGGTATGGGGGCAAACGAAGGACTTCATGACTATACTTTCTTAAAATGACGTCAATTACAAACAGTTTAGTATGATATTCTCGAAATGGCCTAATCAACTCCCAAAATTGTTTTTTTTTTGTTAAATTTTCGTTCATCTTCACATTGTGGTTAATCAAAAAATCCTGCATTTGAGATTTCTTGCTAGAAAAAATTGGTGGTTTGTTCAACTGCACCTAGTGCTACGGTGCATTGTCCATTACCACCGCACATTTTGATTGCAGTCTATCCAAAGCAGGAATTAACTGATTAACCACCCGATTTTGGAAAACTTCTTCAGTGATTGTCTTATGATAATCACGATCATTATTTTGTGAGTTCAATAAGTAGTCGCACCCCTCTGAGAAGCTAAATATTGTGAAACGTGTGCCTTCAGACTTAATTGTGGGAGGTTACTTTTCAAATCGGTACCATGCACCCACGTTTCATCCAAAAACACGAATATCACATTCTCACTTGAATTTAGAAATTGGGTGAACTTCCGGAGAAAAATGATTTTTAATTCAACGTCATGTTTTTTTTCGCATAGTTGTTTACCTCTATTAAAAATAGATTATATTTTACTCGTTCACCGACGTACAGTTTAATTCATCAGAAACTGCATGCAAAACTAAACGTAAAATTCTGCAAGCACAACTCGAAAAGAGAAAATCCAGTGCATCATCTCTTAATAAATCTAAAGTATTTGCAGTTACCAGACTATATGACGAAAATGAACCGGACGGACTTCAAAAGAAATTATGTCACATTTTGGCGTTTGAATTAGCTTGGCGCGGAGAAGCAACGAACTGCAAAATTAGTCATTTCGTACCAGAAAATGAAAATAATGGAAAATAAACGGGAGGTATAGAATATAATCCTCTATTTTCGAAAACGAGACAAGGCGGTGACAACAAATAGATTACACCTGATATTTTAGAACAAGATATTTGCCGAGTAGGCTTATTTAAAAGGAAGAACGAAGTGCTTCTGTAACACTGGACAAATTGTTTCTTACACCAAATCTATTTTGGATTTTTGAACAATTGTAAAGGTTGGTCTAAGAATGTGCCGATTGGAATCAATGAAATTTCCAAGTGGACTAAATCTTCAGCACAACGCATTGGAATACATGTTAAACGGGTTAAAATTACAAATCACTGAAATCGAGCGGCAGTAGTTAGCGAATTAAATAAAAGTGGAATTACTAAAAATAACAGGGTACAGCAATTCATCCAGTGGCGGTTTGTCCATTAGGTCATTTGGTCAATGACCTCCCAAAAGTAAGACATGACTATGACAATTGAACATATATTGAGTAAGATTAATTTAATATTGTTAGTATTATTATCCATCTCACCAAATATCTAAAATATAGGTAGGTTTATTTTAAATCAATACGCGACTGTATAGTGTATACTATGAATTTTATTATACTTGAATTCACCGCGGTCACAGTTTCAAATTGTCCTCGATGCTTAGACTGCCTTCCCCGAGAAAAGGACGGATAGAATGGCAACTTCGTATGTATTAAACAAGAGCCAAAGCTCGGCCGCATCTCGCCTTACGGTCACAAGCCGTGATTTCGAATGTCGCCCAGTCAGTACCGTTTCACTTGTTCTGCGATGCGTGCACCCACACAGTGAACAGTTTACAGTACTTACGTTATTATATATAACATTCACTGCCTATTTTATCATGTCGGTGGTTCAAATATTAAAAGAACTGAAAAACAATAACGGTTTAAATTCCGATAAACGTCTAGAGTTTAAAGCAAAAGGTCGCCCTCAACCAAAGCTACAAATTAAACAGTCAAGTAGAGATAAAAGCAGAGAAGTGAATCGTTACTTCCGTGAAAATATGTACGATTTGTGCGAGTGGATTTGCGGATGTGAAATTACAAATGCGTTCTATTGTTACGTATGTTTATTATTTTCAAATTCTAGTGACTCCTGGTGTAGTAATGGTATAACAGACTTGAAACATTTGAAAGATAAAATTAAAAAACATTCTCTGTCGGCAGATCACATGAAAAGTTCTATGAATTACGGTACCTTCGGTCGTGTTGATATTCGATCACAATTGGATAGTGCATACAGAAAATCTATAAAAGACTATAATGAAAATGTAGCAAAAAATCGATATTTCTTAGGTAAACTTATCGATTGCGTTGAATTTTGTGGTGCATTTGAGTTGGCATTGCGAGGGCACGATGAGATACGGTCATCTGAGAATCCAGGTGTGTTTCGAGGACTGATCAACTTCGTATCAGAGTTGGACTCTATATTTAAAGAATATATGGAGAGAAATACCATCTTTAAGGACACCTGTAACATCGTGCAAAATGATTTGATAGAGTCTATGTTATCAGTTGCTCAAAATAAAATTAAATCAGAAATTAAACTAGCTAACTTTGTTGCAGTACAAGTAGATGAAACTACCGATAGTTCTAATAAAACGCAAATGGTCTTTATCATACGTTACGTTTTAAATGGAATTATTCACGAAAGGTTTCTGAAATTCATTAAACCGACAGGCATCACTGCAGGGATACTAACAAATGTAATACTTGAAGAATTAGAAAATTTGGATATTAGTAAATCCCCCGAAAAATTAATTGCTCAAAGCTAAGATGGAGCCTCTACTATGAGTGGAAAATTAGGTGGTGTTCAAACCAAAATTAGAGAAAAATATACGACGGCGATTTTCATTCATTGTTACGCCCATCAGTTGAATTTAATTTTACAAAAAGCAGCGAGTCAGGATAAAAGTGTAAAAATTTTTTTGCTAATTTGCAAGGGTTTTCAACGTTTTTCAGCAGATCACCGAAATGCACATCAGTTCTAGAAGAATTTGTGAAAGTTCGTCTACCTAGAGCTGCACCTACAAGATGGAATTTTGCCACCCGTTGTGTAGAGACTGTATTTTTACATCAAGCCGACATTCTAGCTTGTTTAGAGAAAATTATCGACTCTGAGGAAGATTCTAAAACCCTAAATCAGGCTATTGGGTTAAAAACATTTCTAAAAAGCGAAGATTTTTTATACTGGTTGAATTTTTTTCTTCTGATAATGCCAAATAGTGAAATTCTGTTTAGCCAGCTTCAAAAACGTTCTACTGATGTCATAACGGTTAAAAACAACGTAGCATCTTTCAAGGCGTCTATAAAAAAAGTGAGAAATGATATTGCAAACAATTCAAACAGCTTGTTTTCGCAAATTCCTTCATTCTCCTGTGCCAAAAGATCCAGAAATGAAGACTCCAAACGTCGTATATCTCTAGAGGTCTGTGACATAATAATTTCTGAAATTGACGAACGATTCAGTTTTAGTGAATAATTGCACAATTATTCTACAGCGATATGTTTGAAGAGTATCAGAAGAGTTTTCCGAACCATATTTTAAAATTAGTTAAAAAAGACTTTCCCGTCATCAATCATTTAAAATTGAAAACTGAATTAGAAGTCATTTATGAGCGAAATGATTTTCATATTTCTGACGGAAATGCAGGAGCCATAGCAATTCTCCAGTTATTCATAAATAATAACCTTTGTGACACATTTTCGGAAAGTGTAAAATTGTTAAATATTTTGTGTACATTACCTATTACTACTGTTGAGAGCGAGCGTTGTTTCTCTACGTTGAAGAGAATAAAAACTTTTCTACGTAATACTATGGGGCAGGATAGGTTGTCAGCTTTGGCTATGCTTAGTATAGAGAAGTCTCTCATAAAAAATATGCCAAATTTTAACGAACTTGTGATTGACCATTTTGCGGAGGATAGACTTAAAGTTCAAAACTATTTAAACAAATTGAAGACAGTACCCGTGCACCGGGGCAAATTTCTTCAAAACAATCTTAGTGTTAGTTATATTAATATTCATCTGTATAGGTGTATCAAAACCCTCACGTGTGTTAAGAAGAGTTCTTACATTGTCTTACATAGAAAATGATTATGGATTTAGACTTAGGGCAGATCAGAATTATAACCTGTGCAATGTACAATGCTGTCGCGCCTATTTCAGTAACTACTGCGGAAAGTGAAATGTATATCTCTACTTTGGAACTAGTAGATACGTTTTGGGCATTACAATGAGTCGAGATAGGCTTACTGTCTTACTTTATTGGCAATGTTATCTACTGAGAGGAAAGTGATTGTGCAAATTCCTGACTTTAATAACACGGTGATCGACATTTTTGCAAATACCAAGACTAGAAGAGCTGATTTCCTCTACAAGTATCAGAGTAAGGTATTCTAATTTATTCCGCAATTGTATACATATATTGTGTCCAAATTCTAAACACATACATTATTTTCATTATCAAAAAACTGTTCCCCAGTGGCGCGTTTTCGAGAGGTTTCTACCTCCGGGCTACTCACAGCGAATCCGTTGCCATACTTTGACTATCCTCCCTCCAGTGGCGGCATATATTCATTGGAAGCGTAGATAATAATTAGAGATGGAAAGTTTCCATATACTCGTATAAATGCTATAAAGTAGTTCCTTTTGGTTTGACGTTGCGCATATCGACTTTCAATCAGTTTCAAAGTTAAAAAAAACTACATTCGGTTTATGAACATTTTTCGTCATAAATTTCTTGAGGATCAAGAAAGTTCAATGACTTGGAATTTCAAAAAAATATCTGCAGTGCTTACACGAATACCCCGCAGCCACATTAACTTACAGTCAAGACAAGTGCCCTGCCGATACAAATAGTCACGAACCGCCACTGAATTCATCATCAATAAAACCATACTTACAAGTGCATTATTCAATCGATTCGTTTGGAAAAAGAACAATCTTCAACATCTATTATAGAAACGGTTACCTGTAGCACCTGTTGTAACATTAGTGTTCCAGGTAATAAATTCAATAACTGTGTTATTAAAAGTTTTTGTTATGAACGAATAAGTTCAAAGTTAAATATGTAATTAAAAATTATTATTAATTTTATTAAATACATAAATAAAATGTTTACCCCGAGTAGGATTTGAACCTACGACCTGTACTTTGCTAGAGTACCGCGCTAACCAACTGCGCCACCAAGGTTCAAGCCCAAATCGATGTAAATTTTATCTTTATGTATGTGGGTTCAAATCCTACTCGAGGTAAACTTTTTATTTATGTATTTAATAAAATTAATAATAATTTTTAATTAAATATCAATAACTGTGTGTTTAACAACTGTACGTTCAAATAAAAATGTGTTTATTTCTAGTGTTTAAGTACAAACTACCCACATATTGAACTATATTGATATATCTAAATTTCTTATTCGTTAAATTGTCCTGCCGAATTACATTCGAGGTTTGCATTTATACCGAGTAAATTTGTGTTGTTTAAATTCTAATATGTTTCCTTTAGCAATTTGCCTCGAAAGACTGTCAACCTATTATTAGTTGGCAGGTTTTCTCGTCTAATTGCTAGGCAACAGATTTTTATTAAACAACACAAATGGACTTGGTAAAATACAATCCTCTTGTGCAATTATAAGTGAGTATTTCCTGCATTCAAATTGCACCAATTACGTCTTCCAAAATTTCAAACATCGACCTACCACTTTTCGGAAATTTAATCGAGAACCAAGAGAACGAAAAAATCGTAAAGCTTGCTCGAGCGATTTCTTCGATTCTGCTTGCTTCGAAAATGAATTATCCAATTGACAAAAATATTGAGTGATATTAAAATGCTTAATCCTAACTAAAGAATCAGCAGGAATGCAGTTAAGAAATATTAATACACATAATAATCATCCAACTCAAAATCAGGTTCGGTACCAAACCTGGCTATACTGACGTTACGTATTAAGCTCAATTAAATTAAATAATTGGAGTGACAAATGTCAAACTTGAATTTAGAATAGCCGTGATCTAATAATTAATATATTTGGCAAATAAAATATCTGACGTGGAACAATACATGACCTTCCACCTGCAAAGTGGAAATTAAGTAATTTTAATAATATTTTTTTAGGTTAACTATACTTCTTTTTTAATATGTTCATAACAAAAATAGGCAACATTGTGAAAACAAAAGAATAATATATGTCAGATGGACTTTTAAAACTTCGTGTCAGGTATGTGGAAGTTAATAATTGTCATATAGACGCTAACTTAGGACATTCTAAAGACAAAACTTTAACGTTTTGAATGTTGTTTAATAAATTTTAGACTTATTCGGATTTATATTAAGAAACTGTATGAGGAAAAGTTTATTTTCTGTAAAAATGTATTTACATATTTTTCTTTAAATTCTATCCTAGGATTTTTTGTCTCTAAATTACGCGTCGTATCGAAAAACTGCATACAACATAATTAATCGATATGATTTAGGATCTATATGACGGTATTTTTGTACATTTGAAATATGTAGCAGTTTCAGAAATATTTGATAAAAATCAAAAGCTGTCCTTTATAACCACCCTTCCCGCCAATGTATTTCTCCCAAAATCTAATCAGTTCCAGAATAAACATACGCACCCACAGACGCACAAGCACGTACTCGCGCATGTAAGGTTATGCAATCGACATTTTTTCACTAACGCTAAATAGACTTATTAACTCATTTTACAACGTTTGACAAGGTTTCACTAAGATCGGCCATGATGTCGGAGTGTGTGTGTGTGTGTGTGTGTGTGTGTGTGTGTGTGTGTGTGTGTGTGTGTGTGTGTGTGTGTGTGTGCGCGCGTGTAAAAAGGTTTTTGCACACGAAGAAAAATGTAACTAGATATTAAGGGTTGTATTTAGTCAAATAAAATTGTGGTTTCGAAATTTAGGAAACGCCTGTCGTATCAAAAACCTCATGACACCATCTACCTGGCACGCTGTAGGGGTGTATGTAAACCATATTCTAAGCATTTAACATTTGTAATATTGTCAATCATCTTAATTTCTTTCTTTAAAAAAAGCCGAACTTAAGTTTATTCAAAACGGTACAATTATTTTTAACATTTTTAACAAGAGATAATGGAATTTATTTTCTGCATATTGATTTTATAAGCATTTTTCGATTAAAGCCTCATTACCAGGCAAGCGGGCGTAATGGGCGCTTCATTCTTTAACAAAATATAATTGCTTTCAAAGATTATCTTTATCTAATGAGGTATCTACATAATGGCTTCGTTGTTTATATAAAGGTATTTAGTGAAGGTTTTGGTTTTTACAATAAAAGAAAACTCTTGAAGGGGTAGCAGATATAGAAATGCATGTCTATATTACAAAATATGTGTAAAGAACAAAGTTGCTATGTAATAATTGTTGTAAATAGCTTATAATGTAGTGATTTTGCTTTTTATAATAAATAATCCTTTGAAGGAAATTGATGGCATATATAAAAATTTAACGCATAAACAATATATAGATACGGAGAGCCTCACAGGCCCGAACTGCCTGGTAACGTTTGAAAATTACCTTGCCCAGATGAGGGTTAACTAACTAAGTAGAGAAAAAATAAATATTTTTAATCCAAAAAAATACATTTGAAACAGAAAGAAAACTTTTTCAAGCCAATATATCAACTTACCATAACTAAAACGAGATAAAGCTCAACGAACCCAAATAAATGAAAAATAAATAAAAGTTAGTATAAAAAAAAACATTACATTAATTAAAGAACCTCCTATAAACAAAAAAACGAAAATTATTTTTATAAATAGCGTTACCTTCCGAAGGTACACCAATGCATGGTTTGGAACCGGACCATAATCGAAGGTAAATAATTTTTGTTGTATAGAATCCATATCCACAACGGATATAGATATAAAATTGCTGATAACAAATGACATAGCATACCTAGGCAGTTCCCTCAAGAATATAATGCATTGAATCCATTGCAACATTTTTAAATGGATCATTAAGAGCATGAAAACAACATTGTTCTTTTATTCCCGTTTTAGCCACATCATTTATTACTAATTGTTTTTCATACTTAGTCATATTTCTTAGTAAGTCATTTTGTTCCCTGGCCATATTTTGCATTGATCTTTTGTCAGCGCACCAAACTACAATAAAAATTGGCAACAAAATTTTCAGTAAAACCTAAAATAGTATCAAGGCCCAGATTCTTTCATGTAATGGCCACAACATTAAATTTAGTCGTTCCTTCAAAATTATTAGTGGCAATATGCAGATAATTTAATTCTTTGATAATAGGGGCAAATACAACTTTATTTCCAAACGTTGTTTTATCAGATGAATGGCATATACCCAGCAGAAAGATGTTGGATAGTGGTAAAAATAAGTGTGTGGCGGAACTGATACATACATACTACCTAGTTCATGTACTACCCAAAGGATTGCTTACTTTGAAATCGTCATAGAATACCACTAAAGGATATCGAGCCTTGCATTACATTTTCTATTGTACATGCCATAATGAATTTAATCTTCTAACTTCGTAACTATCGTTTAAATATTTAACATAATCAAGGGTATCTTTCAAAATTGTGTTAGAAATACTTCCCTTAATTTAATTAATTTCATTGTACATTTGCGAGGACGTAATGTTTTATTTGTCAGTCTCCCATCCGTTCCGTTGACCTAAATTAACTTCTGTAGGTGATGTAAGAACCCATTGAGGTAAACGTTTGCAACGAAATAAACTCGGAACGAAAGGAGTTCTCTGCACTTCTTAAGGAAGATAGCGTATCATTCAAAGCAAACTTAAGTTTTAAAGAGAGAGACACACTGTCAAGGAAGGATTTTAATCCATCTACCATGATTTGTATAGTTGAACGTTGCATCGTAGGATTTGTATAAAGGTAGGATATAAACAAAGAATTTTGGTTCAGAGCTTTTTTTTTCAGTATCAACGAGTTTTATGTGCAAATCTTTACTAAAGCTAAAGGTTTTTGTTTCTGCCCCAGATACTTCAACGCAATCCAATGAAGAAGTGCACCGTGCGTCCTCATCACTTAGTTCTTTTCGGTAATGATTTGTTTTTACGAGACAATGAAACGACTCAACGTTGGTAAATTCTCAATAACAATCTATTTCCCCACACATAATAATTTAACAAGTATTTGGAATAATTTTTTTATATGATGCATTAAATGTTTTAAAGGTTTAAACATCTTTTTATAGGCGTAGCAAGTCAACATTTTCCTTTTTTTTTCTTCTAACATTGACTTCACTCCTACTATTAAGCCATAATACTTGGTTTTTAATTCAAAAAAACGTCTTTGAATGGGAATCCAAATATCATATGATTCCTGCAATGGAGTGAACATTTTAATTGCGGCATTCATGGCACTTAGTAGTGAAGAAAATTGGTAGAAATGGCCTCGCATATAACTAAAACATTGTCTATACACTGAATCGACTCACCACAATTAATGGCTGCAGTGTTGCTCCAACGCGGGCTAGCTTTACTCGCCTTTAATGTAACGTTGGTAAAACATCACTAATTGATAAGACGTAGGTAACATACCCGTCGAGGAATTCAGTTCGTGATGCTTTCCATGCTTTTTCCTAACAGGAGCAAATGTTTATAATAAACGCAAGAACAAGGAGGACTGAATTTAATTCCGTATAAGGTTTGTTTTTTGAAACAAAAATTAAAATAAAAGAATTAAAAACATTCCATTATTTTGCAAATAATGCAGTTACTTTTTTAAATGACTAAAGATCACATTCATCAAGAGATAAGTAACTATTTTTTATACTGAATAGGTAATATTTTACCAAATCTCAAGTTTTCGCAATTTTTGCTTATTTAATCGAAGCTTCGTTTCACCATCTCTCAATCATTGCAGAAGTTATTGGAGAAAAGGGGGTCAAAGTATAAACCCTTTGAGTGTGATAATGGTAACTATAAAATACATAGAATTCAATTAATACATTAAATGCGAGCTTGAAGGTGAAACGAAAAAGAAATTAATGTCTAATTATGCAGAAAAAAGATATAACATAGGTATATTCCGTTCACACGCCCCAAAACGACGTACCAAATATGTTACTTTATTTTGGATGCTATTTAACATTAATAATGAAATTAGGTAAAATTCTCCCTAAACACAAATCATATAACTAATTGAGATACTTACCTTTCATCACTAATTTGTGCCGTCGACTCCAATCGGTAGATTAATAAAGGGCAGGTTCTAATAAACTGATTTGTTCAAATACCTAAAATGCTGCTTGATTCCAATTTGCTTAATTATTTTCTCTTATACTAAATAATAAAAAAATGTAATGTAAATAAAAACAATAAAATGATACCTCGAGCGCCAAACTATCTTTGTTATAGGAACAGTTAGACCTAGTTAATGAACAATAATAGTGTTTATGACAATAAAAGAAGTATTAACGTGCAATCAAGTTTATTTATCATCTTGATGGATGATTAAAAAAATAAGAAGTCTTATTACTATTCTTAAAGTATAAAAAAATCAGTAAATAATTACCTTCGTAATTTTTGTACTTAACATTTTATAACCTTAGAATTCACATGAGTAATTTTAAATTTTATAATTTCTCATTTCAAAGTCTACGTTAATGTCGGAAACTAATACAAGAAGGAGCATCATAAACAAAATAAGGCATTGTAAACTGGACACATTGTATATACTACATTGCAAACTAAATAAAGTCGTTATTTTTTCGTCAACCTCTGTACAAAAAAAAATGAAATTTAAAAATAAGTATCACAATGACAAGAGACAAAAGTTTAACAGTAATTTTTGTTTGTTGGCAACAATTTGTCCTTTCCTATAGGGACGAATATAACAATATTAGATATGGATAGAAAGACTGTGTTGACATTTGAAGTTTTTAATTACTCGGCGATTTGCGACAGATAGAGAGTGTCCGAAAAACATAAGCACCGTAGAGAAAAAGGGACAATCTTACATGGGTCTGTTGCTTGCTTTGAATGCACTTTTGCGTCCTTGTTTTCATTTTAAATTGTATTTACATTCATAAAAAACAATTTATTCAAACAAAGCACTTCCTAAATTAGCGCACTTTTCAATACGAGCTCGTAACTATAGTTTTTCTAATTTCCTCTAAGGATATGGACCGGACTGCATTAACAATTCTGTCTTTCAACAGATCGATATTATTATTTAGTGGTTCCGACTAGATTAATTGTTTTAACCGACCCCACAAATAAAAGTCCATGACAGTTAAATCGGGACTTCGAGTGGGCCAAATAAATTAGCCCATTATCGCAATTCATTATTCGAGAATGATCCGAGGATAGTGAGCTGGACACCCATCGTATTGAAAATACATTGAATTATAATAGATTAAAGACACTTTATCAATTTTTTCATTAAAAAAAGTTTGTAACGTTTTGATGATTTAGGTTCACGTCAAAAAAATTCGGACCAATAATCCCATAGTACCTGATAACGGACCACACATTAACTTTTTTTAAATATTGATGTCGGTTGGGAATTGTAAAATGAGGATATCTCTCTGCCCAATATCGGCAGTGTTGAGATGAAACTACTCCATGGGCAGAAAATGTTGATTTATTGGAAAATACAATTCTCCTGTAAGAATCTCTTTCTACTAAAATTGTATGACCCATTCACAAACAAAAATACAAACGTTTATTTGCCTTCTTCCAAAGTTTTGGCTAAAATGGGGTTCGTGCGGTTTAATTTTCTTATCTTTTAATACTGAAAAAATGATTTTCAAGTTCCAGTTTAGCTCTATTTCCACCTTGAATTAAGTATGTTCTCTCTTGTAGAGTTAACATTATAAGTTTATCACTTACACCATTTTTACGTGTAGTCTAACGTTATAAATAAACACATTTGCAGTGGGTATCTATGGTAATGTAAATATGATCATGAAACTCGCCTACCCAAATTCTTTTTATCTTTGAAATACAAAATGTCCAAATTTTCGAGGTAAATGTAAATATAACAAGAACTGTAACTGCGCCCAAAAATGACAACTGCTTTAGGGGCCTGAAAACAAGCAGACCACTTTATAAAGAGCGAATTTCCTTACAAAATAAAAATTGTATTATCTTTGTAACTCAATCTGTGGACATTCAGTATACTTTCCATAAAAGTACAGGTTTGCGTTGTTTATGAATAGATTAAATTCAAATCAATGCCTCATTTATTTCAAATTAACACACCAATAATGCCCACATCCTAACTACAAACATGAATAAAAAATGATACATTATTCTGATTACATGGATACTTTATGCGCATACCTTACAATCTTTTATGTAAAAATAACAGTAAGGTGAATGAATTTCTCTTATTTCCGAATAAATAAGTGACGTGATGCTTTATCGTGACCGCTTCTGTAAAAATCAAAGATACGCTGTGTTAAATAACTAGTCTGAACTGATAAAGTAAAATTTTACGACCAGGAATGATATATTTCTCGTAAGGAGATTGAATTAATTTCAAATTGGGTTGACAAATGCTTTATATACTGATAAATTCATTGCAAGAACTGCTATCTTACGTTACGTATTAATAATTTAATGCGATACCAATATCTTATCATACAGTCAAAAATCGCATTTTCTCAGTGTACAAAAGAAATGTTTGTTATACCTGCATTCAGCTGCTGTTATACAGGTATACTCTAAATAAATACGTCGTATATTTTTATTGGTCGATTGAATATTGAATGCTTACGTTTACATCCGCAATTTATTTAACCAATTCGGCTCAGCAACACCAAACTTCGTCAATTAAAGTGTTAAAAAAATGTTCATTTCGCTATAACTTTAAAACGAGCAAAAATATCAACTTGCGATATTTACATTTTTCTTGCAAATTTAATCTTTTTTTCGAATACGATGGCAAAAATGTTCGGCGAAATTTTAATCTTCGGAGTAAAATGAAAAAACTGATATAACAAATAGCGCCCTCTAGCATTTTTATTAGAAACTATTGTAACTCTCCTTATTTCCTTTACTTTATCTAATTTGAATTCGTGTCAAATGTAAACCCAGATGTTAGGGTCAAATGTAAACTTACTCACTTTATTTATTTAAGGCGCCAAGTGTAAGTACTTAAATACACCGGGGAGGCGTTTAATATAAATTGTAGCGTGCACAATTGCCTCGGACTAACTACAATCGAAGAAAGGTCGTGATCGAGATTTGATTGACTGAAAGATTTCAACAAACAACTAAATTTATTCCCTATTATTTACAACTTTAAATGTTTTACTTATTCTACGTTTACTTCAACTTAACCTAAGGAAAACATGTAACAAAGCAATTACTTACAGAACACAAACAGGCATGGGATGATCCCCCAAGTCTGGACACGATATTTTCAATCCCAACACGTTGGTAGTCTCGGACGTCAGGATAGTGAGGTGTCTATAGTACAACAAATGTTTAGGTAATACGGGGTTGGAGTGGAAGGAAACTTCCCATCAGCTATAATAAGGATTATAAAAGTTAAAAACCAATACAGTGTCGACTTTTGTAAAAATCATTCGCAAATCAATGTCATATTGATAATGTTCCATTATGGTTAAATCTGATTTCGTCTTAAAGAGAATAAAATCAATATTTAACTATTTATGTATATAAAAACTTATTTAATATTGGTTAAAATAGTACGATAACCTGCGGTTTCAGAGAATAACTTCACTAACGGAATCGGTGTATTCCTTTTGCTTATGTATAGAAAAATGGTAGTTGCGTATTTATTTGAAACGAAAACGTATTTTCCTTTTTAATTGAGATTCTTTTAAATCGTTTCGGGAAAATCCTATGTTATGTACAGGACGTACTTTGAGAATAATGATTAAGGAAATTCACAATCCTTTTTTTTATGTAAACTTTGATCTTTAGATAATTTACATGTGATCTGTTTTCGGACAACTAGATTCACCGGAGGATTATCTTAATTGAATCAGGTTAGGTATACTGGCTTTCAGAAATATAATTCATCTAGCGGTCTCTAAATGGTTTTTATACTCTCGGAGATGATGAGTTCAGGATACGGAATAGAAGTAACGTATTAAAATTTGACTTAACGCATGGGCGGTCTCCTCATGCTTTTATCAAACCTGTGGTCGGACTAATCTAACAGGATTTAACTTCTGGTGATTATGTCAGTACGATCTGTTGTCTATAATATGCCAATTTCTTGGCTCGGTCGTGTTTATAATAGGGGTATGTGTTTGTTTCTAGTTTAATTTCCCCAACGGGCGGTCGCACCTTGGGTTATTTAACAGCATAGCTCGATCTCTATAGGCCTACGCTTTAAGGACGGGCTCGGTAAACGAATCACCTCTACAGGAGACGCCTTAGGGGATAATCTTTTTTGGACAGGTCTCAATACGTTACGGGAATCACTCCCAAAAGTAAAGAGGGTTTGTGTATTTATATGTGTGTATCCGTGGGCTAACGCACCAGGGACTGAGTGTGTGTAATTAGGTGTTGTGGTGCTTTATAGATATACAAGATCGTTCTATAATTCCAGCAAGGACAGAAAAGAACTATATCACCCCAGGTGGTAAGGTAATTAATATAGAGACTCTAAGATTTGCCCCAAGTGGGTCTTAAACGGATAAATCGGGCGTGGTTAACTAGGCTGATGGATTCAGGAACACGGAACGGCAGGAACTAACTAGGTCCGGATGGGACTCGCAGGCAACTAACTGAAGAGCTCTCTAAAGAGCAGGCAGGAACTAACTAATTTCGCATCTCGCTACCGTTTATATATAATCCGCGGTTCTACGTGATTGGATTATTAGTTATGACTATTCGCGATCTAACGTGATTGGTTGCAAATAGTAATGATACTTTGGTGGGGTTCTTGTGCAGAAGTCTTACGATTTCTTTACTACGGAAGAAGGTGTAAACAATTTCATTTTAAAATGCATCGGAGCTTCTATAAAACATGCAATTTCCAAAAATTAATTTGCCAATTTACGTAATTATTTTTTTGGATCCTTACACTATTGTGTAACAATAGAAACGGAAATTTATAATACTTACATTTTTGATCCAAACAAAATTGGATAAGTGGATTAGAATTTACAGCAATTTTAATGATAACACTTTCAATGGCTTCCCCTACTCTTACTATGGTCAGTACGCCAATGAACCATAAACCAAAATTACTAGACTTTCTAACGTAAGCAAAGGTATATCTTTATATAGGACTTTTGGAAGAAATTTAGAATTTTATTACTTCGTTTTTAATTGCACCCTCTAGCGGTGAAATATGGAACTTTAAAATAATTTCCAGCATTTTCTCATTCATAACATTTTTTTTATTGGTGCCCCATTTTACCTATTTAAAGCAGCCTTAGCGTGTTTAAATCGAACTTTCAAAAACGCGCGTTTTTAAAGTTACAATGGCAACATCAACAACTCAAGAAACGTGAAGTCTAAATAACAATTTTTTTATTATTGATCTGACAGGAGTACCTTGTAACGTCAAATAAAATATTACTAACAAAACCTTTATTTAAACATTATTTAACACTTTTAATTTTATAAATGAAAATAAAAAGTACAGTTAGTATTGTTAGATATATTAATTTTTTATTTACGTATTATACATTATTAGTTCTTATTTCCATTTTTTTTGTAGTAATAATACTATATATTTATGATTTCAAGGTGCATCAATAAAAAAAAATAGCGTATTCGCGGATAACTGGTCTTTAAAACACGTACTCTATTTCGAGCACTTCGGCTGCGCCGTTCGGCTGCGCCGTTGTGCGTGTTTTAAAGACCTTTTTATCCACTTATACTTTAATATACTACTTTCCCATTGTTGTCAGATTGACAAGTCCTAGGATATAGCCTATTACCTCGCTTATTTGCCCACCCGGTAGACTTAAGATAAAAAACTTATAGCAACATTTGTATAAACGCGTATGTATTTATATCGATAATTTTCGGTTACTTGTAACTTTTACCCTGTTTACTTTTATTAAAGTTTTAAGTTAAAATTAAACAAATGTCAAACATTTCTTTAGTGTATTGTATGTATATAGAAGTTTTCTTTCTGGTGCTTTTAACAGTGATTGAGTACCTTTGGTACCAAAGTGTAGCCATCCACCTTTATTAAAATTAACCGATGCTTATCAAAATTTATTTTCGTTTACTTCATTTTTCTTATAATAACTTGAGATCGAAAACAAGACTAATGAAAACGAAAACTTGTACGGGTATTCAAACATTCTGTAATGAATTGTATAGAACACCGCAAAATTGTAATTTCGATCTTTCACTTATATGGGATAAAATAAGAAATTAAAGCGGAAATTTATGAGCCACTGCGTTCTTATATAACTGCACTCTTGGGAAAACAAAAATATGGAAGTTAAATACATAACTAATTTACCGAATATTTGACTAATTGAAAGGTGAAGTAATTTATGTTTACAATAGGCACTACAACGAAAATTTTTATCGAGATCAATTTAAATTAACCCCAGGGTGTTTTGATATTTAATTTTGTGAACTCTTTAGGGATAGTAAAGCGTCACGTATACTGAAACTCGCTAATGAAAATCTAGAGTGTTTTTGTATAATACAGTTATTAAAGGTCCATTGTCATAACCGAACGATTATTTTACTCAATGCCGATGAACATATTGCTTGCAAATGTCGTCGTATCTTTATATATAAGGAAGTTTGAAACAATCTTTAGATTGAAAACTTTGAAGAATTTTAAAATTAAATTACATTCTTTTTGTGGGTTTTAAGTTTTATATACAACTTTACATAATAACTTAGAAAGTTATCCTCTTAATTGAAAACTTGATTCATAATAATTACCATTTGAGCTTAATTGAGATTCAATAAATAAAAGTAGATACCACTCAAAATTTATTTCAATGAATTATACTGATGTAAATATCTGGTTTTTTTATTTTATGACTAAGTTAACTGATACTTATATTTACAGAGATGTTTGTCACGTTGATATTGATCAACTTATAGCACCTAAGTTATATATATATATATATATATATATATATATATATATATATATATATATATATATATACAGGGTGACCAGCGAGATACGGGACATAGGAATTCCCATTTGAAAATTTCGACTATCTGCATGAACTAGCTCAGAAGTGATACAGAGCTGAGACTTGGTACAGAGCTTAAGGGATCCTTCCTGTTACGAAAAATGTGATGTTTAAAATTTTCACTCAATACGGAAGTCTCAGGTTCGAATCCTTTTAAGAAAAAAAACCAAGTGTTTTATTTATTATCCAATTTTGATGAAACTTAAAATCAAAGTACTTGCACCTAAAGTAAATTAAATTATATGGCCAAATACACAAAAAAATGTTAGTTCAATCACCTTGGGTAATTAAAAAAAATACCTCCGCTTTTTAGATTTTTAACCCGAGCGTAATGAAATTTAAATGAAAGTACATGCACCTAAATTCAATTGAAATCACATTGGTAGTTAAAAATTTGTACAATATCATTGTTAAAAAATCAGAAATTTTTCAACATATTTAACTATTTTATAACTGTCCTTAAATGTGTTTTTAAAGAATAATAACATATTACATATTGACTATGATTAGCCCTAACAAACTTCCGTTAAGAATTTTATTTTGAACTCTTTGTAATCAGCTGTGTGGGAAACAAGACAGTAACAAATATCAAGTGTTCATTCCCAATTGTTGAAAATATTGTTTTGTACTAACCTAACCTAACAAGCACTTAGTTTTGAATCTGTTCTTTGCTCTACATTTGAACCTGTATTGACAAAGATTGTAGTTTATTAAGTAAATACAGAGTGAATCATTAGTGCGCCGTCGGAAGATCCTGGCTTTATTATTAAAATAATCCCTATAGGGTGTTCTATAATTGCAGGACCGGACTCAGTTTTGTTTTGTTAAATGGACCCTATATTTATTTAATTTTATTATTATTTGTCTTGTTGAATGCTAAAAACGGTACTTCGTTTTTAAATTTATTTTGGCGTTGCCAAGTTAGAGCATTTTTCTTTAAAAAGTGAAAATTTGTACCTTTACTTAAATTATTCTGAAGACTTTATATTAACAGTAGAACTGTAAGGTTTGGCAGACTGTAAACAAGACCTTGCTCTATTCTTTGACCTTCATACTTCCTGATTATACTATACTGGGTGTTTACAAATATGGTCAATTTTGCAAATTTGAAATGACTGTAACTTTTGTTTTTTAAATGGAACATCCTGTATTTTATCATTTCATCGTGTTCTGTTTTGATTTTCTTACTTTTTATTAAGCATGTAATTATACCTAACTTTACGCGTTCTCGAAATATTTAAGATTTGTTGCAAAATTAATAATATAATCATGACTTTTGCTTTGAATATTTACAAATCGTAAATGTCTTGTTGACAATATGGTCCAATAAACACTAATAGCCAAAGGTTTACTTCTTATTCGAGTTTTTAAAATCATAATTTTATAACATGGCAATAAGTGTAAAAAGGCATCAGTAGGCCTGCGATTTATAATTCCTGACGTTTGGCTTAAACTAGTTAGTCAGTTTAGTGTGAAAATGAAAATTTCATAAGATGAATGTATTGACATGGTCTACGCTTTGGGCGAAGGTGAAAGAAATTCATTTCTTGCTTCCAGAATTTATCAACAACGATTTCCTGATCGCAGGCATCCTGATCCAAGGATATTTGAAAACTCAAAGAAAGATTTGAAAGAACAGGACATGTACAATACGAAAAATGAAGGAGAAAAAAGGGTTATAAACGAAGAAAACTTATTTGTGGTACTAACCAGTGTAGTGGAAAATCCAAACGTTAGCACAAGAAACCTCAGTGCTGATTTAGGTATTAGTCAAACTAGTGTTTCCAAGATTATTCGAAAAATAAGTTTCATCCATACCATTTTCAACTAGTCCAAGAGCTGAATGCAAATGATTTTCAAAGACGCTTGGAATTCTCCCAGTGGGCACTGGAACGATTAGGACAAGACAATGATTTCTTTAAACACATTATGATGACCGACGAAGCAACCTTTCACAAAAATGGTTTTGTGAACAGGCATAATTTCTATTATTATGACAATACAAATCCCACGCTATTAGAAGAATAGATCATCAGCATCGCTGGTCTTTGAATGTGTGGGGCGGAATAGTAGGGAACCATATAATTGGACCTTATTTTTTTGAAAGAAAGAATTTCTTCAAAATGAGTTACCTCCGCTCCTTGAAGAATTGTGGTTAGGCATACGTCAAAGGATGTTATTTCAGCAGGATAGTACGCCTGCCCGCTATAGTCGCATTGTTAGAGAACATCTAGACACAACGTTTCCCAATAAATGGATTGGGAGAGGAGGTCCAGTAGGATGGCCAGCTCTGATACTGAATACAAAATTAGAGTTTTTCCTGTGGGGTTATATTAAAAGCTTAGTATACCAAGAATGTCCTACCACCAAAGAAGATATGAAAATTAAAATACGGAATGCATTTCAAATGGTTAACCAAACTATGCTGCGAAATGTTGAAGATTATTTTTGAGGAGAATTCACACCTGTTTGCAAGAAAATGGTGGACACATCGAGCATTTGATTTATAATTTTTCAATAATTTATGATTTTTCAAATACAAATTCTTTTGTTTGCTTTATTACTTTTGTATAGACCGTCCAGTTTGTCACAATTGTCATTAATTTTGCAACAAATCTTAAATATTTGGAGAACGCGTAACGTTAGGTATATTACATGCTTAATAAAAAGTAAGAGAATTAAAAGCAGAACACGATGACATGATAAAATACAGGGTGTTCCATTTAAAAACAAAAGTTATGGTCATTTCAAATTTGCAAAATTGACCATATTTTGTAAACACCAGTATAGTATAATCAGGAAGTATGAAGGGCAAAAGATAGAAAAGGTCTTGTTTACCGTCTGCCAAACCTTACAGTTCTACTGTGTTAACATTAAAGTCTTCAGAACAATTTAGGTAAAGGTATAAATTTTCACTTTTTAAAGAAAAATGCTCTAACTTGGCAATGCCACAAAATAAATTTAAAAACGAAGTACCGTTTTTAGCATTCAACAAGACAAATAATAATAAAATTAAATAAATATAGGGTTCCATTTAACAAAACAATGCTGAGTCCGGTCCTGCAATTATGGAACACCCTATAGGGATGAAACTATTTTTATTCAATGCACATCTAAGTCTGATATAGATTGGCGCTATAACATTTTTTTTATTTTTAATAATAAAGCCAGGATCTTCCGGTGGCGCATTAATGACACCCTGTATTTGTTGAGTTTTTGCAGTTAAGTAATTATGGCTTCTGCATTTTCAATAGAAGAAAAAGTTAACGTTGTGAAGTGGTACTTTCAGGGAAACTCAATAAGAAATGTGGTTGACTTGTTTGCTGGTATGTATCCTAATAGGCCTTTTTATTCAAAAATCGCGGCTTGTCAAACAGTTTAATTGAACAGGTTGTTTAAACCAAAATCATGTAAAAGTAATTAGAGAGAATCCAGTTATCACAGAGAAAAACAAAATGTTAGTGTGTGCCGCAATAGAAACAAAACAAAACACATTCGTCCGATCTTGAAGTACTCAACTTGATATTGCCAGAGAAAGCTGCCGAAAAATGCTTAGAATGAAACGGTATAAAAGTTTCAAAAAAAATGTGCAAAAGCTACACAACGATGATGACGATAAACGAATGTTTTTTTGTCAAACACGGATTACCAAAATAAACAATTCCTCAAGAGCCCATTACAAAATTATTTTTAGTGATGAGTGCAGTTGTTTCTTGGACGGACAATTGAATTCTCAAAATGTTAGAGTGTGGGTTAAGGAGATTCCTAGACTTTTAATGAAGGTCATAGTCAGATAAAACAAAAACTAGACATTTGGGATGGAATTTGCAGAACTAAACTTATAGGACCTTGCTTTTTGGATGGTAACGCAACTGAAACACCTTATTTGGAAATCTTCAAAATGTAGTTGCGCCAGTCATTGAAGAGCTCAATATTGTTAATCACTTAGTATTTATGCATGACAGACACCCGGCACACGGCCATCATGACGTTACTGAGTACTTAAACGCGGTGTTTCCTTACAATTGGATTGGACAGTGCCGGCCTTGCAGATGGCCACCTCGTTCCCCGGACCTTAATCTATTGGACTTTTTTATGTGGGGATATCTAAAAAACAATATATTCATTGACTTAAAGCCAACAAATTTAAATGAACTCAGAGCAAGAATTGTCAATGTCTCAACATTATTTTTATTATGCTGAGAAATGTCATGAAAAGTTTCTACGATGGCTTTGGTCATTGCTCGGCTGTTGCTGGTTTCAATTTGAACATTTATTGTGAACACTTTTGTAGTATTGAAGCATTCTTCTATATAGATATATATATATATATATATATATATATATATATATATATTGAGATGTTTAGAAAGAGGTAATAGAAGTATCGGACAGCTTACATGACATTTGGGTCATAAAAGGGGTAATTTCTGGCTCGAGACAAGTGCGAGACACAATTTTACATAAATATGGTTCACGATGTGTTTAAAATAAATTTATTTGGTATAAATTGATCTGAATATCATTTGCTAAGTTTGGTTTCATCATAAAAGCAATTTGTTGCTACCAAAATTGTCAAAGATGTTAAATATCACCATTTTCGTAGAGTCATTTTAGTAGTGCAATTTTACAATAAAATTCAATTTTTCAAAGTTAATTTGGCAAGTAGACATTTCACAGGTGTTTAAACATGGACTATGTAGTTAGGTTTATGTTAGGGATAAGGTATGTTTAGTTTTTAAGAGCAGGAAATACAAAAATTTAGTTAAAAGGGTTATAATATGGATAGTATAGACAATTTTCGCACACATTTTTGTTAGTGAATTAGTGACAAAGTTTATAATAAATGATTCACAACAAGAAAGACATTAAGAACATTTTGGCATACAAACATTTATAGTGCCGTACAATTTATAGTGTAAAATCCCAAAACAGTGTTAGACGATGAGACTTTTTCAATGCAAGACTAAATAACATTATGCATTGCAAATAAGTAGTGTGAACAATAAAGACAAGTTGTACAAACCTTAAACATAACATTTTATGTGCTAAAAACATTTTTTAATATGAATTTATTTCATATTTAAAATTTAAGTATGGTTACGTTGTAAATTTTAGATTTTTCACATAATTTTATACTTTTTCCATATTATTAGATTTAGTTTTTGCTCTTAAAGCAAATAATAGTTGTTCTTTCACAATATAAATAAGTTTTTATAAGGATACAGCGTTTTATCCGCAAAATTATTCCAAATATAAGGTGATTTCTAGACAAATTTACAAAAACTTAAAATTTTCATTAAAGTAAATGTTTCGAATTTAAAAAGATATGTTTTCTTATGTAAATTGTCCTCAGAATTCCATTTTCGCAAGTAATTTTAGTGTAGCTTGTAAGTGTGTATAGTTAGTAGCTTATTTTGATTAGATTAAGTTGTTTCGTTTATTAGTGGTAGGATTTATTGCTTATTCGGTGTCCTTTTATTCGAAATTTCGCATAGTTTTCATTTCTGTTTTAAATTTCATTTCCGACCATGTATAAGAAAGTTACGGCCAAAATTCCATTTTGTACAATTCTTAATTTTGATTAGCCAATCACATTCATTGTAAATTTTGCAATATGGCTGTAAAAAATTGAAATTTCTGTAGCAACCAGAAACCTATAAAAGCAAGAGCTCAGGAAGTCATTCTCTCCAGTTTTTGTTCAAAAGTGAAAAGATTAAAACAGTGTTGCTAATTTAGTGTTTACATAACCTAATTTATTTTCGTCGAGAAAGTTTACGGTACAAATAATTTCGAGAGCACTTGTTTTTATAACTTCGGTTAAAATTAAATAGTTCGGTCATCGATACCTGTCGTTGTTAATAAATCATTGCTGTACGATTAATTGATGTCACGATTTTGTGTAAAATTTGTTTTCATATTTTCCGATTTAAAATAATTCTGATATACCAAATTAAATTCCATTTTTATTTGGTGAAAAGTTGTTTTATTTATCCGGACAATTCCTCTTAAATAAATATTATATTTTCGGTAACTAAAATAAAATTGTGTTAACAAAAATCTTGGATACTAATAATACAATTTAAACGAAATCAGTCATAAAGATTTAAAACCATTTTTAATAAAAGTTACCATAGTAAATAAGTGTTTGGAGGTTGCCGTTTTTGGAAAAGAAAACATCTTGAAGATTGGAGGTTGGTGTCTTCGAGAACCGAGATAGCAGTTGGATATTCGTAACAACAACATCCGAGTGAACATTGCCTGCCTCCAGCTGAAGTTTGAAGACATCTTTCAATCGACAGGAAGGATTGTATCTGTGAGTTTTAAAATTTTATAACCCTGTTATTGGTATTTCCTGCAATCAATATTTGTTATATGTTATTAATTAAGAATTTTCAATTATTTACCTGTGTAAACACTTGTGAAGCAAATCATTTCCTTTTCTTTTCTAAATTTTCACATTTTGATCCAAACATTAAAATTTCTTAAGTATTTGACATTTTTGACAGTTTTAATTATTTTCACTTAAAGTCAGTAACGCATGCGTTAGAAAGCAAAACTTATTCAAATCAAATTTTATACGTCAAATTCAATTAAGTATAGGATATTTCTTATACAAAATATATTATCTTCAACTAAATCCTGAACCCTTTCCCTTTGAGATCCCTGAGCTAGTTTGGTGCAATAATAACATTTAAAGTTAAAATAAATAACTTCTTTCATTATTACATACAACATAAAATTTGAACCCTATCCCCAATTGCGATTTTTCGCTAAATAATATAAATAAAATAATTAAACATAATTATAACATTTCAATTTATTGGCACCGCAACGTGTGGGCACGATTTAGTTTGAAGTTTTGGATATAAAAGCACAAAAAATTTTATAGATATTTAGTTTTTCATTTTCGTTTATTGTTTATTGTTATTTGTTATTAGTTATTGTTTATTGTGTTATTAGTGTTAGGATTTTTACAAAAGGGGCAAATTTAGTTAATACAATTAGTTAATGCAAGATCGTAGGGTAACTAGATCAGGTAAAGTTTACGGACCTAAAGATATTGAGGTAAAAGAGAAAAACAGGATCTAGTTACAAAGATGGAGGATATTGAAAAGAATGTTGAAGGACAACAAGAAGGGGAAGTCCAGTGAGAGAAAGCAAAAGCTTAGACGTGGATATGATTGTAGCCATGTTAGTCAAGGCTGAAGAAAACAGAAAAAAGCCGAAGAAAATATTGACAGAAAATTTAACAAGCTTGAAGAAAATAGGAAGCAAGACATGATAGAAGCAGAAGAAAATATTGATGTTAAATTTAACAAGCTTGAAGAAAATAGGAAAGAAGCGGAAGAAAATAGAATAAAAGCAGAGGAAGAAAGGAAGGAGGATATGAGACGGCTACAAGAAAGTATCGATAGACAACTGAGTAAGTGGGAGAACGATAAGGAGAAGTTAGTGCATAAAATGGAGAAAACGAAGGAAGAATTGAGTAACAGCATGCACCGAGAAAATGATAAGTTATGGGGAGCGATTATCGACAATAAGGAGGAGACAGATGACAAGATCGGCAAGTTGGATAAAAACATTAGAACTGAAACCCGTCTAAGAGAAGAGGTTTCTAACGAAATAAATGATAGAGTAGGAAGGATACATGACATCCACGAACAAATATGTTTCCAGGTGGATAAGAATAAGGATGAGAACAAGAAACAGATAGGGAAATTTGCAATAAACTAAGAATACACGATCATGACCTAGAAGAGTTGAAAGAACGTGAAACACCTCGAAATTTTCAAATAGGCTGGGAAAATTGCATGTGGAATCAAGAGATGCCATATAAATTTGAAGGAAAGAAGCAAGAATCGCCAATGCTATTTTTGAAAAATATAGAAGAATATTTTAACGACATCAAGGACAATAAACAAAGAATGCGTTTGGTAAGAAAGATGCTTAAAGGAATGCCGAACTATGGTACAATTTAGTACAAGAGCAATGTACCGATTATAAGCACTTCAAGGAATTATTTACCAAACAATATTGGAGTGATGTCCAACAAAATGTAATAAGGGAAGAATTTTCAAGGGCGAAGTATGACAAAACTATGGCACTTCGAGGAGATTTATGTAATGAAGAAATACCAAATAGCAAGATACTTCACACCACCGATGAATGAACAAGAAATAGTTCAATATTTAGCAAGGCAACTGGAGAATAATGTGGCAGAAAACATTATTCTGCAAAATATAGATAATATAACATCACTACTGCAATTTTAAGAAGATACGATGCATACGAACAGCATCAGAACAGTTACGAAAAGAGAGAATTTAACCATAGGAATTATGGAAATGACAGAAGGAATATAATTACAGGCACGAAAGAGAGGACAATAGGAGAGACAATTATAATAAGAATTATGGAAATGATAGGAGAGATTATCAAAATCAATATCATCGTGCTGATAATCGTGAGAGTATTTCCAAAATGGCAACAATAGAGAAAGCAATTATAGATCGGGAAGAGAGAGGAACAACTTCCAACAAAGACGAGGAGGATATAATAATGGCTACGATAGGAACAGATTTAATTACAACAATCAAGCCAAGGATAATGAACGGAGCATCAGAATAATAGAGAGAATGAAGGAAAGGATCATCGTAGAAATGATATGCAAAAAGAAAATAGAAGGCCATACCAAGAGATCGTGGATGATCAGAATAGGAGGGTGAATAACATCCAGGTACGAGAAGAGAAGGAGGAACCGAGTTGTGGAAGGATTAGTTGGGTCAATGCCATCGTACATGCATCCCAAGACGAAGAAAAGAACACACAAAAGGACTTTGACAAGATCACCGTTCAAAATTTTTAAATACGAGCTTCCTTGTCAACAATGTAAAGACAAACTACCAACATCCTACGGAATTTTTAGAAATTGAACAAAACTCAGAACCAGAAACTGCAAACATTTTATTACCTTTCGTTAACATTAGGATTAAGAATTTAAATTTATTAGGATTAGTTGATACCGGATCAGAAATTTCATTAATACAGGAAAAAATCATCGTAGAGAATAACGATTTATTTAAAGATGAGATCATTAGAATAAACAAAATAGAAGTTATGGCAGCTACGGATAAGAAGCTTAGCACTATAAATAGGATGCTACATACTGAAGCTAAGGTAGGGGAACAGATTTTTCAAACACAATGGTTTATAACTAACAATTTAAAATGGAGTTAATAATCGGAATGGATTTGATTAAGCAATTAAAATTGATTATCGATGCGCAACATATGAAGATAAGAATTGGTAAAGATGAATTAAACTGGGTACAGCCCTACAATAAAAGATTAAATTTATATAAACCGCATATCCAGTATTTGAAGGTGGAAAGAATTATAAAGGATGAGCAATTCGATATCAATCACATTGGTTACAAGCAAGAAGTTATAAACATTATACAAGAAAATTTGGTGTTGATAAATGAAGAACCTAGCGTAGCAAGTAAATATGTACATAAAATTGAGGTGCCTAGATGAATCTAAAATTTTCATACTTCTATAAGTTTTCTTATTTCAAAATTTAATTTTAATAGGTAGGTCAATTAAAGAACTTAATATTTTCTTGTACAAAATATCTTCATTCTTAAATTGGGGAATTTGAGATGTTTAGAAAGAGGTAATAGAAGTATCGGACAGCTTACATGACATTTGGGTCATAAAAGGGGTAATTTCTGGCTCGAGACAAGTGCGAGACACAATTTTACATAAATATGGTTCACGATGTGTTTAAAATAAATTTATTTGGTATAAATTGATCTGAATATCATTTGCTAAGTTTGGTTTCATCATAAAAGCAATTTGTTGCTACCAAAATTGTCAAAGATGTTAAATATCACCATTTTCGTAGAGTCATTTTAGTAGTGCAATTTTACAATAAAATTCAATTTTTCAAAGTTAATTTGGCAAGTAGACATTTCACAGGTGTTTAAACATGGACTATGTAGTTAGGTTTATGTTAGGGATAAGGTATGTTTAGTTTTTAAGAGCAGGAAATACAAAAATTTAGTTAAAAGGGTTATAATATGGATAGTATAGACAATTTTCGCACACATTTTTGTTAGTGAATTAGTGACAAAGTTTATAATAAATGATTCACAACAAGAAAGACATTTAGAACATTTTGGCATACAAACATTTATAGTGCCGTACAATTTATAGTGTAAAAATCCCAAAACAGTGTTAGACGATGACACTTTTCAATGCAAGACTAAATAACATTATGCATTGCAAATAAGTAGTGTGAACAATAAAGACAAGTTGTACAAACCTTAAACATAACATTTTATGTGCTAAAAACATTTTTAATATGAATTTATTTCATATTTAAAATTTAAGTATGGTTACGTTGTAAATTTTAGATTTTTCACATAATTTTATACTTTTTCCATATTATTAGATTTAGTTTTTGCTCTTAAAGCAAATAATAGTTGTTCTTTCACAATATAAATAAGTTTTTATAAGGATACAGCGTTTTTATCTGCAAAATTATTCCAAATATAAGGTGATTTCTAGACAAATTTACAAAAACTTAAAATTTTCATTAAAGTAAATGTTTCGAATTTAAAAAGATATGTTTTCTTATGTAAATTGTCCTCAGAATTCCATTTTCGCAAGTAATTTTAGTGTAGCTTGTAAGTGTGTATAGTTAGTAGCTTATTTTGATTAGATTAAGTTGTTTCGTTTATTAGTGGTAGGATTTATTGCTTATTCGGTGTCCTTTTATTCGAAATTTCGCATAGTTTTCATTTCTGTTTTTAAATTTCATTTCCGACCATGTATAAGAAAGTTACGGCCAAAATTCCATTTTTGTACAATTCTTAATTTTGATTAGCCAATCACATTCATTGTAAATTTTGCAATATGGCTGTAAAAAAATTGAAATTTCTGTAGCAACCAGAAACCTATAAAAGCAAGAGCTCAGGAAGTCATTCTCTCTCCAGTTTTTGTTCAAAAAGTGAAAAGATTAAAACAGTGTTGCTAATTTAGTGTTTACATAACCTAATTTATTTTCGTCGAGAAAGTTTACGGTACAAATAATTTCGAGAGCACTTGTTTTTATAACTTCGGTTAAAATTAAATAGTTCGGTCACCGATACCTGTCGTTGTTAATAAATCATTGCTGTACGATTAATTGATGTCACGATTTTGTGTAAAATTTGTTTTCATGTTTTCCGATTTAAAATAATTCTGATATACCAAATTAAATTCCATTTTTATTTGGTGAAAAGTTGTTTTATTTATCCGGACAATTCCTCTTAAATAAATATTATATTTTCGGTAACTAAAATAAAATTGTGTTAACAAAAATCTTGGATACTAATAATACAATTTAAACGAAATCAGTCATAAAGATTTAAAACCATTTTTAATAAAAGTTACCATTGTAAATAAGTGTTTGGAGGTTGCCGTTTTTGGAAAAGAAAACATCTTGAAGATTGGAGGTTGGTGTCTTCGAGAACCGAGATAGCAGTTGGATATTCGTAACAACAACATCCGAGTGAACATTGCCTGCCTCCAGCTGAAGTTTGAAGACATCTTTCAATCGACAGGAAGGATTGTATCTGTGAGTTTTAAAATTTTATAACCCTGTTATTGGTATTTCCCTGCAATTAATATTTGTTATATGTTATTAATTAAGAATTTTCAATTATTTACCTGTGTAAACACCTGTGAAGCAAATCATTTCCTTTTCTTTTTCTAAATTTTCACATTTTGATCCAAACATTAAAATTTCTTAAGTATTTGACATTTTTGACAGTTTTAATTATTTTCACTTAAAGTCAGTAACGCATGCGTTAGAAAGCAAAACTTATTCAAATCAAATTTTATACGTCAAATTCAATTTAGTATAGGATATTTCTTATACAAAAATATATTATCTTCAACTAAATCCCTGAACCCTTTCCCTTTGAGATCCCTGAGCTAGTTTGGTGCAATAATAACATTTAAAGTTAAAATAAATAACTTCTTTCATTATTACATACAACATAAAATTTGAACCCTATCCCCAATTGCGATTTTTCGCTAAATAATATAAATAAAATAATTAAACATAATTATAACATTTCAATATATATATATATATATATATGGTTGCAATTGAAGCAATAATATATCTCTGTCGGTGAAGAAAGATCACCTCACAGGTGCAAGCGACAACATATGTACGTTTTTACTTTCATTATATTTTAATTTTTCGTTCTTATACTTGTTCATTGGTACTATGTACACTACCTGTTAATTTTAATTTCTCAAAATTTATTATTTATTACCAAAATTACGTCACCTGTGAGGTGCACGCTACTATAATTGTTATAATTTTATTTTGGGATGACAATAAGCTCCAAGAAACAGATTTTTAATTAGGAAAATGAAAATGATATAGCTGAGATTCATAAAATGCTTTTGACGTTGAAACAGATGACAACCAAGACGAATTTGAAGTACCGCATGAGTCCGGCCTTGAAGAAGAGAACCAGATTGAGACTAGAGTTGAAAATTCAGATACCGAGAAAAGTGATGAAGACAGTGAGCCTGAAGAATCAGACAATGATCACTATATAGCTTATCAGCGAAAAAAGGCAAAGTTATTGATTCCATGTCATGGAAGAAAATACCGTTTTCTGCAAGAAGAAAGTTGGGAAAACAAAATCTGTTGATTCACCTTCCAAGAGTAGTGGGTATTGCTAAGGATGCCAAAACAATATCTAGTAGTTGGTATTACCTCATTAACGATTCAATATTAAATCGAATAATCGAATACACCAACCAATTCATCGAACTTATCGCACCAGTTTATTCTAGAAATCGAGATGCTCGTAAGACAAACCTGATTGAGAATAAGGCATTCATTGGTCTATTATATTTAGCTGTCGTTTATCGAAACACCCACTTAAACCTTGAAGATGTATGGGGCACAAATGGGGATGGTACTGAAACCTTTAGGCTAACAATGAGTTTATCCCGATTTAGATTTTTATTTATTTATTTTTATTTTTAGAGTATGTCCTGTAAGAGAAATTCAATGAGAATTGTAGAAAATCCTATTCACTCGGTGAGAACGTTGTAATTGACGAGAAGTTAGAAGCTTTTCGTGGGAAATGCATATTCCGCCAATATTTGCCGTCGAAACCAGCAAAATACGGTTTAAAAATTTTTGCATTAGTTAACTCACGGATATTTTATACGTCACATTTGGAGATGTATGCAGGTGAGCAGCCACAAGGACCGTTTGCACTCAGTAATAAAACAACAGATGTTGTAGAACGACTAACTGCTTCAATTACCAATACAGGCCGTAATTTCACCGCTGACAATTGGTTTAGTGACGTTTCTCTGCTGAAGGATTTAGCAAATACCAAGTTATGTTTGTAGGAACATTAAAAAATATATATGGCAAATCCGTCAGAATTGAAAACTATAAAGCATCCAAATCAAAACCCAGCTTTATTGCTTTTAGAAAAGAGGGACAATGATCTCTTACGTTCCTATGAAAGGGTAAAATGTTCTATTAATTTCAGCGTACATTTCGATGCTTCGACAGATGATGAGTCTGGTAACCACAATAAACCAGACATCATAACTTTTATAATCAAACTAAAGGAGGCATAGACACCGTCGACAAGTTATGTGCAACGTACAACGTTGCCCGAGGTACCGCACGATGGCCTATGGTTATCTTCTTTGCTATGTTAACTGTTGCTGGTATAAATGCGCAAATTATATTTACCGGAAATGGTGGTACTACAAAGAGAATCGGCGATTATTTCTACATCAACCAGCGAAAGAGTTAATAAATGAACATATGGTTCGTCGTACCTCAAATGATAAACTTCCGAAATCTCTACGCACTAGATTATCGGATGTCACAAACATTCAATAGAATCTCCATCTACAGTTGAAATTCGTCAAAATGTTGAAAATAGCAGGAAAGAAAATTGTGCGAACCATGCCAAAAGAAAAGCAGAGAAAAACACAAAATACTGATGCAGCAAATGTGGTAAATGGACATGTTTTATTACCTGAACTTATGTCAGAACAGAGTTTTCGTAAAGAAAAAGCAAATTCTGAACATGAGGACAATTGTAAAACAGATTGTTTATATATATATATATATATATATATATATATATATATATATATATATATATATATATATATATATATTTCTGTAATTGTTGTAATTACACCCATTAACTTAATAAATCGTCAAATATTTGGAGTAGGTGTAATCTTCCTTGGTTTTTCTTACTTGGGGACGAATTGTCCGGGTACGAAATGTCGCCGGTACGAATTGTCCGGGACGAATTGTCCGATACCAATTGTCCGGAGACAAATTGTTCGTACTCATATATATATATATATATATATATATATATATATATATATATATATATAATGGTTTGATAAACCATTATCATAGGATTTACATTTTATTTGGAAATTCTTTATCTTCTACACTAAAAAGTTCTTCGGACATGAAATTTCTAAGTCCATTAGGTTTAACGAAATTATTGTATGTGTTGTTTTGAAAATGTTTGTTAGTATTTCTAGCAGAAGTAGACATAGGGGTTGGTTTAAAATCTGATTTTTTACCAAATACCAGAATTAGTGGGATATCTAGTCTGTATTGGTTTAGTTTGAAAATTAATAGGTCCACGAGGAAACTGATTTGCGTTTGAATTATTGTTATTACCTTGTCGAGGAAAAATAATTTTTTGATTAGGGATATTAAGTGATGTGTTCGGATGTTGATGATATTGTTGAAAAGGGATCTTATATAACGGTGGTTTTTCGTTAATTGGTTTTTGTGGGGTTTTTGTCGGTTCAGTGATTATTGTCCCATAAAATTCATGAAATTAGTTTGTTTATGATTATCAGAATCTTTAAGTTTTAATAAACAATCATCTAATGAAGTTACTGATCTATACATTATAAATGACCTATATGGTTCTATTAAACCTACCATATAAGTATCTAAGGCTCTTTTGTTAAACATCTCTGTTTTATATTTTTTTAATTAGTCTTTCATTTCAATTATATTTATGTGCTCTAATAAATTTGGTTCTAATTGTTTCATAATAATCTTGATGTTTCATTACTATATTGGTAACAAGTAACTAAATCATTTTCCAAAAGATTTTCATTTCTACAATCACCAAATCTGTTAATGAATGTTGTTTTGACTTGTGTTCACGTACTACAATTAGAAATAACTAAAAGTATCCCTAGCCGCACCTACTAATCTAGAACAACAAATTTCAAATAATAGTTTATTTAATGTACAATTTTCTCGGTTTTACTAAATTCATAATACTTTTCATTGTTGCAAATAATACGATAAGTTTAATATTGTCACTTCATAAAAGGTACAATTTTTTGGCCATATTGATTTCAGTGAAATTAACCATGTTTTCTGAATTTGAATTACTTGAATTATTTAACCGTAATTGGGGGTCTATCTGTTACGTGACTCATTCAAAATACTTCTTCATATGTGCTTAAAATTAGGAAAAATGTAAAAAGACTTACAAAATAAAGTTTGTTAATAGCATCACGAGTGGAATGCCTAACGGGTTGTCCGGTGGATGTTGGATTGCAACGGCGTCCGGTTTTTTTACTGAAGTGAAGTCCTTCTTGTAGGTGGAGTACTTCGTAGTTTGGAATCAATTGAACGTGGATGCAGGAACTTCCAGGTAGTTTGATAGTCATTTGTAACTTAAAAAATAGACAATTGTCGCTGGATTTCTCCCAAAATCTAATCAGCTCTAAAAATTAAAAGATGCTTAAATACCAAATTTTAAGTACGTAGATGTTTTCGTTCTGGAGTTATCGTGGTACTAGCTTCATTCATACACGAACCTACGACACACATGAACCACAACACATTACACACACCTACACACAAACACACCGACCCAAACACACACACACACGCTCACTTAGCTCACTTACAAACACACACAACGACACATGTACGACGCACACGCATCACAACCCACACACACGACACTCACGATGACCACATACACACACACACACATCACGCTACCACACACAAAACACACACACACACACACACTACACACACACATACCACACACCACACACACACCACACACACACCCACACACACACACACACACACAGCACACCCACACTAGCACACTCAAACACACACACCAACACACACGCACACACACACACGCACACTCACACACACACACGAACACGACACGCACACACACACACCAACGCACACACGACCCACACACACACGCACACCTCACTAGCTACTCACACACACAACACACACCACAAACACACACATCACGCGTACGCACACCATCAACACACGCGCACGACACACGCACACACCATGCACACGCACACGCACACGCACACACACGCACACGCACACGCATACGCACACGCTTACCCCCGCGCCTACGCACACGCACACGCACGCACACAGTCACACACTCACACACGCACACGCACACACGCACACAGGCAGACATCCAGACATAATGGCCGATCTTGACGAAACTTGCCCAAAAGTTTAAAAATGAGCTAATAAGTCGATTTAGCATAGCGAAAAAAAAGTTGATTGCATAACCTTCTATACCTACATATGTATATGCAGGTTGGAAGGTAAAAAATAGAGCACCCCATAAACATTAAGCCGCAGCACTTGTTGCTATAGCAACACCATAGCACCTTGTTTTTATCTGTTTAGACAATTGCGCTTCGGTTTTTAATTGTAATGTGAAACGATAAAGTTTGAAACGTCAAATGGTTAGTTGTTCTTCTTACTATTACTCAAAGTTTCAAAGTATTCGCAGTATTTCGTTAGAAAAAATGGATTCAGGTAGTGAAAATGGGATGTACACCTCTAGACAATTACCAGAAAAATCCAAACAACTCTATAAGTCTGCATATGAATAATTTGTACAATTGAAAATAGTCTTTTCAGAATCCGTTTTGTTAGTATATTTAGCGAATTGTCCACAAAACACAAACCATAAACATTATGGACAAACTACTCTATGCTTAAAAGTACAATTAACTTAAATCATAGTATTGACATTGAAAAGTACGCCAAATTAAGAGCCCTTTAAAACGCAATTTTGAAGGATTTAGGGCTAAAAACAGTATTTTTTCTCAGAAAATATAAATAAATTCATTACTGAGGCATCTGACGAAAAATATCTTGCAACAAAGGTAAGAAGTTTAAAATTGCTCAAATATATGATAAATAAAAAATGTGCATATCATTTTAGGTTGCAGTGATAATGGTGCTAGCCGTGCTAATGAAATGTACAGTGCATCCCATTTTGGTTAAGACAGCCAAATATCTCTTTGTTGTTGAAGATAGAACCTTGGTTTCGATCCTGTGCCACTTTTTTGTGAAACTCAAGATGGCCTGAACGGATTTTGCCTAACTTCTTTCGTTCATAAATTACAGGGTGTTTTGAAAATCCACATTTTTGGATCCTCCATATCTAAGAAGTTTCTCAGAGATAATGTCAAATTGAAAACTTGTCCCGTAAAGAATTTTACGTAGAATCCATGGGCACTCAATTTCTTTTCGGTGCCGTTGTGGAATAAGACTCAAACTTATAATTTTTCAATGCAGCACCTGTATTTTATTATCTCATTAAATTACTTATTTTTTCCTTCGAAATGATATATAATATACCGTGGTCGTAAAGAAGAATAAATTCAATGTCTCGTAAAGCACAATTTTTTCAAAATCGCTCGGACCCGTCGATTTTATATTTTTCAGGGCATATTTTTCAAAAAATTTTATACAAGTGTCTCAAAAAGATTTGCTAAAAAATTTTTTTCAAATTGCAACCAAATTTTTTATTGCATTTTGGATTGCCCTTACAATTCTAAACATTTGTCATGTAGCATGTGCTATACCTAAGTCAAGCGTTTTGGAGTTATTCGCATTCAAAATTTAAAAATTGAAAAAGATCATGAAGAAAACGAAAATAAAATAATTTTATAACGTTTTATTATATCGAAAACAAAGATTCGTAAACTTAAAATAATTTTATTTCAGCAAATGTTCGAAATGTCCTCCGTTAGTCAACTAACGCCCGAAATGGTTCGAAATGTGCAGCAGGAATTTGTAGATCGATTAGGCTATTGTCAATTGACTAACGGAGGAGATTTCGAACATTTGCTGAAATAAAATTATTTTAAGTTTACGAATCTTTGTTTTCGATATAATAAAACGTTATAAAATTATTTTATTTTCGTTTTCTTCATGATCTTTTTCAATTTTTAAATTTTGAATGCGAATAACTCAAAACGCTTGACTTAGGTATAGCACATGCTACAATGACAAATGTTTAGAATTGTAAGCAATCCAAAATACAATAAAAAATTGTTGCAATTTGAAAAAATTTTTAGCAAATCTTTTGAGACACCCTGTATAAAATTTTTTTTGCAAAATATGCGAAAAATATAAAATCGACGGTCCGAGCGATTTTTGAAAAAAATTGTGCTTTACGAGATATTGAATTTATTCCTTACTTTAGGACCACCCGGTATAAACATGAAGTCTTCAAAAATGCTCCAAAATTACTAAAACATTGAATTTTAATAGAGTGCCACGGATTTCAAAGTTTTACTACAGGGATTATTATTGGTGATTTTTTTATAGTAGGTCATGGATGCTACAAACACTGTTGTTGACTTTTGGGGTATTGTTTTATTAAGTGACTGTGGAGAAATCAACACATCTGCTGTCATGATGATAAATTTTGATGCGTTTTATTGTGTTTGTGTTTGGCGATTTTGTTAATTTGTGAAATTTTATAATGGCTGAACAACAAAAATATGATATCATACAATGTTTCAACCAATGCCATGAAAATGTTGACCAAGCATTAGAATTATATTTAAACAGGTAAACTAGTAATTTACAATAAGACATTATATGACATATTGTTTTTAAAACGTTAGATATCCAGAGAGCCGTAAACCTAGTCGAGCAACGATATTTCGACTAAAGAATAATCTACTAAATTATGGTGCGTATTCTAAACCCCGACCCACGACGTATAACAAGGAAAATAATGAAGTGGATGAAATAAATGTCTTAGCCAGCGTCCGTGTCTCTCCTCAGACTTTTTGTACGAAGTTAGAAAATGACAGTGGCGTTCCCCGATCACAGGTACAAAGGATTTAAAAAAAACAAATTGAAACCCTATAAAGTGAATATTGTCCAGCATTTATACTCTGGTGATGCAGCGAGGCGAGTGAATTTCTGTAATTGGTTTTTGAACCAAACTCGAAGGGACAATAATTTTGCGAGTAAAGTCATATTGTCAGACGAAGCCCATATAAGCAGTGCCGGTTTATTTAACAGGCAAAATACAAGGCACTGGTATGATGAAAACCAACACCTAATTTTTGAGCAACAACAACAGGGTTGATTTGGTTTTAATGTAGCCTGTTTCTTATTGGGGACATCAATAAAATACCGCATTTTTGAAGGGGCTCTCAACCCGAATAGGTACTTGGCAATTTTAGAAGAAGTAATACCAGAATTCCAGGATAATGTTCCCCTGGCCTATCTTAATTCCATTTACTTTCAACAAGACGGTGCCCCTGTCCACAATTCGAGGTTGATTGTGCCGTTTTTAGAAGAAAATTTCCAGGACCATTGGATTGGAACAAATGGACCCATTAGGTAGCCCACAAGGTCACCTGATTTGTCAGTGTTGGACTTTTGTGGGGTTTTTTGAAAAATAAAATATACGGTAAGAGGCACAATAATATTGAAGAACTTCGTGCAACAACAGAGGCAGTTTTCCAGAATTTACAAAATCGACCTTTCATAATTTTAAATGCATTAAGACGTATTAAGAAATTGTGTCAATAGTGTGTTAGGGAAAATGGACATCAATTTGAACAATTCAATGAATAATTTCGAAATGGAATAGTATGAGTAAATATTTAATTAGTTGCTTATTCTACATTATGAACTTTTTATTACTATTTATTTGTTGCTATTAGTTACCTACGTTTTGTGTTTTGTTAGTGAATTAGTGTTAGTATTGTTCTTGTTCCTTTCATGGAAAATTCACAAGTAGTATTTCTTCAATTTGAAATTTTTTTGTATGAGCAATCCATAGCCTACTATTAAAAATTAATGTTTTAGTGATTTTGGAGCATTTTTGAAGAATTTATGTGTATATATTATATATCATTTTGAAGGAAAAAAAAGAAGGAATTTAATGAGGTGATAAAATACAGGGTGTTCCATTGAAAAAATCATAAATTTGAGTCGTATCTCCATAACCATACCCCGAAAAAAAAATTGAGTGCGCCACTGAATTCTACATAAAATTCTCTATGGGATAAGTTTTCAGTTTGACATTATGGCTGAGAAACTTTGTAGATATGGAGGGGGTCCAAAAAATGTGAATTTTCAAAAACGCCCTGTAACTTATGAACGAAACAAGTTAGGAAAAATCCGTTCAGGACATCCTGAGTTTCATAAAAAGTGGCACAGGACCGCGAAAACCGCAATGTTCTATCTTCAACAACAACTGAGATACTTGGCTATCTCAACCAAAATGGGATGCACTGTACAATATTAAACTAGAAAATCTACAAAACGGCTTTCTTGGTAAAGGTGCGAAATACGAAAACCAAAATTTCCCGAAAATTTACAATCACTGATAAATTTTACCAAATTTGCAAAAAGTACATCACCCTTCGTCCACCTTCAGTCAAACCTCACAAAGGATAGGTATTAACAAGTTTACTTGTAGACTCAGGCGGTGATATAACTGCATTGAAGAGATATGGTGGAATAAAATGGATACAGCTGAAACAATTTCAAACTCAATACAACAAAATCCTTCTTGTTAAACATATAAACACAATAAGACCATATTATCTACAAATAACTATCAATGCAGATTTTAAGCTCGATTCCTGCGTTTAAATTAACACACTGTGTAAATACAAACATTAATATCAATGTTATCAAATAATGTTTCTTACTAGTTAGAGAGAAATTTAATATTTTGTTTCAATGTTATTAATTCAATGTTAGTCATTTAAAAATAAAGATATGTAGTACTTAATTGTAACTAAAATTATTTGGTAGTCGTGGACAAAGTATAGTATTCTACTCCCATATAATGGCTGTTATTCACTTGGATGATCCGCGTTAATAACAGCCATTATTATATGCTTGTTGAATAAATATACTATTATTTATGACCAATGTAGAAAAGCGTATTTACCAAAAGCTTTATACACATTTACTCTATACTATAGTTTGATACTTTTTTTACACTCAAATCTACAAACACAGGTCTCCGTTACAAATCCATTATTAATTTACAAAAGCTAATCCCTCCACAAAAACAACACAAAAACGTAATAATCTCAAATTCAACGGATATCTTTCATAACCCAATTTGATACAGGATTTGTAATATGTAACTCAAATACAATCCATGAAAACCGTGGCATTAACCCTTCTCTTTAAATTTTATCATTGTATAAAGGCTCTCAAGTATTTTTCATTTGAATTTTCATATTAGTCAGTTTTATTGAAGTATCTAAACTGTTTATTAAAACGATGAAAAACGTTAAAGCAATTTAGATTTTTTAATTGGAGAAGCCAAATAATATTAATTAAGAAATTTTAATGGTAATTGTTTTTATATTAAAGCTAAATATTTTTCTTTCGAATTTAATATCGTTATCACGTGTTTGATATAAAAAATAATTAGTTAATTACACTTGGGTATCATTAACACATTTGTCTAATTAATTTACATAAGCGGAAACGCCCACTATCTGATTAGTTCAATAAGTCACTATATTTAGGCAAGGATACGTTTGCACGCATAATATTTTATTAATTTTGAATCTGATAACGATCTTTACTTCAAAAGTTTTAAGTAAAAATTAGGAATAATGCGGGTGTCTTTAATACTCACCCATATCAAAATTGAAATAGACAAAACAAGTTTAGTTTAAAGAAAACTAACAATCACAGTATTATTAGATTTTTCAGTATTTTCTAACTTTATAAAACTCATCAGGGAAATGATCCATCGTATATAGGTACAAGTGATTATATGCGTACACTAGAATTCCATTGGGAAAGAGTAGATTAATGAATATGATGACATCCAAAAGGACAACCAAAAAGATAATAAAGGACATTATATTCCGGAATAGAACGTGACGTTAAGAAAGAAAGTAAAATAGATGTGAAAAGGGGTATCTTACGGTTATTGTCGGTTGCTTACATTCACACTAATCGAACTTGCAGTACTACTAAAGAGCGTCTCTGGGTGACAAGACAGCGTGGAGAGTATAGGCAATGCTTTCCTTATGGCATTTTCGCTCCGATGTTGCCACTTGTATGCAACGGACGAAATAATTTATTGCACATCAGAATTTACCTATTTAGTTGCGAGAATTATATATCATTGTAAACAAAATTAAATGTTTGGTTTAACGTCTGCTCTATGCATCAAATTGGTTCTTAATGACAGCCATAATTAGGGTACCTTTGAACTTCTAAAAATTTGAGTGATTCATAAGTACTTTCTAGTACAAATTAAATTAATAAGCCATCATGGTAATAAAAAGGTGTTTACTTTAAACGTTGTGATAAACACTGTTTAATTTTGGCATTTATTGAATTGTAATGCAGCAAAAGCTTCCAAAATGTCACTTAATTAACTTTTAACGTTATCAAAGATCGACAACCAAGATATTATGAATACATAATTAAACATCCTTTGCTGAACTGCCGTGAAACATATATTCGTTTTATTTATTTTTAACTGCTATCAAACAAACTATGACAAACTCCGATTAAAAGAAATATGTGTTTGTGGTAACGGAGATCCTACTGTACTGTATGTTTTGTTCATAGACATCTATGAATGCCACTGAGAAAACATACCAGGTAATGAGGGATTATAGTTAAGCTGCCTATGTTATAACAGCCGGATTTGTTTGCCTGTGATCGGTGCGCTTTTTCTACAGAACTCTTTTGTGGAGACATATGGCATTGCTGTTTGTTGCTAGTTTGCCATAGGGGCCTGTACGTCTAGTCACTCTGAGACTGTCTATAGTTAGACTTCTTTCTTGATTGATATTAAAGGACAACTTACAGGACGATAATCAAATTTGTTCTAATGCATATGAGATAAAAATTTAAATATTACCAGAATTTGCCAAATCGAATTAATGTGTATTACAAATCAGCAAATGATACACTTCCGTAACGGCTGAGGTGGTTTATGCATTTCGGTTATCTTCAAAATATAATGCAATTTGATTGATGTTTTATTATCACGCAATCCCCTGCGTCGATCATAACCAGATTTCACTGAAGGTTTACACGTATATGCAATTTGGTTGGATTCGGTGTACAAGTGCTATAATTATTGCGGTTGAAAGAAAAATTACATTTAATTACTCCTTTCCCCGTAATTCAAACACCATCAAGGCTGAAGTCTAGATACTTGAATCCCAAACGGCAAACACGGATTCGCACTTACGCACACACACGCGCACGTGCACGCGTACGTGCTCGCACATGCGCACCCGCACGTACAAGCACACGCACACATACACGCACACCCTCACGCGCACACGCTCGCTCGCTCACTCACACACCCACTCACTAATTTATTTAGCTACAAGTTATTCATGCTACTATTTCGTATGTCCCTATGACTCAAAAGGAGAAACAATCTACAACGTTGGGGCTACTTATATAAATCGCACAACTGAACTTACAAGAAATTTCCTATACACGCCTACAGCCGCAGCCGAGTCCCGCTAACAGTCACATCACGCTCAAACACTCACCGGTCTGAAGTCGTTTTGGAAAAGTTTGCTATTCTGTCTGTAATTCCCTTTATAGGTAGAATAACAGGAATCTTTCGTTCATTGTTTGACAAGTAATTAATTAATTACCAACGAAATAAAAAACCAAGAAATAATAACTTGTCAAACAATGAACGAAAGATTCCTGTTATTCTACCTTATATAAAGGGAATTACAGACAGAATAGCAAACAAATTTCCCAAACACGACTTCAGACCGGTATTCAAACCACATTCAACTTTGTCCCAACTTTTAAGAAACCCCAAAGACAAAATTCCTAATGAAAGCCAAGGAGTGTATGAGATACCGTGCAACAACTGTCGAAGAACTTATATAGGACAAACTAACAGAATATTATGTGCGAGAGCCGATGAACACCAACTAGCAATTAAGCAGCACAATCCTTCATCGTCTTTAGCTGCACATCATTTAGATACAGGACACCAAATTAATACCAACAATATCCGTTTAATTGCACCTCTATATACCTTACAAGAAAGAATTATTAGAGAAGCAGTTGAAATTGAAAGAAGACCAAACGCCCTCAATAAACGAGATGACACTTCTAGAATGCCACAAATTTGGAAGAATGTCATTAAACAAGTTGATTCTACATTTCAACCAACTCCAAATCTTCCAGAAATTTCAAACACTTATACTGCAACTATTCCTGGCATCCCCACTTCTGCACCTTCTACATCACGTACTAGACCAACTACCCGAAGTCAAACACACTCGTCCAGATTAAAATTAAATTAGTTACCTTGTTTCATATTTTGTACTTGTTAAAAATAGTTACCATATTTCAATTTCTGTAATTGTCAAATAAATTCTTGACAAAGGAACAAAGGACGATCCCGAAACGTTGAATTAATTGTACGTTTATTTACACAAGTTTTAAAGAAAAATGTCTTGTTTAAATATATATATATATATATATATATATATATATATATATATATATATATATATATATATATAT
>JARFJB010002423.1:487500-495000 GCA_036346205.1 Vesta saturnalis | reverse complement strand
GTGTGTGTGTGGTGTGTGTGTGTGAGTGTGTGGTGGGTGTGGGTGTGGGTGTGTGGGTGTGGTGGGGGTGTGTGTGGTGTGTGTGGTGTGTGTTGAGTGTGTGAGTGTTGATGTGTGAGTGTGTGTAGTGGTGTGTGGTGTGTGAGTGTGAGTGTGTTGTGAGTGTGGTGTGTGGTGTGTGTGTGTGTGGTGTGGGTGTGGTGTGGTGTGTGTGTGGGTGTGTTGTGTGGGTGTGGGTGTGTGAGTGTGTGGGGTGTGTGTGGAGTGTGTGAGGTGTGAGTGTGTGTGGTGTGTGATGTGTGAGTGTTGAGTGTGAGTGTGTGTGTGAGGTGGGTGTGTGTGGTGTGTGAGTGTGAGTGTGTGAGTGTGGTGTTGAGTGTGTGATGTGATGTGAGTGTGTGGTGTGGGTGTGTGTGTGTGTGTGTGAGTGTTTAGTGTGTGAGTGTGAGGTGTGAGTGTGTGAGTGGTGTGGGTGTGTGAGTTGTGAGTGTGTAGTGTGTGTGTGTGTGGTGTGTAGTGTGTGGTGTGTGTGTGAGTGTGGAGTGTGGGTGTGAGTGTGTGTGTGTGGTGTGAGTGGGTGGTGAGTGTGTGTGTGTGGGTGTGTGAGTGTGTGTGTGGGAGTGTGAGTGTGTGAGTGTGTGAGGTGTGTGTGTGTGTGATGTGTGAGTGAGAGTGTGAGTGTGAGTGTGTGAGTGTGTGAGTGTGTGGTGTGTGAGTGTGTGAGTGTGGTGTGGTGTGGGAGTGTGTGGGTGTGTGGTGAGTGGTGTGAGTGTGTGGGTGTGGAGTGTGTGGGTGTGTGAGTGTGGTGTGTGAGTGTGAGTTGTGAGTGTGTGTGTGTGTGGTGTGTGAGTGTGTGAGTGTGTGAGTGTGTGAGTGTGTGAGTGTGTGAGTGTGTGGTGTGTGAGTGTGTGAGTGTGTGTGAGTGTGTGAGTGTGTGAGTGTGGAGTGTGAGTGTGTGAGTGTGTGAGTGTGTGTGATGTGTGAGTTGTGAGTGTGAGTGTGTGAGTGTGTGTGTGTGTGTGTGGTGTTGAGTGTGTGAGTGTGTGAGTGTGGAGTGTGTGTAGTGGTGTGTGAGTGTGTGAGTGTGTGAGTGTGAGTGTGTGGAGTGTGTGGTGTGAGTGTGGGTGTGAGTGTGTGTGTGTGTGATGTGTGTGAGGTGTGGAGTGTGGGTGGTGTGTGTTGTGAGTGTGTGTGTGTGAGTGTGTGAGTGTGTGAGTGTGTGGGTGTGTGAGTGTGTGAGTGTGTGGTGTGTGTGAGTGTGTGAGTGTGGTGTGTGTGTGAGTGTGATGTGTGAGTGTGTGAGGTGTGAGTGGTGTGTAGGTGTGAGGTGGAGTGTGTGGTGTGATGTGTGAGGTGTGTGAGGTGTGGAGTGTGGTGTGTGGAGTGTGTGAGTGTGGGTGTGAGTGTGTGAGTGTGTGAGTGTGAGTGTGTGAGTGTGTGGTGTGGAGTGTGGTGTGTGAGTGTGTGAGTGTGTGTGAGTGTGTGAGGTGGTGTGAGTGTGTGAGTGTGTGAGTGTGTGATGTGTGGTGTGGAGTTTGTGAGTGTGTGGTGTGTGGTGTGTGAGTGTGTGAGTGTGTGGTGGTGTGGTGTGGGTGTGGAGTGTGTGATGTTGAGTGTGTGAGTTGTGGTGTGTGGTGTGTGTGTGTGTGTGGTGTGTGTGTGGTGTTGAGGTGTGAGTGTGTGTGTGAGTGTGTGGGTGTGTGAGTGTTGAGTGTGAGTGTGTGAGTGTGTGTGTGTGGTGTGTGTGTGTGAGTGTGTGGTGTGAGTGTGTGAGTGTGTGGTGGTGTGAGTGTGTGGTGTGGAGTGTGTGAGTGTTGGTGTGTGAGTGTGTGGAGTGTGTGGTGTGTGAGTGTGTGAGTGTGTGGTGTGTGTGTGTGTGTGTTGAGTGTGGAGTGTGAGGTGTGAGTGTGTGAGTGTGTGGGTGTGTGGTAGTGTGAGTGTGTGAGTGTGTGGTGTGGTGTGTAGTGTGTGTGTGTGTGTGTAGTGTGTGGGTGTGTGAGTGTGTGGTGTGAGTGTGTGAGTGTGTGAGTGTGTGGTGTGTAGTGTGTGAGTGTGTGGTGGTGTGTGAGTGTGTGGTGTGTGGTGTGAGTGTGTGGTGTGTGTGTGTGTGTGTGTGTGTGTGGTGTGGAGTGTGTGAGTGGAGTGTGAGTGTGTGGTGTTTGGTGTGTGTGTGGGTGTGTGTGTGTGTGTGTGAGTGCGTGTGTGAGTGTGTGTGTGTGTGTGTGTGTGAGTGTGTGTGAGTGTGTGAGTGTGTGAGTGTGTGGTGTGTGGTGTGTGAGTGTGGTGTGTGGTGTTGAGTGTGAGTTGTGAGTTGTGAGTGTGTGTGTGGTGTGTGTGTGTGTGTTGTGTGGGTGTGAGTGTGTGAGTGTTGGTGTGTGTGTGTGGGTGTGTGTGTGGTGTGTGGTGTGTGGGTGTGGTGTGAGTGTGTGAGTGTTGGTGTGAGTGTGAGTGTGTGGTGTGTGTGTGTGGTGGGGGGGGGGGTTTGGGGGGGGTGGTGGGGGGGGGGGAGGGGGGGTGGGGGGGGGTGGGGGGGGTTGTGTGTGTGTGTGAGAGTGTGAGTGTGTGAGTGTGTGAGTGTGTGAGTGTGAGTGTGTGGTGTAGTGTGAGTGTGTGAGTGTGTGAGTGTGAGTGTGTGTGTGTGTGGTGTGTGAGTGTGTGAGTGTGTGTGTGTGAGTGTGTGAGTGTGTGAGTGTGTGAGTGGTGTGTAGTGTGTGAGTGTGTGGTGTGTGGGTGTGAGTGTGTGAGTGTGTGAGTGTGTGAGTGTGTGAGTGTGTGAGTGTGTGAGTGTGTGAGTATGTGAGTATGTGAGTCTTAGTTTTCATAATAGTATTACGAAATTGTTAAAACAAGACGAATACTTATTTTTCGGTTACTGTTCTAAAAATATAATTTATCCATCTAAACACCTTTTAAAATATTAAAAGTATAAGGTAACGTGAAGTCATTTATAGGCTAAAGGGTGAACTAAACTTTTCTGCGGGTCACTAGTGACTTATAGTTTTACTTGAAAACTCAATGTTGGTTTTAATTTATTTAATTCCTCTCACTTAACTTTTCTTTAAGGACTACCTTACAAACTTATTTATTGATATTTACATTATGTCGAATGTGAAATCAGATTTATTTTGTAAACACTGTACTGCGACAGACTGCAGCTGTTCCTTTCATGGCATTGTATTGTTTTTCCTGCATTTTTCGCAGTGTCAATTTAAAGGAGATTTAAGTTTCACATATCCCATGGGCAATTTTCACTCACCGTGACATTTAAATGTGTTAATATGATTTGGCGGGCGCCAGAAGTGTTTGAAGGACATAGCATTATGGCCAGTACATATGTATTCATCTGTCAGAACATATAATCAAATCAAATGGATTTACCAACGTTTTTTGTAAAACTATGAAGCTTCCTGCTTGGTATCGAGTATTAATATATGTATAAAATAATTGTCTTTGTATAGGTACAATATTTATGATGTTGAAATAGGCCAATTCATCGTAATGGCAAGCATCGGTAATTTCTAGTATGAGCGCACTCAACGAAACCCCAAATAAATAACTAAAAGCAAGAATATTAATTTAAATCACTGTTTGACATCAGAGGTTTTAGGTTCTTGGTTAGAACGTTTCAATTTTCAAACCCTTGAAATTGATTTTTATACTATATTTGAAGCTTCTGAAACAAACCTATGTAATAAAATACTATCTTTTTGGGATTTTTAATGGTGTATTTAAATTATACAATCTAAACGTTTCGATAACACTTACAGTTATCTTCGTCAGTAGTAATATTTGTAAGAATTGTTAAAGATGTTGTAAACAATTTTGTCAAAGTCGAAAAATTAAAACATAAACATCAACCTGCTATTAATACAACAGTTTGAGAAACGTAAGCCAACTCTAAAAATTAAATTTCAAATTTCAGTAAGAATAACTAGAGGTCATTAAAAATTAAATATTGTTAAACTGCCTTAAAGATGACAAACCAGAACACTTTCTACGACGAAAGCTAACAATGGAATTTGTCAGCCAAAACACATTTAACAAAATTTAATCGAGTTATGATGTAAGTGTAAAGTTGTGAAAACTTCAATTTGAAAATGATAAAAGCATTCACAAATCCAAACATCACATCAAATAAAATAACCCAGTTAAATCTAACAAAGAGATATCTTTATCAATAATTGAAGTGTTATTAACAATGAAAAGCACAATGCAGAACGTTCTTGTAATTTTTAATTTAATTTAATTTCAACTACTTATGTTAAATTATAGTGCTGTGGTAATTTAACATAAATTGGTAAACATTTACTTCAAGGTCTAGGAAAACACAGCAAAAACCTAGACATACCAAAAGCTAAAATTAAAATCAAAATTAAGACATATCATTGATCGTAAATTTGATTATTCTAATAATTCATTTTGGCTAATGAATACATTATGTGCCATTATAGAATAAAAAAGCTGATTGCGTATCTAATAGAGGCCGTAACTAATAAATGATATACTACAATCAATTGATCAGTTGTATGTTTAAATTTTAAATAGATGTCAAAGAATTTTTAAATTTGTAAATTTTTAGGATCATCTTGTGTAGGAAGTTAACGCTACTTTCTTGATGACGTTATTATAAATTTTATGTTTAATTTATGGTTTTTTTAAGTATGAAACCTCATGAAACTAGTTTTGTAACCATTTAAACCAACGAGTTGTCAAGAAACCACGAGTTAACGAAGCAAGAGTATTATTGCAGATTTCTTGCAGCTTGACGTTATCCTTATTAGATATTAATAGAGATGTCTCATCGGGACAAAACACGTCTTATGAAGCACAATTTTAATGTCATTTGTCTAGAAGAGGAATAAGACCGACCAAATACTGAGCCCTGAGGTACTCTGTTTACCTTTACGCGCCGAGAATGATACATATTCATTTCCGTCAACTCTATGGCCAATAGTGACGTATCGCTGTTTATTTTTCAGATATGAAGCTAACCAATTTAAAGCAACTAATACCATGACGTTCAAGTGTATGTAATAAATTATCAAGCAGTCGAATGCCTTGTTGAGGTCGCAAAGATGCAACAGGATTCTTTCTAGATATTGAATCAATTTGAATTGAAAAATGTAACGAGTGTGTGAGTGAGTGAGTGTGTGTGTGCGTGTGTGAGTGTGGGTGTGTGAGTGTGTGAGTGTGAGGTGTGAGTGTGTGAGTGTGTGTGTGAGTGTGTGGTGTGTGGAGTGTGTGAGTGTGTGGGTGTGTGAGTGTGTGAGTGTGTGAGTGTGTGAGGTGTGTGAGCGTGTGTGAGTGTGTGAGTGTGTGAGGTGTGTGTGTGTGAGTGTGTGAGTGTGTGAGTGTGTGTGTGTGTGTGTGTGTGTGTAGTGTGTGTGTGTGTGTGTGTGTGAGTGTGTGTGTGTGTGTGTGTGTGTGTGTGTGTGTGTGTGTGTGTGTGAGTGTGTGAGTGTGTGAGTGTGTGAGTGTGTGAGTGTGTGAGTGTGTGAGTGTGTGAGTGTGTGAGTGTGTGAGTGTGTGAGTGTGTGAGTGTGTGAGTGTGTGAGTGTGTGAGTGTGTGAGTGTGTGTGTCTTAGTTTTCATAATAGTATTACGAAATTGTTAAAAACAAGACGAATACTTATTTTTCGGTTACTGTTCTAAAAATATAATTTATCCATCTAAACACCTTTTAAAATATTAAAAATATAAGATAACGTATAAGTCATTATAGGCTAAAGGGGTGAACTAAACTTTACTTCGGGTCACTAGTGACTTATAGTTTTACTTGAACACTCAATGTTGGTTTTTAATTTATTTAATTCCTCTCACTTAACAAACTTCCTCTCACTACTTTACAAACTTATTTATTGATATTTACATTATGTCGAATGTGAAATCAGATTTATTTTATAAAACACTGTACTGCGACAGACTGCAGCTGTTCCCTTTTATGGGCATAGTATTGTTTTTCCTGCATTTTTTTCGCAATGTCAATTTAAAAGAGATTTAATATTTCACATATCCCATGGGCAATTTTCACTCACCGTGATATTTAAATGTGTTAATATGATTCTCGCCGGGCACCAGAAGTGTTGCCGAAGTACAAAGCATCCTATGGCCAGTACATAAGTCTTCATCTGTCAGAAACATGTAGTCAAATCAAATGTATTTATCAACGTTTTTTTGTAAAACTATGAAGCTTCCTGCTTGGTATCGAGCATCAATATATGTATAAAATAATTGCCTTTGTATACAATATGTCAATTCATCGTAATGGCAAGCACTGGTAATTCCTAGTATGAGCGCACTCAACGAAACCCTAAATAAATAACTAAAAGCAAGAATATTCATTTAAATTGCTGCCCTTAACATCAGAATTTTTAGTTTCTTGGGTTAGAGGGTTTTAATTTTCAAACCCTTGATATTGATTTTAGTACTATATTTGAAGCTTCTCTGAAACAAACCTATGTAATAAAATACTATCTTTTTGGGATTTTTAATGGTGTATTTAAATTATACAATCTAAACGTTTCGATAACACTTACAGTTATCTTCGTCAGTAGTAATATTTGTAAGAATTGTTAAAGATGTTGTAAACAATTTTGTCAAAGTCGAAAAATTAAAACATAAACATCAACCTGCTATTAATACAACAGTTTGAGAAACGTAAAGCCAACTCTAAAAATTAAATTTCAAATTTCAGTAAAGAATAACTAGAGGTCATTAAAAATTAAATATTGTTAAACTGCCTTAAAGATGACAAACCAGAACACTCTCTACGACGAACGCTAACAATGGAATTTGTCAGCCAAAAACACATTTAACAAAATTTAATCGAGTTATGATGTAAGTGTAAAGTTGTGAAAAACTTCAATTTGAAAATGATAAAAGCATTCACAAATCCAAACATCACATCAAATAAAATAACCCAGTTAAATCTAACAAAGAGATATCTTTATCAATAAGTGGAAGTGTTATTAACAATGAAAAGCACAATGCAGAACGTTTTTTGTAATTTTTAATTTTAATTTAATTTCAACTACTTATGTTAAATTATAGTGCTGTGGTAATTTAACATATAATTGGTAAAGCGTTTACTTCAAGGTCTAGGAAAACACAGCAAAAACCTAGACATACCAAAAGCTAAAATTAAAATCAAAATTAAGACATATCATTGATCGTAAATTTGATTATTCTAATAATTCATTTTGGCTAATGAATACATTATGTGCCATTATAGAATAACCCCAAAAGCTGATTGCGTATCTAATAGAGTAACTAATAAATGATATACTACAATCAATTGATCAGTTGTATGTTTCTTAAATTTCTAAATAGATGTGTCAAAGAATTGCTTTTAATTCATTTGTCACAGTGTACTTCCAATTTAGCGTATCATCTATGTGTAGCCCTAGGCAGTTAACGCTACTTTCTCTTCGTATGACGTTATTATAAATTTTTATGTTTAATTTATGGTTATTTTTGCTTTGGTAAGTATGAAACCTCATG
>JARFJB010002423.1:202500-482500 GCA_036346205.1 Vesta saturnalis | reverse complement strand
TGGAATGTTATGTGAATATAGAATGTAGGTAAATCAACTGAAAAAAGAAAAGTTTACACAAAGTTGAGCAATCTTTTAGTAATTCGATTCAAATAGATGTATGCAGTATACGATGTACAAAAATTGTCATATACAATACCTCAAGTGGCAAAGTGTATCAGTGTTTATTGCTTCGACATAAATTTTGAAGCAATAAACACGATTACACCTTTACTAAAATTTATGCCATTCGTCGGCCACGAGTCATGAATTAATTAATTAGTTTTAATTTAGAACAAGTTGCATGTTATATATGGTTTCGATGGTAGTCGAAGTCTGCATTACTGACGAACAAAATAAACGTCAAAGTTTATGCCAATTTGACATTTTACCAGAAGGCATTTCCAAGAGAAAAATGCGCATATTCCGCTATCGGAATTCTCGAACAATTTGCCGATTGGTCCAAATATAAAGACTAAGGATGTAGTACGAAGGAAACCACTGAAAACGAACATCTGACGACATGTCAGCAAAAGCAGCGACACACCAAGAAACGAATCCACCACTACACACACACACGCACACACCGCACACGCACACACGCACCACACACGCACACAACACAACGCACCACGCACCGACACACGCACCGCACCACGCACGCACGCACACGCACACACGCACACACGCACACCGCACACACGCACACACGCACCACACACACGCACGCACGCACACCACGCACCGCACACCGCACGCCACACGCACACCGCACACGCACGCACGCACACACGCACACGCACCACGCACACGCACAGCACCCCACCACACCGCACACACGCACACAGCACACGGACACACGCACACGCACACGCACACACGCACACACGCCACGCCACGCACACACGCACCACGCACACACGCCACACACACGCATACAGCACAGCACCACGCACATATATTACACAAAACAATATATAATTATTATTAGAATTTAAATTACAACCACAACTGCAAGCAAATAAGAGGTTTCAAATAGTAAGAGCTACAAAGTACACCAATAAAATGTCGTTTAGAAATTTAAAATATTTCTATAGGTGATGAGATATTTGCAAAAAAGTAAAAATCGCGATTTCATATTTTATTTTTTCTGGGTTTATTTGAAGAGATAGAATGAAACGGAAAACAGTTTGCATTGCCACTTTTAATTTTACACCACATGGTAATAAGTAATTTATGGTACAACGTTTCGCCTTTCTGAAACCATCATTAACTTTGTTTTTTTAAATACGGTCCTGCTGAGTTAAATATGAGTTTTGAAAGATTTGTAAATTAAAAATTCAACGACGTAAAATACATGATAGTTAATCTACGTTTCAGACCCTTTTTTGACCATCTTCATTTTTTCCCTATTCTGCGTTATTCTCAATGCTAGAATAAAATTTTTTAGTTGGTCTTTCCTATTGTTGCAACCTTATCCATTTTTTTAAAAGCGACACTGAAATAGTACCTAATGCTTATTCTGAAAACAATTTTTATTCCAATTTCAGAAATACATGTAACAAAATGTAACACTAACAAACTATAAAGAATCTAATTCTAATATGTCAACTACAGAAAGCTTTTTAAATTATATATTACTATATTTCGGTATAAGGCTATTATCTAGTAGGTACTTCTCAAATGATATGTTAACGTGTTATTTGTTATGTCAACGAAATTTTTTGTGAATCTGAACAAATGTATTTAAATAAATATCCTGACAGAATGCAGCCCAATAGGCGAACATATAGTAGACTAGTGGAGAATCTGAAAGAATATGGGTTTCCAAAAGCCTGTAGTATATCGAAAGAAACTTTCTAATGAAGAAAAAGTTAATAATGTCTTACCAGCTGTTACTGAAAATCCTGAAATTTCAACTAGACAAATTGAACAAATAAATGGTACACCCAAGTCTACAGCTCATTTCATTTTAAAGAAACAAAAAATGCGTCCATGTAAATTTCGTATTTTCCAAGGGCTTAAACAAGGAGATGAAGCAAGAAGTTCCCTATAAAATCATATGGTCTGATGAAAGTATGGTAACTAATAACGGTAAAAAAGCTAAGAAATGTTCATTATTGGTCAAAAAAGAATCCTCGTGTAACGAGAATGACCAGACACCAAAATCGTTTTGGTTTTAATGTATGGGCTGGAATTTATGGTACCAAAATATTAGGACCTTTCATTTACCAAGGTTCACTGACATCCGAACGGTATCTTAATCTATTACAACATGATGTGGAAGAAGTTTTAGATAATTTACGTCTTGCAGAAATCAACGATTGCTGGTTTATGCAAGATGGAGCGCTGGCACATAATTCAAGAGCTGTGCAAGAATATTTGTCAGATCGGTTCCCTGGTAGATGGATTGGTACATATTCAGAGGTATCCTAGCCAGAACGTTCCCCAAACATTACACCGATGGACTTTTTTTCTTTGGGGCTACGTAAAAAATTTTGTGTACGCTCACAATATTGAAAATGGAGATAATCTTCGAAGGCTAGTTCTCGAAGAATTTAGAATTTTGTGTATTTCTTCTTATTTATTATTTTTTTAGTAGGTCTGCAATGTATTGTATCTTTGTGTTTTATATCAGGAACATGGAATAAACATTTTTTTCCGAATAAGCGTTTATTTATGAGGGTCATATATTAAATAAATAAGTGGATGATGTTTACAACAACTTGAAACACCAAATAAAGAATTCTATTTTATTTCAAACACATATTTAACTTAGCAGGACCGTATTTGGAAAAACAAAGTTAATGATAGTTTCAAAATGCGAAACGTCGTACCGTAAATTACTTATTACCATGAGGTGTAAAATTAAAAGTGGCAATGCAAAACTGTTTTCCGTCTCTTCCATTAAACCCAGAAAAAATAAAATGTAAAATCGCGATTTTCACTTTTTGCAAATATCTCATCACCTTATAGAAATATTTTGAATTTCTAAACCGCATCTTATTGGCCCCTAAGTTCCCACCTTTTCTCTATTTCACCTACTTTGTAGCTCTTACCATTTACGAAATCACCATAGTGGCCCTCCTTATCTTGGACACGTATATATATATATATATATATATATATATATATATATATATATATATATATATATATATGGAATTACATGTTTTTGATAAACATAAGAAGATTCTCCTGAATGGGATTTGAACCCATGTCCTTTTATTGACTAGATGAGTGCTCTACCAATTGATCTTCAGGGGTTATGAATTCCATTCGATAGAAACTTAATGTGTATATTTGTTTGATATTGTATTATCTTACATGGTAACATGTTTTTTCTTATAAATTTAACAGTGATTCTATATACATGAAACAATTCCCATTCAGGGGAATCTTTTTCATTTCAACTTAATAAAAATGCTTGCGAGATGGGGTATTGGCAATTAAATTACTATCGCATTATTACCCTTTGATATCAAGAGACAATTCTGTGCGATTCAATATCTAGTGATAATTAAATAATAACTCCTTGCAAAGCAATGGCCGATTTTCAATAGGTTACACCAGCTTGTTGAATTGCTGCGATTTTTAATCTGGATTCAAATACCTACTAACGCTGAATATAGTCCTTTAATTAATCACTTAATCACCAACACTTAACGGGTAAAGGTACGCGGTTGAAATTCAAGACGATGGCGATTATTTATCGATATGTTGTTTACGCGCCCGTTTCGCTGATTAAAACCAAAACCATGTGATTATTTATCGATACGTTTGTTTACAGGACCACCTTAATTTTTTGAAACACTTACATTAATGTTACATTAAACTAACACTAAAAAAGGAAAGGACAAATTCGTATTTTTAGTTTTTATTAAAACGGAAACTATAATATATTTATAGCCATAAAAGTTTACAATAATGGTTTATAACAAAGCAAATAGAACTGTACGACTCAATGGAACCTTCCAACTGCAAGTAACTGTTTTACACCCTAATCCACCACAAATTTTAAAAGTTCTGAAAATGACAAGAAATATCACGTGGCAATATTTATTATTAAAAGAAGTATTAGTTTTTAAAATATGCATTCATCCGTAGCAAACCCTATAGGTGTCGAATCTCATAGTTCTCAAACAGACCCGTCTTTTCCGTATGTTACAATATATTTTATTACCAACCGGCTACATATTAACACCTGTTTTTATATCCCAACATGTGTTTTCTTTTCAACCCTTAATTACATACATTTAAATCTTAGTTATATAAAATAAAATATATCTCGAAAAGCATTATCAAATTGCGACTTATTAACAAGATATTAAAACCCATTAATTGTCTTTCTTTCGCGATAACAATTGCGATTTACAAAATTTTGATTACGATAATAACATTTTCTGGATCCCCTACCTACAATATCATTATTAACTATAAATAAATTGAGGTTAATTTGTTTAATTTCAATTTAACTAACAAAGCCAATGCGTCATGAGTTCAAATTTTTTTTGTTCGAAGCTTTCTAAATCTTTTTTACTGTTACAAGAAATTTTGTTTTTAATTTCTAAAATTAAACGTTTTTCTTAAATTTGATTCTACATCTAAAATTTTTGTGTTATCATATTGACAGATGTGTCCTAAATCGTTTGAATGTTTAGCCAAATCAGTACTTTTAGGTTTAACACGAACATCAGATTTATGTTGTGTTAATCTATTTTTTAAAGGTTGTAAAGATGTTCCTATGTAAACTTATCACAAGAACCACAAGGAATTTGATAAATAGTGTTAGTTATGTTATTTTTCGAAATGTTTGATTTTAATTTAGACATTACATTTATGCATCTGTTATTAATTGAAAATACCGGATTTAGTTTAAATTTTTTAAGTGATTTATATATCAAGCATTTTTTACTGTTATAGGGAGGGGTATAAAAGTAATTTTGTCATTTTCCTTAGGTTTCTTATCCGTAGAAAAATTATTCTAAAAAAAATGAATTTGTTATTTAATTATTTTCAAAATTAATGATTTTGTATAATTATTTTCAATAAATGGTTTAATAATGTTTTTGATATGTTTAGAACGAATATTTGGATCTGCGATTTTCAAACATCTTCGAATAGTATTGATAATGATTTTGTAGCCTAAAGGGTGGTTAGAATAAAAATTTAAATACCTCCAGCTATGTGTAGGTTTTTGAAACCAATCGATTAAGATTTGGTTATTTTTTCGAATGACCAACGTGTCTAAAAATGGAATTTGGTTATCTTTTTGAATTTCAACAGTAAATTGTAATTTAGAATTAAAATATATATAATTAAATATATCTAAAACTTCCTGAATCATATTTTTTGGTACACTCAATAAAATATCATCCACATATCTAAAATAAAATAAAGGTGTGAAACTTAATTTGTCCAAACATATATCTTCCAAATATTCCATTACTAGGTTAGCCACGGTAGCAGAAATAGGCAATCCCATCGCACAACCATATGTTTGTTGATAAAATGTTTCCAAATATTTAAAATAAGTTGTCCGTAAACATAATTCTTCTCCTTCAATAAACTGGTGAATGTCTAATTGTGTGTGTTGTTTGATTAAATTCCATTTCTGTTTTAAGATAATCGTTATTAAAGAAATAGGAATATTTGTGTATAAAGAAATAACATCCAAAGATATAATTAATTGTTCATTATCCAAATTTACTTTCTTAATTTTTTCTTTAAATTCCATCGAGTTTATTATAGAATATTCTTTTTTATTCAAAATATTTTGTATTATGTTTGCCAAAAATTTAGATAAATTATTCGTAGGTGAATTTAGTGAATGGTCGAAGTGGTCGATTTTATTTATGAAGTTTAGGTAAAAAATATATTTGTGGAACATTAGGATATCATTTTCCGATAATTTTCCTTGATTGGACCAATTTTCAACTAATATGTTAACACTACTTATAATTCTTTTGGTTGGGTCTTTTGGTTCAGTCTTATACGTATTTATGTCACTTCAATGTTCCATGGCTTTATTTACGTATTTCTCTTTATTAAGTATTACGGTTATTTGCCCTTTAGCTGCCTTTACTACTATGAGATCATTATTTAGATTTAAAAATTGTTTAGTTTAGTAATAGGTTTGTCTAAAAAAGTTATTAGCTCTTTGTTCTTCAAATGTTTCTTTATAGTTCTTAACAGCCCTTGCCTGTCTTTGCCTGTTTAAGTTATGTGTTAGATCGGGGTAGCTATTTTCTTTGAGTGTTTTAGCGATATTTCATACAAGCATTTTGCAACGCCTAACTTCGCGCTTTAGTGGTCATTGGAGTTCTAGTGTAGATACCTCCCCGTGGGGGTAGGTTTCGTGTACACTTGTCGTGAAAGTATTGTTATTCCTGTGTACAAGGACATCCAGGAATGGCAGTTTTTGTTCCGGCTCCAATTTCCTTGTGAATTTCATGGAGGGTGCGCATCTATTTAGATGATCTAGGAATTTATCTAAATTATGCTTGCCGTGTTCCCAAACTACGAAAATATCGTCCAAGTATCTAAGCCACATCTTTGGTTTTTCCGTGAATTCTGATATCGCTTGGTCTTAAAAGTCTTCCATATATATATACAGGGTTTTCAAAGTTAAGTCGGCACTATTGCTACCTTCGTTATTATTGGTGATACGAAGTCGGTTAAATGGGCAAAGAAGTAGCATTTTTTCCGCTCGTTACGATGGTGAAATCAAAATAAAAATTGAACTTCGTGTTCGCGAGTTATGTCAAAAATTTCCATTTTTTTAAATGGCACACCCAGTATGTATAATCGATAGAAAATTAAATTCTGAACAAAAAAGTTCCTACGACACTTTACCCTAATGTTAAAAATGACAAAGTTATTGATCATTTATTGAATTCGTCAAGGTGGCTGGTATTACGTGAACAATATTTGTCATTTTCACAAATGTCATCAGAATTGATATGTCAAATTGAAGTTTGCTAATAAAGAGTTAAGAGTTTGTGTTTTTTGAATAGAAAAATGCCTTTAGAAGGTACTTTTTGGTTTTGTATCGTAAATTTAGATCTAATTCGAGCGTGTTTAAGAAATCCAGATCTAATAAACAATGTATAATTAGTGAAGAAACTGAAATTAATGTGTTAGCTTATTTTGAAGCACATCCCAACAACTCAATTAATGATTTAGTGCAAGAAAATGGACTATGTTTGGGTTCCATCCACAATATTCTAAAAAGTAAAAGTTTGTGCCGTATAAGTTCCGACCTACACAGACCAGGAGATCAAGAAAGACGCATTCAGTTTTGTCACTGGTTTATTAATCAAATGAGAACCAATAATGATTTTTAGAGCTCAATTCTATGGAGTGACGAATCAACTTTTTCTAATAGGGCATGTTCAACAGGAAAACAGCCATTTTTGGAATCGAGAAAATCCGATGCTCTGCCGATCTTGTAACCCGCAGAGACGCTTCAGTGTTAATGTTTGGTGCGGTTTAATTGGCTCGATAATTGTTGGTCCAGTATTTTATCAGGGTGCGTTAACTGGTGAGCGGTACACCGAAATGTTGACTGCCACACTCCAAGACTTCTTGGATGATGTAAATTTAATGGATAGGCAGAACATTTATTTCCAACAAGACGGAGCTCCTCCACATAACGTTCGTCAGATAGATACAATATTAAACAATTTTTTTGATGACAGATATTTGTCAACTAATGGGCCTATCCGTATGCCTCCTCGATCACCTGACATTACTCCAATGGGTTTTTTCTTTTGGGGATATGTGAAGAGTGTGGTGTACAACAGGCGATATGATAACCTTGAGGATCTCCAGCAAAGTATCGTTCACGCCATCAATAATATTGATGGTAGATCCATTGCTAAGGCTACTAAAAGTGTCTACAAGCGGGCCCAGAAATGCTTGGAGCAAGAGGGTGATGTTTTCGAACATCTAATTTGAGTTTTGTTTTGTTTTGTTGTTCCTTATTATTATTATCACTTAGAATAAAGAATCCTGTTTCAATTGTCTGATATTCTTTTATTTTCTGTTCTATGGTAATACAGAAATGTCATGGGAACTTATTCGTTGAGAGTTTAATTTTCTATCGATTAAGGATATTACATATTGGGTGTGCCATTTAAAAAATGGAAATTTTTGACATAACTCGCGAACACGATGTTCAATTTTCATTTTGATTTCACCATCGTAACGAGCGGAAAAATGCTAAATATATATATATATATATATATATATATATATATATATATATATATATATATATAGTGAATTCTTAATAACTAGGTATAGTTATATTTTTAAAAGGATAATGCTGGGATTTCCTAGTTCCAGTAGGCATACAGGTAAAAGCCATAATGTGATAATATTTATTACTATTTTATATATTTCGGTTAAAATTTTAACCTTCATCAGAAAAACGTCTACAATAGGAATTAAAAACATATTTGTGTAACTAATTATAAAACATATGTGAACTTACAATTAAATGGAAAATTACTGGTGAACAAATTAATTGATTGACGTGAGTGACATAATTGTGAATGGGATGATAAGGTGATCTATTAAAATTATTCTTAACCATATACATTCAAGAAACCATAGTATAAAGTGTACAATATAAAGAACTCTAATAACATGATAACAAGGTAAACATAAAAATTAACTAACTACTAAACAAAGTTGGTGACCTACAAAATGTGTTTTGATTTTTATACATTGGAATATTGAAATAAAAATATATATATTAGAGCTTCAAAACGATTAATTTATAAGAAATTGAATAAAAGATTATTAGTTATTACATACTTACTTTTTATTTCTTTTGGTGAAAGGCTGTTTTAACAAATATGTATAAATAGAACTTAGTCCATTAGTATCAGTTATATGATTAACACAAATTTCTGTGTTGTTATTAATGTGGCACATTTCTAAAAATTTTCTTTTGATTATCACTTTCGGTGTCTAGAATAGAAATATCGTTAAAATTAAACTTATGTCCTGTACTATGGGAATGTATGCAAAGTGCAGTTGAACTAGGTTTTCTTTTACATCACTTTTGTGGAGAGCTAAACGTTTGGAAATCTTTTGTGAAGTTTGCCCTATGTAGCATCTATTACAGTTGTTGCAGGGTATTGAGTAAATGACTTCTGATTGTTGCAGTAGAGGTGTTTTGTCTTTAAGTTTAGTGTAAAAGACGATACCGTACGAATTGCTGAATTGGCAACTTTGATATTATGAGATATAAACAGTTTGGAAATTGAAGGTGTTAAGTGAGGTATGTAGGGTAATTTTTATAAATGGTTTGACTTGTTAATTCATTGTTATTTGTATTATCAAAACTGTGTTTGTGGTTATTATAAGAATTGTTATTAAAATTATATTTTTAATAAACTAGCTGGGTATCCATTTTCTAAAAGGATGTTGTGTAGTATCTTGTAATTCTTTTGTAGTAATGAATGATGGCAAATTTTTTAATTCTGTTTTAAGACCTATAACTGTATTAATTTTTTGTTTATGATGATGTTGGGAAAAATATGGAATGTATCTACCTGAACTAGTTTCTTTGCGATACCAATCTAAGATGATATTATTATTATTTCTAATCACAAGGGTATCTAGAAAAGGAACACTGAAATTATCTTCTTTTCGACTGTGAATTCAAGTCTACCATTATAAGAATTAAAAATATTTAAAGTATAGTCAACTTTATTAATTGGAACCGAGCACAAAAGGTCATCTACGTATTGCCAAATGAAAGGAAACTGAAAATCTATTTTATCGATAACGAAATATATAATGTCATTCATTACAATTTCTGCGATAGAAGGTGACAGAGTTCCTCCCATAGGACAACCGTACACTTGTGAATAAATAGTGCCATCGTAGATGAAATATGTGTTCATGAATAAAAACTTAACTACATAAACAAAAACTTCTTTAGAAATAGAGCATACCTGTGTTATCAGTTGATAATTCTTTTCTATGACATTAACTGCTAATTCTACTGATATGTTAGTGAACAATGACTTTACGTCATATGATACAATGCAGTAATTTTCTGGTATAATAAAACCATTAGCTTTTTCTGCGAAAGTGAAGGTATCTTTGATTCTGAATTTATTATGATTATGAAAAGCAGAATCTAAGATATTAGCGATGTATTTAGCAAGTTTTTGTGTTGGTGCACCTATACATGATATAATCGGACGTAATGGTAAATTTTCTTTATGTACTTTGGGTAGTCCATAATATTTAGGTATAACACCTTTATAAGATTTGAGTACTTTGGATGTCTCATTAGAAATGTAACCTTTGTATTCAAGTGCTTTAATGATCTCATTTACTTTATTTTCAATCGTAGTTGTAGGATCTTTAGGGATTTTTTTATATGTAGTGCAATCATTTAATAGTTCTACTGATTTAATGTGGTAAATATCTTTGTATAACAACACAGAAACATTAGATTTATCAGATTTGGTTAATATTACATCGGGTTGTCTTTAAAAATGTCAAAGTTCTATTTTCTACATTTTGAATGGGTTAAAATATTTTTGTTGTCGTTAATGTGGTTGGTAATCAAATTAGTAGCTTTGGCTCTAATAAAGTTTTGTACATTGTTATCTGGGATTGTGTCTAAAATATTTTCTAAGTCGGCTAAAACTTAAACATATCTACATTTTATTGTTTGATGGTAAAATGAATTTAGGACCTAAAGATAGAAATTTTCGATATCATTAGGAATTTCAGTATTAGTGGTATTTAAGAACCATTTATTACATTTAATGTTATCAGCTAGTTTATTAAAAATATAATTTTTAATAACAATTCTTATAATAACCACAAACACAGTTTTGACAATACAAATAACAATGAATTAACAAGTCAAACCATTTATAAAAATTACCCTACATACCTCACTTAACACCTTCAATTTCCAAACTGTTTATATCTCATAATATCAAAGTTGCCAATTCAGCAATTCGTACGGTATCGTCTTTTACACTAAACTTAAAGACAAAACACCTCTACTGCAACAATCATAAGTCATTTACTCAATACCCTGCAACAACTGTAATAGATGCTACATAGGGCAAACTTCACAAAAGATTTCCAAACGTTTAGCTCTCCACAAAAGTGATGTAAAAGAAAACCTAGTTCAACTGCACTTTGCATACATTCCCATAGTACAGAACATAAGTTTAATTTTAACGATATTTCTATTCTAGACACCGAAAGTGATAATCAAAAGAAAATTTTAGAAATGTGCCACATTAATAACAACACAGAAATTTGTGTTAATCATAAAACTGATACTAATGGACTAAGTTCTATTCATACATATTTGTTAAAACAGCCTTTCACCAAAAGAAAGAAAAAGTAAGTATGTAATAACTAATAATCTTTTATTCAATTTCTTATAAATTAATCGTTTTGAAGCTCTAATATATATATTTTATTTCAATATTCCAATGTATAAAAATCAAAACACATTTTGTAGGTCACCAACTTTGTTTAGTAGTTAGTTAATTTTTATGTTTACCTCGTTATCATGTTATTAGAGTTCTTTATATTGTACACTTTATACTATGGTTTTCTAGAATGTATATGGTTAAGAATAATTTTAATAGATCACCTTATCATCCCATTCACAATTATGTCACTCACGTCAATCAATTAATTTGTTCACCAGTAATTTTCCATTTAATTGTAAGTTCACATATGTTTTATAATTAGTTACACAAATATGTTTTAATTCTTATTGTAGACGTTTTTCTGATGAAGGTTAAAATTTTTAACCGAAATATATAAAAATAGTAATAAATATTATCACATTATGGCTTTTTACCTGTATGCCTACTGGAACTAGGAAATCCCACCATTATCCTTTTAAAATATATATATATATATATATATATATATATATATACATATATATTGCTCACTATGGGTGATAGTGAGGAACCCATCGCCATCCCAAACTCTGATAGAATTTGTCTTCTAATGCACATTGTCATAAGTTTCATTATTGTGTTTACCGAGAGTTGCGTACGTTTGTCTAACGTTTCATTCTTTTCCAGCCTGTCCCTTATGATAGTTAGTGCTTTATCTGTGGCCTCACTTGTGAATATGCTCACTATGTCGAAGCTTACCAGTTTTTTTTCTGGTTTAGTTGGAAATTTCTGATGGCTTCCACAAAGTGATGCGCATTCTTGACCATGGACTCGGTTTTTCGCGATAAGGGTGTGATGATGCCTAGCAGATAGTGTGCTAATGGGTGACAAGGTAATGGGGAACTCCCCTTATGTTTTGCCAACGTCAGGTATATCAGTCTTTCGATTGATGGTGTGGGGTCTTTTTCCTTGTACTCGTCCCCGTCCAGTAGTCCTTGGATCTTACTGTTGTAAGTGTCCATATCCATTACCACAGTCTCGTTTCCTTTGCTTGCCGGGAGAATGTTGATCGATGAGTCATTCTTAAGGGAAATAACCACTCTCCTTTCTAGGTTAGAGGGGTTAGATATAGTTCTCCTAGATGATTGTAAGACTGATCTAACCTTATTTCTTTATTATTCGTCTTCTTCAAGATCTAATTTCATAACTTTTTCTTTAACTGCGGTTATTAAATCTACTTTCGGAATATACCTCGGTGTTATCGCATAGTTCAAGCTTTTGTCCAGAATCTTCATTTCGTTCTCGCTCAACTGTCGTTTAGAGATGTTTATGACAGTGTTTTTGCGATTGATGTTGGTTGGTTCTTTCCTCTCCTTCTAGTTTCTTCTGCTGAATTTCCTTGTGCATTGCCTTGGTCTTTGAATATTTACTTCTTGTTTCCGTGTTTATCCTATCAACGTCTTGTTCGTTCACTCGATTTTGAATGATTTCTCTGATCTCGTTGGATTGGAATTCGAGCTAGTATTTTCTGAAACAGTGATATCTGATTCGTTCTTTGACTAACGCCTCGCTAGCTCTCATTGCGATTAGTGATATTTTCCTGCCATGTATCGGAGTGTTGAAGTTGAGCCTTGTGTGAATTACGGTGTTATCACGGGCTTTACAGAGGAAGGTTAGGTGGTTCTCCTCTAGTGCTAGTTTATTCATGAATGTCTCCAGCTTTCTGAAGTTGTTCGACCTCGGGGCCGCACCGAGTTACTAATTCTGTATTATTAATGTTTTGTAACTGCGGTTTCATATTAGTGGAGTTGATCGGCCTATTTCCACAGTTTTTGCTTTTCGAGCGCGACGTTTCGGAAGCGGATTTTCCTTCCGTCGTCAGACTTAGTCCTGAGAAGGACTCGTTTCGCACTTGAATCGAATTCATATGTTATGATTTTTTTCCCAATCCTGTAATACATTTATACAGTAATTTATTTGTTATGGGATCGACCATTACAAAATTAGGTACCTGCGTGCATGATACGTTTAAAGATAATAAAAACGTATTAAGCAGTATTTCCGTATTACTAATAGAAAAAGTCAATCAAATCAAATCAAAATTCAAATTTATTTCTGTAACATATTACAAATGAGTACTATACAATAGTTGGTGATATAGAAATTTCCTATCAACAATGGCAAACCAGAGGTGGAGCGTTTACGAAGTAAACTGGTTATTTATGAATGATTCCAATTAATCAATAATCTGCAAAGCTTTAATCTCAGACGAAACGTTTTTTTTGTATTTTTCTATACTTTTTGTAGTAACATAAAAGATGGTACCTAACAAATATTAGAGAATTACGTTATGATAATGAGAAATTTTATTTGTTGACAATTACCTTATGCTTTGTCTTATAATCATTAACATAACGCTTAAATTTCAAACCCAGTTTAACCGTGAATAGATTAGCATACCTAAACACATAGTTATTAAACTATAAAGTGTATTAATGAAGGCGATTGACGATGGGACGTTTTAACGCGTGGGCATTCGCGGTTAAAAAATCGTGATCGTTAATTGCACGTAATATTCGAGTTAGTTACAATATTCTTCAGAGAATCGGTTTCCTGAATTTCCCTGTTTTTCCAAAGTGAAAACTTTCTATCAACAATATTGCCATCTCGTAATAAAAGTACAGAACGCCTGAATTGTTTTTTTTTCTGACATTTCCCATCACTGTAATATTATATATTCTTTGTTAGATGTTGCATACAAATCAATGCAAAGTTCTTCTTTTAAAATCGTTTATTAATATACCTTATTAATGCATGGTTTAGAGTTGCTTAGTAACTCCCATTAATAAACGATTCTCTGAAAAAGTATTTAACAAATAATTTGTTTAATTTCATTTAACGGTCAACCTAAGTTGATTGGTCACTGCATTGGGTCATTTTCAAATCTAGTACACATTCATATCCATTCATTGAGTTTTCTCATTTAAAAGTATACATAAAGTAAGGGTGCGATGTTCTCCAAAACTTTCTAACGTAAAACTCATTGAACCTTCAATAAAATAAAGATGAAAATCGTACCTACATATAGGCTCCCTATACGTACTTAATTGAAATTCAAATTTATGAATTTTGAATTACCAAACGTGAATATTGCTTATAAATAATTTGATAGTAATGCTAATGAAATCGTATAAGCACCCACAACATAAGCTGATATAAATTCAAATACTCGTTAGCCTAAACACAATTCTGGATTATTGATTATAAACTATTTTAAAAAAAAATTAACTAGTATCAAGATAAACCATTATACGATATAATTAAAATAAGAAAATTATGCTACATACTATCTCTTTGTTAAAACATAAAACTGCTACTCCTATAATTAAAGATGGTTATCGTAGCACTTATAAACAATCTCTCTGCATTTGAGCAACTCATGGTCAGCACCTAGTAGATACTCTTTTGTTTCGGATTTACAGCAAAAACAAGTCATTCCCTAATATCAGGCGTAACGTGAGACAATCCATGTCTCACTGTGGGAGCTAATTTGGTTAACAAGGTTTAGGTGGTACATTAATTGCAAGAAATTTAACTTTGTCAAGAATTGATTAGAGAAGCTTAAAACGTAATAACTCATAATAGTGAACTTTAATAACTTTATTACGGAAAAACCTCCAAATAAAAAATCCATAAAATAAATTGAGAGTGTATAATAACTTTTTTTATTGTAACTAGTTATAATACTTAGTATGCGACTCCTATTGTAGGTTCACTAATAACGATTTGAAATTTTGCTAAAAAGAGATGCGAGATGTGATGAGAATATGCACTTTATCTTTCGAGAGCAATAGGTTTTGTGCTATTTACAATAAACAGTTTGCGTGTGCCTAAGGTTACATAATTATTGAGTGTTTTGTTTAAAAAATAAAAATGTATACTTAGAAAATGTAAACTTTCACCATTATTACACATATTAAAATACTTTCACCATTATTACACATATTAAAATACTTATCCTTTTTGAATTTTTTTAATGGTGCATTTGTATATTTAAGTAATATTTCAAAATTGTTAAAGCTGTGATGCTATTACTCTGAAAATTCGCATGGAGGAATTTTGGAAGTGAAACAATTGACATTTTGTATTATTTTTTTTGTATCCCATAAGGGGCGCCACCTATCGGAAAATAATCGCAAATTTATTAACTAATATAGAATTAATTATAGTTACTTAGTTATTATAGTACGTACTTTTACAATAGCTCTGGTCACATTGTAGACGTAATTTCCTGGTACAACGATTCAACCAGATCCCATTGGCCATTTTCTGGTAACTCGTTTCAATCTGTTTCTGGTGATGCGCATTGAATGGGATTAACTGGAATCAGATGGAAAGGAACTGGTCGAATTGTCGTACCGACACACACAGTTCGCACTTTATATCATTATGACGCTGTTGTTAGATATGTAGCCTTCACTATAGAGAGAATAACGTATTTACTGCGGTACCCTAGTAGTACGCATTTACAAATTTTCGGTTTCAGCACGCTAGATGTACCGGAAAATTTCATCACTTCTTAAACATGCTAAATTACATTGTTGCCATATATGCAATAGGTGCTCTGAAAATTCAGTTTCGTGACTATTTTGTACATTCTAATTTTGGACTAGACACACCATTTTAAATTGTCCGCGAACGTGACATATTATATATGATATATATATATATATACAGGGTGTCCAGTTTAAGATGAAATGCATGGGGATATTGGAACCCGTTAGAGATACGAAGATGGTTAAATGGAGAAAAGTTGCGTCATTATATGCCCAAGAAGTAACCATGGTTACATGTCAAAAATCCTTCCATTTACTAGATACAGGGTGATAACTGAAAATATGCGTTTTCTAAAATCGCTATATCTTGTTTCTTGCAAGAGATACATCCACGATTTTTGCAGTATGGGGTAACAGGTAGCGAGGATTTCAAAATGATTTTGAAAAAATCTAGGCCTACTAGATTTTGAGATAATGCACGCAACTTTCGATTTTCTTATGGACGCCATATTGATTTTGCATTTTTGAATTCTTCATAAAAATGCTTTTCAACCATATATCATATGTTTATAATCTGCCAAAGAGAAAGTGTCAAATTACACAATTAAATTTATATCAAAGCAACCTTGACATATTATGTATTTTAATTAAATGAAAATTAATCTACAAATTAAACTAACTATTGAGAACAATATTATTGATTATTAACATAAATCATAATAATAAAAGTGACAAAAACAACAAAAATAAAATTTAATATTATACTGAATTTTACTATTAATTAATCAAATGCTCGAATAAACCTCCATTCTCTTGCAATAATTGAATAGATGGTTGATTGGCAAAGGTCTAGTTTGATATAAATTTAATTGTGTAATTTGACACTTTCTCATTGGCAGATTATAAACATCTGATATATGGTTGAAAAGCATTTTTATGAAGAATTCAAAAATGCGAGATGATAAGGAACTCTTGTGATGCAGTGCTAACTCGATGCAGATGGTGTTTGCAGGAGAATGAAGGTTTGTTCGTGCATTTGATTAATTAATAGTAAAATTCAGTATAATATTAAATTTTATTTTTGTTGTTTTTGTCACTTTTATTATTATGATTTATGTTAATAATCAATAATATTGTTCTCAATAGTTAGTTTAATTTGTAGATTAATTTTCATTTAATTAAAATACATAATATGTCAAGGTTGCTTTGATATAAATTTAATTGTGTAATTTGACACTTTCTCTTTGGCAGATTATAAACATATGATATATGGTTGAAAAGCATTTTTATGAAGAATTCAAAATGCAAAAATCCAATATGGCGTCCATAAGAAAATCGAAAGTTGCGTGCATTATCTCAAAATCTAGTAGGCCTAGATTTTTTCAAAACCATTTTGAAATCCTCGCTACCTGTTACCCCATCCTGCAAAAATCGTGGATGTATCTCTTGCAAGAAACAAGATATAGCGATTTTTAGAAAACGCATATTTTCAGTTATCACCCTGTATCTAGTAAATGGAAGAGATTTTTTGACATGTAACCATGGTTACTTCTTGGGCATATAATGACGCAACTTTTTCTCCATTTAACCATCTTCGTATCTCTAACGGTTTCCAATATCCCCATGCATTTCATCTTAAACTGACACCCTGTATATATATATATATATATATATATATATATATATATATATATATATATATATACCGGGTGTCTAGAATCTACCCACGTTCGATAGCTATCTTTGTTATTATAAGAGATACAGAGTCGGTTATAGCAAAGTTGGGCAGAATTACATGATAATGCAAATACCGATAAGAAAATTCAACATTGATGCCAACTTTCTAAGATACCTGAAAATAACTAAAATCTTCCAAATTTTCAATCGGCTATATCCTTTTTATTATTCAAAATACGAAAAAGTCATAAAAGTGACTTTTGATAGCTATTTTTACGCAAAAGGGAAAAATGCGATTAAAAAATATTTTTAGTAATTATTTTTCTAGCTACAACCCAAACATACATTTTTTTAAATAGCAGCTATTGGTGGCTATGGACTCATTCGATAGCTTATTTTTTTCTAATTTCAAAAATGTATAGCTTTGTGTATGTGATTATGAATGAGGGTCGGCTACCAGTGGAACTTAATTTGCAGAGCAGTTGAAAAATCTAGCAGCATTATTATCGTTTAAAAACATGTTTGAGCATTCCCTAACAATTTCAGTTTGTCGATATCGCAAGCGCGATAAAAACCGAAAAGTTGTACTATAACGTCGTAATGATGTAAAGTACATATATATATATATATATATATATATATATATATATATATATATATATATATATATATATATATATATATATATATTTAATAAAGACATTATTCGGAACAACTTGTGTTTATTAACGTGAAAATATATAATAATCAACGTTTCGGGGACTTACTATGTCCCCTTTGTTAAGAATAATATTTAGTATATGAAAGATGAAACAAGCTAACTAATTAATTTATGCTTCGATTTGCAGATCCAAGATATGACGTAGAATTTGTAATTGTATTATATGCCGGAATGTTAATAGAATTTTGAGTTTCAGGATTTAGAGGTGATGTAGATGTAATATTGACAAAGGGGACATAGTAAGTCCCTGAAACGTTGAATATTATATATTTTCACGTTAATAAACACAAATTGTTCCAAATAATGTCTTTATTAAATAATACTATTTGTGGAAGCTTAAATAATAACAATATATATATATATATATATATATATATTGTAATGCCCTCGTGGCTGTTTTACTTAACCGTTACTGTTAAATGTATTACTACTAATGAATAATTTTCACTTTGCCCTTTTAGCTCAGTCGGATTTTGTACTTGCAAAATAAGGATCGGGGTTCGTTATTCAGGCTCTCAACAGATTGAACAAAATAGATCAAAAAGGTTATATACATTTATACCCTATTATCTTTTTATAAAACTAATTCCGTTACTGTACTACTTCTAAGATATAAATACAAAATACATTTTCCGGTGGTCCTCCCCTTCCTGACTGGTCCTGGGACGGAGGGTTAGGTGGTCCTCTGGAGTTTCTGCAATGTAACATTAATAGAAGGGTTGGGTTTTGACTTTTAATTTACGTCCTTGGACTGATATCAATTTATGTTGTTTAACTTCCGAAATAAAATAAATAATTTTACCTGAATGCGTCCCTGTATAAACTACAGCAATTGGTAGCAAGATAACCCTGTTATAAATACGTGTGCGATAAGACACCGAGTTCAATGCTCTGCCTTTAAAGAAATAATCGATATTTTAAAGCGGTCGTTTTCAAATGTATAAAAGTACTCTAATTTTATACCTGCTTTTCTTATGGAAATAAACTCATTCACATTTAAATTCAATTTTGCCCTTTTAAATAAATGAAAGCTTTTCGTTTTGAAGCTTTTATACGGTAGCTGCGGATTATTTGTTTCTTTTCCTATATTAATTACTTTAGTACACAGGTTTTTATTTAAATCAAAGATACTTTTGTTATGTTGGCGGATTTTAAAATATAAAACCTTCGTTTTCTATTAAAGTGAATTTTTCGCGTCTAACAATAACGATTTGAATTATTTAACACGAAATATATTATCGGATAGTTTCTGGTTTACAGGTAACAATCTTATTAATTGCAAACGGTGTAACATACGTTTTTCGGTGGTGGCGGCGGTGTTTTTATTACAGGCGATAATTTAATACTGACGAACACGTCTAGTTTTTACGATTATGTTTCTATATTACTGGATTAACGGTATTAACTAGGTGTTCGGCTTAATCTCCCGACGAGGTTTTAATTACAGCTACTCTGCGGTTGCGGGTACATTTGTCGAGGTGTTTTCGTTTTAGTGTTAGTGTAAATTTGTGTAGGTGGGTCTCCTTCGTTAGTAATCTGGGCAACTACCCGTTAAACCAAACAAGAGGACTCCGTCGGTCAATGGAATGTCGGGCAACTACCCTTCAAACTCCACAGTGTAGGTGTGTGTGTGTGGGTCTCCTTCGTTAGTAATCTGGGCAACCACCCGTTAAACCAAACAAGAGGATCTCCGTCGGTCAATGGACTGTCGGGCAACTACCCTTCAAACTCCACAGTGTAGGTGTCTAGTAATGAAAGAGTATGTCGGGCTTACAACCCTGCATATCCCTATCACTAGGTATCTCAACTTACGTACTTTCAACGTTAGATCTCTGCAACTCTAACCCTTTGACTTCGGTGATGCTGTCAAGTCGCGGAATCGCGATTTCTACTTCGGACGGCGGATACAGGCTGGCGGTTTTAAACGGTAGTAGTCGGCGCGAACGCGACGATAGAGCACACGATTTCTATTCGGATTCTTCTGGTAGCGCGAGATTGATAAAAGCGATACGATTAGATTCGAGAGATTTGATACGATTCGAGAGATTCTCCTTTTCAGCAGCGCGTGCCGCGTTTTCATAAAGAATTCGCGAGGGTGGTTACGAAACTTTGGTGGTGAGATTCAGTAGGCCAGTATTGGCGGAAGATGCTCTGACGTATACTAACTTTTAAACGTTTTTGGGATTTACGTCTGGAGGGAGGATGCATGATTAATTATTGCGCAATTTTATGCAACGTTATGAAACATGTTTAACTTTTACTAAAACTTCTACGAATTTTTATAATTGCTTGCACCTGTGCATTTAGCGAGTCACTTTATCTTAATAAATTCCGTGAATATTATATCAGTACTGGTCTTTTACTTAGCAAATAATGAATCATGATAGGAAAATTTTGATAAAGAACGGCGTCTTGCTAATAAACTTTAGGAAACTAATTAATAATAATAAAAAATTGGGATATCTGACGGCGTCCCTTTACAATATATATATATATATATATATATATATATATATATATATATATATATATAAAATACAAAATTGAAGAATTTTATATACATAAAAAGATTCCCCCGAATGGGATTCGAACCCATACCCTCTCGTTTACTAGACGAGTGCTCTACCAACTGAGCTACATGGGTTATGAATTCCATTCGATAGAAACTAAATATGTATATAATTTTTTAACAACAGGGTATTGTGTTAACTTACATGGCAACAGTTACTATGTGTACTATTATCATGTGGCCCGCATATCGCTAAGCTTGCACACACGACATGTACCTAACTGATTATTTTAATAATAATTGCTGTGAGCATATTTTAAATAGTTATCCTTGGTCATTTTATTGAATAAACTTTGGTGATTTTTTTATAAAATATAAAATTGCGTTGTGCACAGCCAGGGGGCGAAGGTTCGAGAACAAGTTTCGAAGCCCTACACGTGTCTTACAAGGTAGCGTTAGGTCTCCTTATTAGAACATTCTACGCGCACGCATTTGCCTACCTTCTAGGTGTTAAACTGCCAAGAAGGCGGTAATTAGGTAAAGATTCCATCAAAGGTTAAAATGACTGACGGAAAGAAGCCATAGGTGTAAACCGACAAAAAGTTCTTAACACAATCAAAAGGGCTCTAATTGGGGTGAAAATTCCATCAAGGGTTGAAAAAGACCTCCGAAAAGAAATCACATGGGTAGAAAAACGCGTCCTACACGTGAACGAGTAAAAAACAAAAATAATTAACGATGAAAAGGGTTGAAAAAGGCCTCCGAAAAGAAACTATAGGTGTGGACAATACGGTCTCACACGTGGGTGTGTAAAAACAAAAATAATTAGGGTTGAAAATGACTATCGAAAAGAGGCCGCCAAGAATAGGGTGGAAATACCCACACACACAGTGGACGAGTAAAAATGGCGACCAAGGTACCCCCAGGTCACAAAACCAGTGGAGTAGGGATAGTGTCCCGGTTCTACTTCCGTTATAACAAAAATGAGCTTTGGGTATGTTGACAAGCTTTTTTTGTACTCTAACTTTTTATACGCGGTTGTAGGTTTAAAGTTTCTTATTTTTAAGTATGTAGAATACATTTATAAACATTATAGACCATTTTTATCATATTATGAACACAGTGGCTCATAATAACTTACGTATGAAATATCATACGTTGGACATTCACGGGTTCAACACATTTTTTTACAGAAAGAAAAAAATGTATGATCCAGAAAACCCACGTGGTGCTGAGGAATAACTTAATGTTTTGGAGCAACTTAGCTCTGACGACTAAAATTTTAAAACATTCAAAATTGTGATGCAATACAGTTTTTTTAATTACAACCACAGATGGTGTTGACTGCAACAAGGATGATGCCGCTAGCGATAATGAGGATGAACTGTGTACAATTAGAGATATAGAAAAATGTGTTTTAAAACAACCGACTGACATCTTTTGCATTGGAGGTGGGGAAAGCACAAGCATAAATTTTAATGAAAATGACAAATTATTGGTTCAGAACGAGGCATGATCCGACGATGATACTGATCCCGACGATGACATACCTCCTGCAAACCTTGCTTCATAGATAAGATAAAGAATGGTAACTTGAACCCTATTGACTTATTTGTTATATTGACTCAGAGTTTATGGATTATGTTTGCAATGTAACCCAAAAAATATGCTTCACAAAAGGGTGATCACGAATTTCGAGCGTCTACGAGAGAAATGTACATCTATTTTGCCATTCTTATTTTAAGTGGCTACGATAAGCTTTCCTCTTGCAGATGCTATTGGCAAACTAGAGCAGATGCCTATAATAGCGCAGTTAGTAACAGTATTTCGAGAAACCGTTTTGAAACAATCTATCGTTATTTACATTTTGCTGATAATAACAGAGTTTACAAGGTTCAACCCCTTATTGACCATATAAAAAAATCACTAGATGAGGCAATGGAGCAATGGAACTGCAAGTAGCGGGTATTTGTTGAAATTTTTCCGTATCGTAAAGCAGGCGATAAAGAGGTAGGTAAATCTCTTGGGATGAGTGTTTCAGAAAAGCTTTGTTTGAAATATATTCTTAGAGGTTGCATTGTATACTTAGACAATTTTTTCAATCTTTTGACCTTATTACAAAATTTAACTGTTCATGGAATAAATTGTGTTGGAACGATAAGATCAGATCGCATTGAAAGAGCTCCTCTAAGGGAAGTGAAAATAAAAAACCATGATTCTTATCATGTTTTGAAAGATTAATCATAGTATCGCTTTGGTACGATGGAATGATAATAGCCAAGTAACAGTTGGTACAAATGAGATCACAGACGATATTGGGCTCACGAAATAATCTTGTAGACGCTGGTCCAAATTGAAAATATCTCATATAACTGTCGATCAACCTATTTTGATTGATATTTATAATCAGGAATGGGTGGAGTAGGTCTTCTTCCACTGGGGCTGCGGGAGACGTAGGAACTTCGGACATCCCGGAAGTTGGCCGGATGATCATCACCACAGTTCACATACTTAGCCCGGTCGGCACGGGGTTTAGTGCAATCGCTGGAGTGGTGATTCCCTGGACACTTAACACAACGCACCGCCGCTCTACAGCAGCGTTGTTCATGACGGAATCCCTGGCACTGGTGACACTACCCGATGCCGGATTTACGCCTTAAGTCTTCGATGGAGATACAAAGTCGAACCACGTGCTCCACCAGCCGGACCTTCCTAAGGTCCTCTTCTGTTGGGAGCGTCGCCAGTACAGGCGGGATCGGTCTTCCTTGCTTCTTCATCCTGAAACAAGAAGCGGTATTAATATCGCGCTCAAGTACGTCGGAGCAAACGTCGTTCTCGGAAATTTCTACAAGCAAACCCCGCATAACCATCTTGAACGTACGCTCACTCGTTGTCTGATAGGTATGGTACGGAGTACCATGCCTATCCATATACCGCATCATCCTGTTACGGTCCTTGGCTGTGGCAGGCTGTATCCTGTATCCCTCGGTGATTGCCTTCGCGCAACAGAAGACAATCCCTCGCCGGTCAAGTTGACGAGAGAAGGAGACCTAGTTCTTCTTCTCGCGAAGGGTTACCAGCGGCACCCTCTCTCTGGTAACGGCGGTTCGTGGTCTCTGCAAGGACCTGGAATGCGTTGTCGGTTGGTGGAGTTGTGGTCGGGCGGTTCCTCGATGTCTTCTTTGTCTTCTTCTTCTGTAGCCGGAATTCCTCGTCGGGCGATGGGGACTCATTGTCTGCTGCGTCGGATTGAGGTGAGAGGACGGTTACAGCGGGAGCGGTAGCCGGTGCAACTTCTGCTGTCTTGTCTTCCTTTTTGTTATCCTTTCTTCATTTTGTTGTGACGTCATAGCTACTGTTGGAATCCCAGGGCGAGTAGGTCGACGCAGGGATCCTTTGCGAGGCCGGCGTGTTGCTTGTTGTCGGTTCTAACCGGGGGCAGTAGATCCAAGGGGAACCGTCAGCTGTTGGTGGTAGGTAGCGGAGCTCTGGTTGATCCTCTCTACCCGGCATCGTGACAACGATGCTGATAGAGGCAGATTGATTTGTTCTTTTTTTAAAAGCGGTCAAGCGATTTCTTGATGTTCGTTGTTCGGAACACAAACAGCGAATTACCTAACTTGCATAATGTGCAGATGTTTATATATAAAGGTAATTCCAATCAGCAGCTCCTAATATTCTAAACTAATATTGCAATTATGCAATTTTTTGTAGATGGCATTATTTTACATCTAATATTATCAAATTGTAGGGATTTTTGAAAATTATTATCTACATGCAACAGAGGTTTATTTTTGAAAGTAATTAAACACAATTAGGAAACATAAAAAGGTAGACTAGTTACTAGGTAAGAAGTACACAATGCGCAAAGACGACTTTTGGTGTCGACCGGTCTATATTGAAATGTTATGGGAGTTTGTTATACTTAGTCAGTAGCGTCGCATTTCTCACGCATTGTTATGCATAACTTAACCTCGCTCCTTGTTTGGTTATAAGTTATAACGTTATTAGATTACTATTCCATAGTGTGCTCTCTTGTGTTCAGAAAAAACTGTTCTTTGCAGAAAAATATTCTAAATAAATCTGCGTGCTAAAGGTAACATTTATTTTATAATAAATTATTCGTATTTTGTAACTAATGCAACCGTTTAACCCTGCAGTTCATAGTTTTCTACGTTTTTTATCTTATTTCCACAACATGGCTGGGAGTAAGAAAATTGGTGCACGGGGTAAAATTATTCACAGTCAGACATGTGAGATAATTTCCAATGTGTTGGAATTTTTCAAGACCGAAGCTGAAAATGGTGTTAAAGAATTAAAGAAAGACAGACCTCTAGCTGCTACTAAAATAAGAGATAAAACTTATAAGCAAGTCACCTCCCAAGACCAGAATTAAAACAAAAATGCAATATTTTTTGGTATACGTCAAAGGCGAATTGATTCTGCAGTTGGTTCCGAAGCTACTTCCACTACATTATGGAGAATAATTAAAGACAGGATTTAGGTACGTATTATAATGAAATAAACGAGTTTGTGTTATTAAATATGCATATGCATTAAATATGCAGGAAAAAGCCTCCGATAATCGAAGCATCTAATCGTATGACATTCGTTTGAAAGAATTAAATATTTAAGAAAATTGTAATAGTATGTAACAGCAAGCAGGCCCATTATATTTACTGATGAATCATATACTCATAGCACACACTTCCAATAAAAGTGTTGGTCGGATGAATCGGGGCATTCCTTTAAAAAGTCACTTTCAAAAGGTTCAACGTTGAAAATGGTGCATGCAGGAGAAAAGATGGTTTCATCAATAACGGCTTACTAATGTTTCGTTCAGGTAATTTTATTATAATGCAGATAATCTGCCGCATGTTGAGTATTTAAAATTCAGTCATATATGTTAGGTGCTTGTCATAAATGTCTATTTACAGATATTGTAGCGTCCCCCAGTTCTTGAAAAGTGTAATTTGAACTTATTTGCAAGAATGCAAATTCAAGAGCAAAACAATCGCTAAGTGATTTATTTGGACTTTACTGACAATAATGTCACTATTACTCAAATTAATTGCTTCCCTTACTTTGACTTTCCTGGCAATAATTACAACATTAGAATTTATTTACAAGTCTGATATCTAATAACTAGCAAACCTCAAATCTGATCAAACGAATTGGCCATCTACTGGTAGGTACGTTGTGCTATTTGACTGATAGGCTGGATGGGGTAAGTGTTGCATCATGTGGGGTCCCTGATATTTTTCATTTCAAAGCCAAATCGCTGGTGCATTATCAAAATTAGAAATGAAATCGGCCTGCTTATTTACCCCCCAAACATTTTTCCATTTTCAATAACGCCTTATGACGTTTAGGTTTGTTTATAAATCTAAGGCCCTTTTTGACAGGGGTGTTTCCGACAAGGTAGATCTTGTAATAACCATCTTAAAAATACCATGCATCACATTGTGAAAAATAATTTTAAGAGTCGTTTTCACAAGTATTTCAAAGCCGAGGACCAACGTATACATCAATTTAATGCAGGTGAAGGTTAACGATGTCTCAATATGATCTTTAGGACCTGAAGGCAAAAGTACTAATTTAATATTCATTTAGAAAAACGATTGTATATTTGTTATGTTATGTAGTGTTGATATTGACCTCATAAATAAAATCATTTGTGATTCGTACTACAAAAATCTTTTTATTATCGATAATCGAACTCGTATCGGAATACTATTTCAAATTTCCAGCCTTAACATTTGCTGGGCCCTACATCTACTTTTAAAAATATATTACAGAAAACATTCGTTAGTCATAGAAATACACCACTAGTGACGCCACAAACAAATTCAAATTTCGCGCAGAAGGTATACCGCTAGGTGGAGCCACTTCTATTACATATATATTCATTAGTCCTAGAAATACACCAGAAACCAGAAACAAATGTAAATTTCGCGCCAAGGAGGCCACTACAGGACTTGTGGCGTCAAAAAAGTGTTGGGGATGGTGCCTCATTTCTATTAATAAATACAATGATCTTGTTTAAATAAATCTTAACGATCCTTCCAAAATTTAACACTTTGCTTTCTACCGGATTTTAACTGTTTGTTCCCCGGTCTTCATTGGTGCCCCGACAGGCATTAGAAAAGTGCTACCTACCCCCTCTGTCAGGAGAGGCATGCACGATTTTAACTTTAAGTTTCCTTTAATTTTAGAGTCAAAGATTAGGTAGGCCTACATATTTATTTAACATTTATTTCATGATTGTTTATTTCTTGTGTTTTGTATGAACGAATAAGTGCAAAGGTAAATATGTAATTAAAAATTATTATTATTTTTATTAAATACGTAAATAAAAAGTTTACCTCGACTAGGATTTCAACTAGAGTAGGTTCAAATCCTACTCGAGGTAAACTTTTTATTTATGTATTGAATAAAATTAATAATAATTTTTAATTAAAAATATTACGCTTTCAAATTTTTTGTTGTCTCATTGTGCCACTCAAAAGTTATTTTACCCCCTGAGATGAAAAATTATTGTTAAAATAATTTTACCCCCGTGCGTAGAAAAGTCCGCTTATTCAACCGACTTGCCTCATAATTTAAATCAAGGATAAAATACAAAAATAAACCTAGATGTGCCGTGTAAGGTTAGGCTTGATGCATGAAGCACTGTAGATCTTCTATCTTCCGATAATTTAAGCTCATAGACCAGGTATCCCAAAAACAATTGGTGAAGTGAATGGCATTCTTACGATTATGATCTAAAAGTCAACTATGCGAAAAAAGGGTCGTACTTGCCGCACCTTACCCTAACTATATAATAATGAAATAAATCCTACCAGTTCTGCAAGTTTCCGTTGCAGATTAAAAAAGACGGAATATAAAAAATTGAAATAAAATTAATTAATAGACAAATTCAATTTATGTTTTCCACTTTTACAGAAAACCTATACACACTAACTTAACTATACCCCCTTCTTGACAAACAAATGTATTAATTTAACTTAAACCTAAAACTGAAATCTTGTAACAAAACCGCATAGGAAAACAGTATGTACGTAGTTTCATCTTAAGCTAAACGAAAAACAACTTTAAAGAGAATTAATCCATTTCCTTATTCCGACTATATTATTTCACACATCACACATTTTATACAACAAAATATTCACAATTATTCAACAACTTATTAAAATTCGCTTAATGTAACCAGATAGTTGTTAATTTTCGTACACAATTTCAAACATTGTAACATGTTACAAAATTTGAGAAAGTTTGTAGTTTCACACAAAGTATCTTTAATATTTGTCTCATATATCTGAGCATTTTCTGAATAACCGCCATTTCTGTTTAATTATATTACAAAACAATTATATAATTTCAATTAAGAGGTTTTTTTTGTTTGCATCGAATCTAATGTAAATGCAAGTTTGCAGAAAATAAAAGGGAGTGACGAAGCGTACATCAGCGACACCAAAATCCACTCCGAAAAGCATTATCGTTATTTAGTTACTGACTTTTCCAGTTTAAACATTAAATGAATTAAACGACAAACAACTGGACATGTTTATTTCAACAAATTTTTCTTTACCATTTAACTAATTTAGGTGCGCTGAAGTTTTAAGTTCTAGCCATCAGCATGGATGCAATTAATTACGTTTCTTGTTTTCTGCCTTTTTTAATAACATTTTGGAATGTGTGGAATATTAAATTTTCGTTTAACTAAGGGTTAGTGATCTTCATAACTCAGTTCTTAAAAGTTTTTGTATAAATACGCTCGAAACAAATTAAAACTGAAATACATCATCAAATACGTATAATTCGACTGATTTGATTTATTCACGTATTTACTGAAATTTTTTATGATATTCAAAAGATAAATACATAATTAAAGTTTTATAATACTGTATGCGCCAAAATAAAAGCATAACCCATACGTAAACATCAAGAGTGGTTAGATCAGGTGAATGAGAAGGGTGAAAAAATTCGTTGTTACGCGAAATTACGTGGTCTCCAAAATTTTGTCGAAGCAGTTCTAAGGATGTTCTCGTGGTGTGGTAAGTAACCCCATCCTGTTGAAACCAACGGTAGAATTGTCTGATCGCAATCAAAAATGGTGTCAAAACTTGTTCTCTTCGCTTGTTTTCCAAGAAGTGAGGTACTCAATAGGCCATTACATGACACTACGAACCAAATCGTTACACGGTCACTATGAAGGAGTTTCTCATTGGTGTTGTCTGGTCGTTCAAAACTAAGAAATCGATTTGTCTGTCGATTGATAAATCCATTCAGATGAGTGTGACATTCGTCCGAAACATACATTTGAAAGAAATAATAGGGTTTATAGGAAAACCAACAAGTTTCTTAAATATTCTTGTACAGAACCTTAGGTTCTATAAATATACTTCTACACCCTTGGCTACAAATTTTAGCTACTTAACAGTTTGGGTAATAAATAGAAGATTTGGTGCCTTATGCGCAGTCGCAGATAAAAGTGGGACAGGTTCATAAAATTATCGATTTGCCTTACTAACCAAAAAATATTTACATGTACCTAGATATGTTCGCTTTAAATCGGGGATGCTTCTTCCTGAAACTAATAGTTAAATGCTCGGACGCCAACTTGTTTTTAAACATGGAATAATCAAGTAAACCATGATACAATAAAGTTAAAGGAAATTTCTACAACAAGTTTTATTACACTAGCTATATTTAATTATAAACTTAAATACTTAATGCTAATGTTAGTAACGTTATAATCTAATGAATACTTAAAATTGTGAGTAATTAACGTTGTGAGTAAGTAATGGAATCAGAATATCTTATTCTTGGTCACACTGTAGATAACGAAATGGATGCATGCTGTCAGCAGTTATGGAAATTGTTGCGTAATATTACTTCAGGGTTGAAATACATCTGGACTAATAATTCATTCTATTACCTTGAATTGGAGATTTCAAACACCAATAATAATAATGGTATTTTATCAAAATCTGATGAGATACATAAAATTTTAAGCTAATCAAAATTCAAGCAAAATGTAAATGTTAATACTTTAATTCTAAATATATGCCCAAATAGAAAAATCTGACCCTAAATGTACGAAAAGTACGGAAAATGCGGTGATGTTGATTAGGAAAGACCTCGAAACAGCAGAAAAGGTTAATGATGCGCTACTCTCGCCACACCATAGTTGAAATATTAGGTCAAACCCATAATAAAGCTATGCAAACTTTAAGCTGGCATTTTAAGAATGCAAACAGAACAAAATGAAAACAATAACAAAAATTGAAGCTAACATTAAGAGAACAGAACCAACCATGACCTGAAGGGTCTAGAACGTAACCAAACAGTTTTCCTGTGCTTATTAAGAATCACGGAAGAGTCAAACTTCCTCCACAAACCATAAAATCGCGAGAAACGGAGCGAGAGAGTGGTTCTACTACTTCCGGTGATCTCAACTCCAGTCCCCTGGATCAACACAAAACACCTAGTCACGTCCCGTTAAATAAGTCAAAATCGGTATATCAAAATCTTTACCATCGGTGTATAAATGGATTGGATTTTGCACTCTATTCCGAACACATTTATAACCCCACCCAAAAGCACTCCGGTGTCATAATCAGAAAGTCATGGTTAGGATGTCAACTATTGACGAGGTTAACACGATGTGAACCTAAGCACACAAAGCACCGTCAAGTCTAGAAGACTGGACAAATCATGAATCATCAAATCTTGAATTTTGAAGATAGTTTCTGATACGTATTTAATCATTTCTAGTATTCTTACCAACGGTTAAAAGTTTGAAAGTTTCATGCCAAATAACGATCAGAGGTAAACTCGAAATGGTGATTTCAATTTTTACAACAATAGCAATTGTAAAGTCAATAAATGAAAATAATTTACCTGAGAACTAAGGTCCCACAAAATTGGCAAAATCAATTGCACAATGTGATCTAAATATAAACAACCGTGCTAAACATTTGTAGCAAAAACAAAATAAATGGTGTGAAATAAGCACGAAACAAAATTAAATTACTTTTGAAAAATAATCAAAGTAATTAAAATGTAAGTAAGAAACTAGAATATAATGGTCTCTTTAACATGAAAATACCTAAAGGTTTATCATTAAGAGTGGCCAATCGGTACATGGTTGGACCTAACACTTCAGTAACTTTTGCTTTAGTAAATTTTGGAGCTAACCTTTGACTATAATTTTTTGTCGCATTCTTTTTTCACACTAGATCGCCGACGTTTAATTTTAATTGACGACATCGCAAATTGTAATATTTTGAATTTCGTTTGTAAGCTACATGTAAATTTTGTTTTACATGCTTAAAAATCGGTGAAAGTTCATTTAATTCTTGAACCAACTGTTCACGGTTGTTAATTGATAAATCATTCTCTTTAAATTTTTTTAATCGACCATAAAAATCTCCAGTAACTGGAACGGTTCGACCAAACGCCAAGAAGGAAGGCGGAAATTTACTAGATTCATGAACAGCGTTCCGAATAGCATGGTCAATTTTGTGAATTTCAGCATCCCATTCTTTATGATTATCTTTAATGTAAAATCTTATTGCAGTACCTACTACTCTATTAACTCTTCCAACAAAATTTACTTGAGGATGGTAACTCGCCTTAAACCAAATGGATGGAACTTTATAAGAATCTAATAGGTTTTTAAACAATGCACTCTTAAATTGAAGGCTGTTGTCAACCATACAAATTTGTGGTACACCGAAAACTAGAAACACATAATTTTCAATATATTGGAAAATGCCTTTAGCAGTAGCACTGTGCATTGGGTGAATCAGAGTAAATTTGGTGAATCAATCGCAAAAAACCAGTAAAACAGTATTACCATTTTTCGATCTGGGAAAAGGACCTACTAAATTGATTGAAAAGAAAAAAAAACGTTCTTCTCTTTACCCATAAAACCATAATGATTAAATTGTGAAGATTTACTTTGATTATAAATATTACAATTTCGAATATATTTGGAAATGTCTGATTTCATTTTTGGCCAATAATAAAATTCTTTAATTTTCGAAAAAGTTTTAAAAACACCAACATGTGCTGATGTAGGATCATCGTGAGAGATTTAGAAACAACTAATTTCCATTCCACTAAATTGGATTAAATATTTAACTCATTTGAAATAAATTTGCAAAGTTTATCGTTTTCAATTCTTCAATCGGAAAATAATTCAGAATTTTTTGAAATGTTAATTAACATTTTCTTATACCAATCGTCTAAATCTACAGCTAAAGATTCTAAAGAGTTAACTTCTAATGGCGCTCTTGAAAGTGCGTCAGGAACAACATTTAATTAACCTTTCCTATAAATGACCTAAAAATCAAATTATTGAAGTTTAATACTCCATCGGGCTAATCGACCTGACGGATCTTTTAAACTATTGAGCCAAATCAGTCTTTCACTCTTGATTAATCGTACTAATACCGTAACTTAGATTAACGGTAAAATAATTAATTTCGTAGATGTGTATAAAACGTGTGAAAAGTAACAGTAAATGTGAATTAAATAAAAAATGAAAGTGCCTGAAAAAAAAGCAAACGACTCAAACATTGTAAAATAACTTTAAAGAAATGAACCATAAAATTTATAGCACTTTTAATAAAAAATATTTAACAGAGCAAAAATGGATGCTACATCCATCAACCAAGCATCGCTAAAGTAGTCTTTGCGCATGAGCTTGTCTGAAACTAAATGTCCAAGCGATATGCGTACGAGATCGAATTAAAATAATTAAATGCATGTTTTTATGCAAGTAGATATGCAACACATGCTGCACGAAATCCACGTTAATTGCCTACAAAGAAGTGAATTATTACCAACACGTTCGTAGTCTGCTACATTCTTCTGATAGACGTTTCACACAAATGCATTTTTAGAGAGGTTCTACGAAGAATTTTTAATGTAACTTCCTCGTTAAAAGAAAATCAAATTAAAGTATTAATCTTTCACCACTTGGTTGGACGCCGAATTTGTGAAGACGCCCTTATCTTAATGTTACATTTGTGATATATCGTCTTAGAAATTAAGACTTAATGTGTTATTTTATTACTTTGCTATCACGTTGGAAGACAAATTTGAATTGAATCTTACTCGTATTGAAATAAGTGATCTATACTGCAATTAATTAGAAATAAATTATAATAATTATATTTCCTGGCTAGCTCTTTACTACACCAACATCATCTTGTTATAATTTACGGTCAATACAAATTCTAAAACTTTGACAAACAACAATAATTCAATGCTTTTGAACTTATAGTCAGCAGGTCCAAAACTTATTTCCAATAACAGTTATTGATAGGCCCAGATGTGAATGAAAATGCAATTTAATACTCGTTCACGTTAAACTCATTAATCTAAATTTATAATCCTTAATAATATTTAATATTGAAAACTAAATGTAAAAAAATTTTTTACTTGCAAATGTAGTCAGTATACAAGTAAGGTCACTCAAGCTATTGGTTCTTTTAAGATCAAGTTCATTAATAGGATACAATAAATCACTAACCTATGGTTATAAATATTGGTTTACTTTTGCATTAATTAAACATTATATCAACCAGTAATAACCATCAAACCAATAATAGTGTGTTACATATCCTTTCCTACTCTGCGAAAATGACAAATTTTAATGTTAAATTATGATCATTTAACAGCTCAGGTAAATAAAAAAATTAAACTACTCTGCCAAATACATTAGGAGTACGTCACAATCAATTTAATTAAAGTTAGAACGCATCAAACGCTCAAATAGGTACCTACATGCCAAAGTTTATTCGAACGGTGCAGACTAAATTGAAGCTACAATAATAACTCACGAAAACTTGCTATCTCGGTAAATACTGAACGTTATTATACTCAATAAAAATATCATCTAAATGAAACGGCATACCATTTTTTTATTTTGCAAGGCTATCGATATTCACACATTCCATCTCTTTTTTTAAACTTTAAGCTATTACTTTAAACCTCTCCTACCAAAAACGTCCTTAACGCAGATTATTCACAACCTACACCAATTTAAAACAATGCTATTCCTACTATATTTACCGAAACCTCTATGAGGTAATAACCGTAACCTGGTTATTTTCTAGAGCTTGTTACCGACCCTTATTAATGAAGTACAAGCGGCAGCTAATCTTACCTCATACTTTACTTCTCGCGAGCGCCCATCAGAAAGTAATTACATAACTTAGCCAAATGACAACACTGACGTACTTCAAATTTTGTATTTCAGTCTGTTCTCATTTGTCCTGGAGCTGAATGCGACGCGTAATTAACTGACAAAAAATTCCTAAGATAGAACTCAAGTGCTAGCTCGAATGTTTCCAATTTCTGAATAGCGATTAATTTTATAAAAAAAAAGTGTAGACATATTTTTTAAAGAAATTTTTATTTGACATAGCTTTTCTTTATAAAGTTTCTCAATATAAAGCAAATAACATTCTTGATGTTTTCACCGGTGTCTAGTGCATTCTAGATCGTAGCTTTTAACCTAGTTCCACGCTGCACATCAGGGGAAAAGTAATGGACGAAATTTAGCCCTAGCGGAGTATAAAGATTTCTTAATACATTAGGGTGCATAAAATTAGTTGTTTACTTTAACACCTAGATTCTGTCAATTACCAAGAGCAACTTCCGTGAGTGTGGGTGAGCATTTAGGATGAATATTGGCCCAAAATCCAAGAGCCAAATTTTGTGGTTCACGACTGTTGAGCAGCATTTTCGCCGAATATTGCCCGAAAGCTGTATTTTTAGTCAGATGTCGAGTTCTCGGTAAAACTGGTTACCTGAATGACCAAGAACTAAATTCTGCAACTCATCAGTATTGGCGAGCATTTAGATTACATTTGGTAAAAAAACTATGTTGATACACCAATTACGTTGGGGACGAGGTAAAAAGAGTTTTTCTATAACCACAAGCTAAATTTTGTGGTCTATGAGCATTAGACTGAATATTGTCTACAATCTATATTTACGCACCAATTTCGTTGATGTCACAGCAAAATTGATTGCCTCGATAACCGATAGTTAAATGCTGTAACCCATGACTATGGGGTACTGTTAGGACTACATATTATCAAAGACTTATGTTGATACACCAATTTTGTTGCGGATGCGGCAAAATGGATTTCATCGATGAACAAGAGCCAAATTCTAAGCTCCACGAGTGTTGATCGGGATTTGGGCCAAATGTTCAAAATCTATATACAGCAATTTTGTTAGAGGATTCTCTCGTTACCCAATATTAATATTTTCGCACCACTTTTTTTGAGGCCACGGAAAAATTGATTGCCTCTATGACCAAGAGATAAACTATATGACTTATGAGTGTTGGTTAGTATGTATACTAAATTTTGCCCAACATTTTTGTTATACACCAATTTTGTTAGGATACGGCAAAATAGATTCTCTTGATGGCCAACAACAAAATTCTGTGGCTTACGGATGTTGGTCCGCATTAAGGTAGAATATTGCTCAAAGTCTATATTTTTACACCAGTTTCGTTGAGGACGTTATAAAATGAACTCTCGCGATTACCAAAAGGTAACTCCTGTGGTTCATGAGTATTGGTCAGCCTGGTGCAATTTGGAATCTATATTTACACATCAGTTTGGTTTGAGTCTTTACCAAGATTTGTTTTACTTGGCTGTGGTCTTTCCTTCATTTCTTACTTTAATTTATGGTTTTTCAGTGTTGGTCATCATTTGAGAGCAAAGATGGCCGAAAATGGTATTTATAGCTTTTGCATAAAAATGCCCGTTACACCAGTTTGGCAGAGAAAACATCCAAAGGCATTACCTTGATTAGCAAAAACTAAACGTATTATTTGTGGCCAAATATGTCCAGAAAATGTATTGGTACTCCAATTTCGTATGTAAAACGGTGTTTACCGCGTTGATTATTGTTTCGGACTAACCCAAAACCTTTATGTATCATCAATTCCGTTGAGTGCGGGTAATCTCATTGTTTCGATGGTATTACAGTGTTAGTCATAGTTTGGGACCAAACATGGTCAAAAACCTTATTTATACATTAATTTTGTTGGGAAAACGGCTAACCGCACGCGCACACGCACGCGGCGCGGCGCGGCGCAGGCGCGGACGACGCGCGCGACGCGGACGCGGACGCGGACGCGGCGCGGCGCGGGCGCGGGCGCGGGCGCGGCGCGGCGCGCGCGGCGCGGCGCGGCGCGGGCGCGGCGCGGCGCGGACGCGGACGCGGACGCGGACGCGGCGACGCAGGACGCGGACGCGACGCGACGCATACGCAACGCAACGCAGACGCAGACGCAGACGCAGACGCAGACGCAGACGCAGACGCAGACGCAGACGCAGACGCAGACGCAGACGCAGACGCAGACGCAGACGCAGACGCAGACGCAGACGCAGACGCAGACGCAGACGCAGACGCAGACGCAGACGCAGACGCAGACGCAGACGCAGACGCAGACGCAGACGCAGACGCAGACGCATACGCATACGCATACGCAGACGCAGACGCAGACGCAGACGCAGACGCAGACGCAGACGCAGACGCAGACGCAGACGCAGACGCAGACGCAGACGCAGACGCAGACGCAGACGCAGACGCAGACGCAGACGCAGACGCAGACGCAGACGCAGACGCAGACGCAGACGCAGACGCAGACGCAGACGCAGACGCAGACGCAGACGCAGACGCAGACGCAGACGCAGACGCAGACGCAGACGCAGACGCAGGCGCAGGCGCAGACAGACACAGACACAACACAGACACACACAGCACATGGCTCTGATCTTGGCGAAACTTGGCCAAAAGTTGTAAAATTAGCTAATAAGTCGATTTAGCGATAGTGAAAAAAATTCATTGCATAGCTTTCAATACCTACGTAGGTATATGTAGGTTGGGAGGTAAAAATGAAGGTATTCTATTTAGTAATCATATCCAGTTATCACTTCGTACAAAATTTGGTCCTCCTAACGCTGTACACCAATTTCGTTTGGAAAACGACTGAACGCCTTGAATTGATAAGCAAAATGTTGAGGTTTTACAGTGTTGGTCTTTATTTACAATTAAAGATACTCAATTACTATTTGTACACCAATATCTTTGGAAAACGATACAAATCATTGACTCGATGGGAAAAAACTGACTGTTGTAGTTTTAATGTGTTGGTTATCATTTGGAGACAGCGACGTCCAAAAGCTTTGTCCGTCAATTTTGGCTGAAAAGACTTAATTGACAAATTAAGCAATTAGCTGTTATGGTTTAACGGTATTACCTATCATTTGTAACGCTCTAAAACTATTTATAGGCCAATTTTGTTTGGAAAACGGCCAAAAGCATAAAGTTTATAACCATAAACTTTTGAGCACGTTTTAAATGTAAAATACCTTTCGGTCAGAATTTAACAAAATTTTGATATGTTCCAGAACTTGACTAATTAATCAAATGTCTTCATTGCCCAAAGCTCAAAGCTCAACAGTTTTTGATATACAGGGTCTGCAATATCACTATGTGATACTTTCAATATATCATAAAATGACATTTTGCCAATGTTAAAGCAAAACTTAGTGAAATGTTATTTTTTGTGCTACTGGTTACAACCTTTTCTTTACTTTCATTTTTTGTACATACACCTGATATACAGGGTGAGACCAAATATATGTATCTGAAAAGAATTATACGGTGGTATTGTTTTGATATTTTGGTGAATGGAAGTTAACACTATATATGTCCATTTAAATTATTATTGCAAGTTAAGTCCCTAGACGTCCGTTATACAGAGTGTTTCATTTCTTTAATAGATTTAATTGAGTATTATTATACTTCCTAGTTAATTTTCTGATAACTTAATTGAAATGTCTATATTAAAATAAACTATTTGCTAACTGTATATACCTACATAATAGTCACCATGTGTTTATACAAAAGTTCAAGAGCCAAATGTTGTTCAAGCCAGGGTTGAGGAGGAAAACTTACGCGCTAGAAGGGGCAGATGGGTTGATTTAACACATTACTATCTTAAAGAGTAAACTGTAGGTATTTTTCAATTAAAGCTTGCTCCTTCTTATATACAGGACAATGAAATAGAGGACCGCCAGGTTCAATATCAATTTGATGAAAACTATAAACCCGGTTTTATACGGGTAAGGATGTATTCTCGCCTCAGAAATGCTACTCCTTACCAGTTGTGGATTGCATTTGTGCCGAATAATGAGGAAGAAGAACCTAACCCAATATTAGGTGCTTACTGCACCTGCAAGACTGGTGCCAGAACTTTAGGTACTTGTTCTCATGTGGCAGCTGTAATATGGTTCTTAGGATGCGCTAGGTATCAAGAGCTAATCAAATATCCTTCTACAAATGTTTTAAATCATATACTAAATGCAAATAATGTGAGGTGATAGACATTTAACATTTGATTATGCAACTTTTGATTTCTATGACAATGGTTATATCAAGACCAAAAATTATTTACTGTTTTCTGCCTCATCAGTTCAGTTAACTGGTATCTTATTAATCTTAGATATTTTTAATATATTAAAATACGTTCATTAACGTTTCTACATAAACATTTCTTATTTCAAATGACTGTACAAAGCGGTAGTGATGATGGAAGTAGACCTGCGAAACCGGTCTGTCGATGGTGTGAACAGTGAAGACACTAGTATCTTAAAGAATTTTCTTTTCTTAGTTTTGCAAAATAAAGATGAACTTCAACAAGCGCCTCCTTTATCAAAAGAATCTACTGAAAACTTTATTAGAAAATAGTGAGCATAATAAATGAAGCACATCTAACTTTTCTATCTGTCAATCTCAAAAGCTTTGTATTTCAACGACATCCAATTGCAAGGGATTTTTAATGTTAACGGTTTTTCCATACCTATATGAAGTTTAAGATATCGCTTTGGTCCTTTGTACTTGGACACCCAGTATCAGTATAAACACATGGTGACTATTATGTAGGTATATACAGTTAGCAAATAGTTTATTTTAATATAGACATTTCAATTAAGTTATCAGAAAATTAACTAGGAAGTATAATAATACTCAATTAAATCTATTAAAGAAATGAAACACTCTGTATAACGGACGTCTAGGGACTTAACTTACAATAATAATTTAAATGGACATACATATGTGTTAACTTCCATTCACCAAAATATCAAAACCATACCACCGTATAATTCTTTTCAGATACATATATTTGGTCTCACCCTGTATATCAGGTGTATGTACAAAAAAATGAAAGTAAAGAAAAGGTTGTAACCAGTAGCACAAAAAATAACATTTCACTAAGTTTTGCGTTAATATTGGCAAAATGTCCATTTTATGATATATTGAAGGTATCAAATAGTGATATTGCAGACCCTGTATATCAAAAACTGTTGAGCTTTGAGCTGGGCAATGAAGACATTTGACCAATTGGTCAAGTTCTAGAACATATCAAAATTTGGTTAAATTCTGACCGATAGGCATTTTACATTTAAAACGTGCCCCTCCTTTGTTGTTTTACGGCATTTGGCAAACGGCAATAGCTTAATGTTGTGGTTTACCATGTTGGTCACCGTTTGGGGCTAATGGTATGCAAAAACCTTAGTTACAATACAATTTTGTTGGAAAACGGTGAATCGCACTGCCTCGACGGCCAAGAACTAAATATGATGGTTTTACAGTGTTAGTCATCAATTACGCCCGAAAAACTATTTGATACACACATTTTGTTGTGAAAATGACTAAGTGCATTGCTTGGATCGGCAAGAACTAAATGTGTTAGTTGTTGGTTATCATATGGAATACCTGAAAACTTTATTCATGCACCAATTTCGTCGGGAAATCGACATTACTCCAATATTCAAAAAATAAATGTTATGGTTTTAGGGTGTTAGTCATTCATCACTTGAGACCAAGGATACCAAAAAGTTTTATCACAAATCAATTTCGAAGAGAAAATGTCTAACTACACTGTCTCCATATACACGACCAAATGTTGTAGTTTTGCGGTGTTACTCATCATTTTAGAACATATATGTTAAAAATTTATTTATGCACCTACTTTGTTTCAAAAACAAATTGGTTCAATAGACAAAAACTTAATGTTGTGGTTTTAGGATCATTTGGAGTCAAAGATATCCAAAATATTTTTTTGACAATTTCGTTGAAAACACATTCAAAGATATTGCTGTAATTGGCAACATCCAAATTTTAGGACCAAAAATATAAAAAAAAATTATTTATAAACAACTTCGTTGTGAAAGCGAAGGAGCGTATTACCTTAATGTACACGACTAAAATGTTATGATTTTACGGTGTTAGTCGTTTGGAACCAAATATATTGAAAAGATTTAATTAATTATAAACCAATTTCGTTGTGAAAACGGCTAAACAAATTACCTCGGTGGGCAAGACTTAAATATTGTGATTTTACGGTCTTAGTCATCATTCCAGATCAAAGACACTCAAAAACTTCATTTATACGCCAACTTAATGTTCTCATTATTAGGATGTATAAAATCCAAAACCTCCATACTCTCATTTTGTTTCAAAAATGGTCGAAAAAAATTTTAGATTCGTTACTTGAGTGTCAATATTACATTCTTTACAGTCAGTTTGCACTCTTTGTATGTACGGCCTCTTCGAATAATTTACTTCTAATTACTTCACAGTTTACGTACGTAAATACTCGCATGGTACTCTGTAGACCACACTACCTATGATTGATATCCTACTTTGAAATATTATATTTTAGTAATATCGACTGGTGTTATAGTTGTAGCGTACTGCTACACCAAGTTCTTTCGATCACAAGCAAGTGAGTATATCTAAATTAAACGGAAAACGTTGAAAATGAAAGTAACCAGCTTACGCAAAACAAAGGTATGTTCACAAAAATTCTAAGTTATAGTGTAGGTAAATTACACTATTGTCATGGTTATAACTTTAACGAAAATTTAAACGTTACCCTATACACTGTGTCCAAGATAAGGATGCCAACTATGGGGATCTCGGAAACGGTAACAGGTGGAAGGTCGGTTAAATGGAACAAAAGTACGCATTTGAGAGAATGTATTTATGGTCTTTGTAGAACTCGAATATCTCTTTTAGTTTTGAGATATTTGAAAAAATTGAATTTTCTGATTTTCGTTTTATTTTTTCTGACATTTGAAGAGCTACCAAGAAAAGAAGAGCACATTTTCATTGGCACTTTTCTGGTTCTACTTAATGCTGTTATTCAATTTTGAAGCAACCATCATCAACTTTATTTTTAAATACACAAAAATTATTTTTGCCATATTTAAATTCTCTCCTTGATTCTAAATTCAATGATATATCACACTTTATATTTTTGATACATTTCGGATGAGAAAATTCATATTCAATGTAAAACATCGAAAACGTACAGTTAAAACTAATACTAGAAACATTAGAAAACCGTAAAATTATTATAAAATTATGTTTTGTTATTTTAAATGATAGACAAATAAAATTTATTTTAAAGGTTAATAAACTCACAAAATATGTTCAAAAGATTCCGTTATTCTCTAAACATAAATAGCATCTTCTAACTGTAGCATCTAAAACATTCTTCAGCATTTGAGGAGTAATACTATCACACGCTTCGAGAACTAATCTTTGTAAAATTTCTTCGTTTTCAATATCGTTTCCATAAATGTAATTTTAATGTATCCCCTAAGAAAAAATCCAAAGGAGTTATATCTGGAGAACGGCTAGCCACAGTACATTTGCATGAGTGCCAATACATCTTTCTGGAAATCTAACTGACAGGTATTCTCTGACAACTCTGGAATTATGTGCTGGTACACCGTCCTGCATAAACCAACAACCTTCAACTTCGTGGAAAGGCAAATCATTCAAAGCTATCTCTAATTCATTTTGGAGTAAAATTTGATAACGTTCAGAATTTAAGGACTCGTGGTAAATGAAAGGATCTATAATTCGAGTACCGAATATAGCAGCCCACATATTAAATCCGAAACGGTGTTGGTGTTTGGCCATTTTGTACAGACGTGGATTTACTCTTGCCCAATAATGAGCATTTCTGTGATTAAAATTCCATTATTATTAACCATACGTTCATCCGACCATATTATTTTATTCGGAAAATATTCATTGTCTTGAGATTGACGTGTATACCATATCCTTCTTTAGATCATAATGAGCTGTGGAATGGGCTATTCCAGTTGCCTCTTCAATTTTCCTAGTAGAAACCTCTGGATTTTCCGTTACAGCTAATAAAACAGAATTGGCTTTTCTTCATTGCAAGGTTTTTGCGAGATTTTACAAGTTTTTGAACTCACCATATTCTTTTAGATTAACTGCTAATGTGCGAAAAGTTCTTCTGTGAGGTTGACGCCTTTCTGGATATTTGTTTAAATACATTATTTCGGCTTCAGAACAATTACGTTGACACAAAATGTAACACGTCAGTATTTCGAATTTTTCATTATTTGAAAATGTACTCCTACCATATTGTTTTAGGTAAACATAAAATGTAATTATCTCAAAGACCACCAAACAAATGTAATACGGACAACAATCAATTATGATAGGTAGGTAAACAAAATCCAAAGCCAGCTTATTTTGATCAAATGCATCAGTACGACGGAAGATGTATTTTAACTGTTTAATTAATAGTATTTTCACTAAATACATACTTGTGAATTACTTTATTCGCAACAGGCATTAGAATCTGAGAAAAATTATTTTGTAATAATTTTACAGTTTTCTAATGTTTCTAGTATTAGTTTTAACTGTACGTTTTCAATGTTTTACATTGAATATGAATCTTCTCATCCGAAACGTATCAAAAATATAAAGTGTGATATATCGTTGAATTCAGAATCAAAAGTAGAGAATTTAAATATGGCAAAAATAATTTTTCGTGTATTTAAAAAAATAAAGTTGATGATAACAAACGAAACGTTGTATCAAAAATTGAATAACAAATTGAATAACAGCATTAAGTAGAACTAGAAACGTGGCAACGAAAATGTGCTCTTCTTTTCGTGATAGCTCTTCAAATAAGGTCAGAAAAAATAAAAACAAGAATCAGAAAATTCAATTTTTTCACATATCTCAAAAACTAAAAGAGATATTCGAATTCTACAAAGAAATACATCCTCTCAAATGCGTAACTTTTGTTCCATTTAACCGACCTTCCATCTCTTACCGTTTCCGAGATCCCCATAGTGGGCATCCTTATCTTGGACACGGTGTATACTATTGGCACGATTGAGCTTTTCGTTTATTTACCATGTGTTTCCAAGACAGTTTACTGGTTTCGAGGCCAACTCGTCGGTAAGAATTTACTACGACGTCTTTTACTTGCAAACGTAAAATTATATCTACTACCTATATTTCACAACAATAAGAACAAACAATTTGGACATTTCTGTTTAACACGTCACTTTTGACTGTTTGTTTATTTAGTAGAAATTAAATAATTTCAAATGTGGTAAATTTAATACAATCGTGCAAAAAACAGTATGAGCATCACGAACATTAAGAGTTGTACCGGTGTCCTGCCAACATGGCGGTCAACCGGTAAACGTCCTACTGGTCTTGATACTCGATTTACACTATTTGTAAAAATAACGTAACGAATCAGAAAGAAATTACCTAAGATTATATACCCAAGGTTATGGTATCGCACGTCAAACTTTATTACTTTTTAGCAACATTTTATTTTACATGTTCCATTCTCAGGGTTGTTGATTTACTAATTTACAAACGTTATTTAATATATAAATATAAATATCACATAAATATCTGGTGTGTTTACCACACGACCAACCTCACAGTGCTAGACCACCCAGTTCTCAATATTAACCTTTCAAGATTTTACTTTTAATGTCAGTATGCACATATTTAATGCCCGTAGTAACATATTTATGACATAAGTATTCATATCAGAGGACAACCTTTTTTTTTCGCTTATCAATTTTACAGAAAAACAGCTGTATATTTTCTGGATTTTTAAAGCCTCTGTAATCTTTACTTGAAACAGTTTTGAAATAATTATTGTTAACTTTATTTTTCTTCATTTAAATCAACATATTCCAATATGTCAGTTTGAATATATTTTCTGAAAAAAGTAAAAGAATTAATTTTTGTGCAGTTTTGTTTGTTCTGTAAATTTTATTTAAAATATTTTCTCGAAAATGTTAATACACATATTTTCTTGGAAAAATATTGTTTCTCCAACCATCTAAATAACCACCTGCATAACCACCTGCATAAGACCTTAGATTGTGACAGTATTTCGTACCAAAAGTGGCTGATTTCGTACAAAAAGTTATTTGACTTTGACTAAACATCAACTTCATGTGCATGTCCATAGGATGTCATTCATCACAAACAACGTTTTCGGTCATAAATAAAGTATTAAATATAATTTTGGTTTTTATTTTCGTTTTAAGCAAGTTTAAGTTTATTTAAATATTTTGAGTGAAAATCTTGTATGAACAGAAAAACAGAAAAAAATCTTCACATTATTTCACTAACATCTGTCACATTTGAATTAAATTTATAGAGGTAAAATCCAATGAATATTAATTAAAAACTACACGGCCAATTTTTTTTTTTTCACTAAAATATAGAATAGTTCTCATTCTGTCTGAATGATTATTATTTAATGTCTGATACTGATAGCGACAAAAGAGTAGAAGTTTGCTTAACTCCGCGTCACGTCGTCCAGCCACTTTCTTCCTCGTCCCGAAAATTGACATTTTTTGTACTAATGAACAAATAACTATTTTTTTCTGAAGTAACTATGCGCATGTGTAAACCGATATTGCTCAGAAGGTTATCAGGTGGTGCGAGTACCAATCCAATCTAAAATTGTTCTTTCAAACCCGATCACAATACCTTCTTTATAATTATATCGATCGCGTATGCTTACGCATATACGATGAGGTTTGCTCGTAAGTTAAAAATGCAAATTCTTTTCAAAATTATGACTGAAAATTGGTTGGATAGTTATCAAAGGTTACGTGATAATAGTACATTTTGGTATTTTCACGGTTTTGATGGCACAGTGTGATATAAAATTACAACAAGTGTCATTAAATGTTTCTTTCACAAATTTAAATAATACATACATCATCATAATGTAAATAATCAAATAAATATTAAATTGACCTTACGAATAGATTTTACCGGTACAGCACAGATTTGTATCCTAATTACCGTGACAGAACACAAACAAAGATATTTAATGTTTGTTGCTGCAAATTAAACCCTTTAAAAGGGCATGTTATGGAAACCTCTAGTTTAAGTCAGGTAAGTACTGAGCACGTTGTCAATGTAGTGTAGGCGATGGTACAAGCAAGGTGTGCCTTGCTGCAATGTACCGTTTTTAAGTTTATATAATTTTATACAATTTCTATTAGTGCTATAGTTTGGCTTCTTTTCGGGGACCAGTTTCAACCCCTTGATGGAATTTTCACCCCTAATTAGGGCCTTTTTGGTTGTATTAAGAGCATTTTTGGCAGTTCAGCCCCTTGACGGTAGGCACATACGTGCGCATACAGTGTTCTGATTGGTGGTCCTAAGGACAGACCCCTTTTACCTATGGTCGTCCGTGCGTCCGCCCCTCTGGTTTCTGACTGGTCCTTAGTTCCCACCCAGCCTCTTACCACTGATTAGAGGCCTAAGGTTATGCATCCTGATTAGTTATGGCGGGCAATTTGAAAATCAGGAGGCCCTCGTACTATCTCATACGGCAGGTACAGGAACTTGTGTTAGGGTCTGAGCCCCTTGTCGTTGCCCCATGGCTGTAAATAGTATTCTAATAAGATAAATTTTTGAATATGGTGCGCCATCTAGTTGTGTATGGACTAATGCATATTTTCTGAAATAAAGGTGGCTACACCTAGCGGTATATTTTGGAGCGGAATTTTTGAATTTGTGGCGCCATCCAGTGGAGTATTTCTAGGACTAATAAATGCCTTCTGTAATAGAGTAAAATTTGAATTTGTTTGGCGTTATCTAGATGTGTGTTTTTAAACTAGCGAATGTTTTCTGTTATAGAGGTTGATCGTGTCCGCATCTCTCACGTCTCTGTCTCTCTCTCCTCTCTCGTCTCAAATCTCGGTTGTGGTGTTAGAAGATAAGCACAGTAAAAAGTAGAATATACAGGTGACCGCAGATTTCTGGTATGTAAGGCAGAATGGTGACAGAGTACCTTTTAGTATCGTTTAGAGTTTCGAGATGGAGGGTCAGTTTAAGCATCCCTTTTCGGCAATAGTAGTGGGGCGATCGGGTTGTGGGAAATCGTGTTTTATCGTTGATTTTCTAAAAAATATCGAAACTGTCTGCGATACAGCTTTTGAAAAAATTATCTGGTTCTACAGCGAGTGACAACCATTATTCAAAGAGCTCTCAGTGGAATTTCAAAAGGGTTTACCTGATATGGAGAAGTTTGACGGTAAAAACCGGCCTTAATAATAATTTACGATCTAATGCGCGAAACTAATGGTTCGGTGGTTGATATATCTACAAAGGGTTGTCATCATACAAATCTAAGTGTGTTTTTCTTAACGCAAAACATATTTCATCAAGGACGTGAACAGCGAGGTATCTCTCTCAACGCTCATGACATAATCTTGTTTAAGAACCCACGTGACAGGGCGCAGTTACAGCATTCAGCAAGACAGATTTCACCTGAAAACCCAACATTTTTAGAGGCTGCGTAACGGGATGCCACTTCAAACCCGCACGAAAATTTATTGTTCGATTTAAAACAGAATACTCCGGATGTGCTACGCTATAGAACATATTCGAACCTCAAGGTATTTGCCATGTATGTATAGCGAAAAAGGGTTTAAGCCTCACAATCATAAAGGTTACATCATATATGATGGTTGACGCTTTAATCCAAAACACCGATATCCTGCACGCGTTAGCCAGATTAAGTAAAATTCATCGTCATGCTTTATTGAAATGTCTGAATAGTAAGCAGGTAGAATGTATCTGCGAGTGTGCACATAACATTTTAAAGGGTCGTGTACCTCTGTCAGCTGATCGGAAGCAGCGACCCTCTCAACATAAACACACTTTAAGATGGCTGGCGCAGAGAGGTGAATCTATAAAAAGGAAGAAACAGTTTCTCGTACAGAAGGGCGGCGTATTTGTACCACTCCTGTTAGGACCATTGCTTGGTGGAATTCTGGGTAATTTGTTTCAATAACTATGGACCACAATCCGAAGAAGATGATTATTCTACCGCTTGATTACATACAGCGCCCGCAGGCGCCAGATGTCACACGAAACAACATATTAACGCAGCTGAGCAAACGATATGGATAGTGTTAAAAACCAACCATGGCAAATGGCAGCAGTGCAATCAAGTACTTCAAAGATATCTGCACTTTTCCAATCATTTACGGCAACGCGCTAGTGTAACAATCAGCGGTGATGATGATGATATTAGAGATTTACCGAAACTCAAAGGCCTGGCAGGCGACGAAATAGTACCAACACTGCCCACTCCCCTACAGGAAGAAAGGTGAGGATTTCTTACTTATGTTGAATACGAGCGGTGATGTATTTTGGGACTGTCGCAATAAAAGGTGAGATCATCCCTCATTCCAACATTATTGATCTGGTTCACGAAACGTTAAGACAACGAAAAACTACAAACTCACACGGTTGGTGACAGTTTGCGACGTGCATTAAAGAATTAAATATATTACGAGAGTTTATCCGAAATACTCGAAGACGTGCTGCGGCTGCAGTATCACTTAACATTGAACGGACCCTTACCACGACTATAGGTGAGAATTACGATACGGATAGTGAATCGAAGGAACCCCCGAGAAGATCCTCTACAAGAAAAAGAATTTCACTAGATTAGGATACGTGGCGGACATAACATGGATGCTGCGTACTATGATCCCGCGCATCCGCCAGGATTTTCAGGTATAACAACTGTAACTAATGCTGTAAAAGGTAAATATGTTGAGGTGAAAATTTGACTGCAGGCTCAGGAAACTTATACGGTTCATAAACCAGTCAAAAAAGTTTCCTCGTAATAGGTGTATTATGAGCATCATTTACGAGCTGTGGTAAGCGGATCTTTGTGATATGCGAACTTTAAGTAAACATAATAGAGGACTGAACTACGTATTAACGGTTATTTATGTGTTTAGCAAGAGTGCTTGGGCGCGACCTCTTAAAACGAAGAAGCCGCATCTAATTGAAGCATTCGCCGATATTTTTAAGGAAAGTGATAATACAAAGAGTTTGTGGCGCACAGTATATAACACTTTTTCAAGAAACAAAATATCAATTTCTATGTAACAAATAACCCTGATGTAAAAGCATCTGCAGTTGAAAGATTTAATAAAACATTGAAAACACGTGGCGTTATTTTACCTTAAAAATTCCTACAGGTATAATGATGTGCTCCAAAACTTGTGACTGCTTACAACAATAGTCCTCATTCAAGTATAAAGATGGCCCATGCGGCTGTAAACGATGAAAACATTTCGCTAGTGTGGAATAACCTGTACGCGAAAGATAAATATGAAGCCGGTGAACATGTTAGAATCTCCAGAACTAAGTACGCCTTTGAGAAGGGATATGAAACGAACTGGAGCGAGGAAGCTTTTACAATTAGTGCAATGATAAAAGAAGACCGCCAGTTTACCGCACAACTGCTCTTAATAACGATCATTTTGTACCTTTTACGAGGAGGAATTGCAAGTTGTTACGGTTGATAAAGACACCCTATTCAAAGTCGATAAGATTTTAGCAGAGAAGAGCCGCGGACGACATAAACAATACCTGGTCAAGTGGCGTGGATATAGTGACAAATTTAATAGCTGGGTGTTAGCTTCGTAGCTGAGAGATGTATAAAATGGAGTTTTATCTACCCTTATTAAGTGATAGTCCTATGACATATTTTCCGACAATATGACGTCAAGTTTTATTACACAACTGCCAAAATGAATAAGGTCAACAGGCTCATGGGTTGTAAGCATATTGTAAATTCAGGACCCTTGTTCTTTTTCCGCTGTAAGTGCGACAAACAATTTAATTTATTATAGAATTGAACCATCCGCAGGGGAAGAGCGTGTGTTAAAGACTATATTAAAAAAGGTTGCATCACATTTTCAACATGACAACGAGATAAATCGTTTATATTGAGGACGAATGGTATGTGTTACGTTTCGCCTCGGGAAATTATGCCAACATAGAAGAAATTGCCAGTGTGCTAAATAACCATGAGCTAATAAGTAAATTGCTAACAATCGAATACCATCATCTAACTAAGCGCGTCACCACGGAATTAAAAACTTCTCTCGGATTCTCACAGTGTCTGGCCTTACAGTTATCGTCCGTATCAAAACATAGCTATGGAACCAATACCACCCCATTAAGCTAGTATGTGGATAGGATTACCAACGCAGATGTTTGTTTATGGCGACATCGTTAAACCGCAAATTGTAGGCGATGTTTTATCTCCGCTCTTCGTATAATAAATATTGCTTCAGAAAACTACGCTTACGGGGGTGGTTTTTTCACCTGCACACTGCATGCCAGTGGTGACACGGGAATTTGAAAACATCGAAATTAATATGAAAACAGCAATGCCATTCGAGTTTGCGACGTCGTGTCTGAAGCTACACTTTAAGAAAGTGCAATAATGGTTTGTTCTTATCAACAATAATGGTTTGTTCTTATCAACAATATTATATGAATCAGGCCGGCAACGGTATCGGCTCCATCTTCAGAGGCGCAGCATATTAGCGTGGTCACGGAATAGGATGCTGGCTAGGTGGTATATTTAGAAGTATAATACCGTTATTTAAACCTGGTGTAAAGGCTATTGGAAAAGAAACTCTTCGAACGGGTGCCAATATTCCTGGTGACGTCATAGAGGATCGACCTGTTAAGGAATCGTTTCAAGAAGGACTCCACGAGAGAGGTAGCAATCTTAAGCGTAAATCCGATGATAAGATCGGTAAAATGATGGAGGGTTCGGGCTAGAAAAGAGTACGTCTGGTCGATAATAACCAGTCTCTACCGAGAGCTATTGCTAACAACAAGAAACCTACTTACTACGATATATTTTCAAGAAAATAATTACTTTTCTAAATGCCCCATCATGTGAATTCGTCAAGTCTGAATTGAATTTGTTCGCTTTACCGTCGACGCAGACAAATATCGAGAGTGGTGACTGGATATTTTACAAGCCCTTATCAGCTCTTAGTGATGACGCCCCAATAGAGTTCGTAATGCCCGGAATTGGAAACGATTACATAGATTTAAGCCAGACCATGTTGTACGTCACAGCTAAAGTTCTAAAGCAAGACGATACAGCACTTACTGACGCGGATGTTGTAGCACCGGTAAAAAATTGGATGCATTTGCTTTTCTCACTAGTAGAGCTTTACTTAAATCAGAAGATCGTGTTACAACCAAACAACACCTATGCCTACCGCTCATATATCGAAACGTTGCTAAATTATGGAAAGAAGGGCAAGAGTTCACATCTAGGTTGTACCTTATACACAATGATGCTGCCGGGCAGATGAATACACTGGAACACGAAAATAACGGTTTCTCAAAACGTCAAGTACATGCAGCGACCATCAAACAGATTGAAATGATTGGTCACTTGCACTCGGATTTGTTTAGTCAGGAAAAGTTTCTAATAAGCGACGTTGAATTAAAGGCTTAATATGTACCATCAAGAGATACCTTCAGTCTATTGGTGGCGCACGGTTCAACTTACAAGACAAGAATTATGAACGCTAGTTTACTGGTGAGACGTATGCGAGTCAATGTATACGCTAAAGCTTTAGAAACAACTACCGTAAAATATCCTGTTACAAGGACCGATGTAAAAGTGTTAACTATACCTACATGCATACACCGAAAATCATTGGATAATGTCTTCCTGGGTCAGTTACCTAAACGATGCATCGTCGCAAATAAAGCCTTCAATGGTAATTATGCTTCAAATCCATTCAATTTTCATCACAGCAATATTAACTACATGTTATATGTTGACGGGAAACAAATTCCTTCGAAGGCCGTACAACCAGCCTTTACAGCTAATAGGTTACATGTAAGGCCATATCACACATTATTTTCTGGTACGGGTATTTATTTCTTGAATGAGGGCAATGATATATCGAGAAGCGATTACCCCAACGGGCACAGTTTAATGGCCTTCGATCTAACCTCTGACTTGTCTGCAAACGCTAGCACGCACTGGAATTTAGTTAGAAACGGTTCCCTTCGTCTAGAAGTCGGCTTTCAAGAAACGCTAGTAGAAACCGTTAACTGTTTGGTGTACGCCGAATTCGATAACGTAATCGAGATCGTTAAACATCCGAATGTCGTCGTGGATTTCGCCTCTAGATCTCAAGTTTCAATGTACAGCAGCAGCTGAAGGAAGATGGACGCATACTTGTATGAGCAAGGGTTTAGAGATGTTAATAACGAATTCATACCGAAAGAAATTGCAGTGATTGCAGATCATAGATCGTTACTGCTGATGCTGATAAAGTCACCTCAAGATTATTTTATATCAAAACCCATGTCAATACAGACAAGGCATTTAGAGGATAAATACCACAGCTGGAAATTGTGGCCAACGTATGTGCCCTATAACGATTTCCAAGATAAGAACGCTGCTGCCGTTTAACAAAATTCGCGTTATGGGTATTGAAAAACATCAGTTTTTAAGATTCCTTAACAAGCCAATACAAAACTTGCACGAGATTGGCTGCCCGTCGATTGAACAATTGAAAAAGGAAGCAAAGGCGTATAGTTGTTTAAACCATGAAATCTAGGGGCCTATGTGCGCTCTAGAAAACGCATTATTATTGTAAGACTGGGCGCATACCAACTCCAAAGATGTATGCGGTACAAGTGTTGAAATCTTTGAAATCGATCCCCAGCTACAAGAATGTGTTTCGACTTGTATGTGATTCTAATAAGCTATGGACACACGCACCTAGACCTTGTGCAATTATTGTGAACACGGATCCAACAAACAAACCAGCTCAGCATCGGACCGCTATCTACATTGACAAGAATGGTAACGGGGAATATTTTGATTCCTTTGTACGATCCCCGCTAGGTTACCATTTATGTTTCCTTGAGAAGATTGCTAGATGGTTCCGTTACAACAAAACGACGCTGCAGAATTACCATTCGGATGTGTGTGGACGTAATTTTGCTCAAAAATATACCGTTAGGTGCAACCGCCTCTATTACAGAAAGATTTCATTGGTCCTAAAAATACACCACTAGATGGCGCCACAAATTCAGAAATTTCGCTCAAAAATATACTGCTAGATGGAGCCACTTTCATTACACAACATATTCATTAGTCCATACACAACTAAATGGCATCACAAATTCAAAAATTTCGCACCAAAGGGACCCACGACAAGGTACCTATAAATTCCATAGTTTCTTTATAATGCTTAATGGGGTGATTAGGTTAATTAAACAAATCCTCTTATTGGTACTTTATAATACAATAATTAGAAGCGGATATATTTATTTATACAGGAATTTTACTAATGACATTTTACAAAAATTGTATAAATAGGGTTGAAAGATATTCCTGATTACTTTTCATCAGTGTACCGTTTGTGTTAGTACGAGGGACAAGCTACAATTATTGAGAATAGAAAGATTGATACAAGTTTTTAGAATTCTTATTTTAAATGTGTTCAAAGTAAATGCCATTTACAATAATGCACTTAACCATTATCTCCTTCCATAGTTTAAAAGCGTTCAACCAGCTGTCTTTAGGGATACTATCAAAAACACTTAACGACGATGTCAATCTCTTCTTCTGACTGGAACCTTTTCCTCTCTAATTTTTTGAGTTCAAAAATAGCCAGAAGGAAGTCACACATCGCCAAATCCGGTGAGTAAGCAGGATGTTCTATAATTTTGATTTTGTTTTCCGCTAAATACTGAACAGTTGTCCCTGCTCTATGGGACGACGCGTTATCATGCTGTAACATGATTTCCTTTCTTGGCACTTTACTGAACACAGTAGGCAACAATTTTCAACATACCATTTAGCGGTAACGGTCTTCTGATCTAATTTAACTGCAGCCACCAAACCCGTACTTCTAAAAAATACTGCGTACATAACTTTTTTCATTTCTCGTTGTTTTTTCACCATCGTAGGGGTTTCCTCATGTTCATGTATTCAGATTCGGCTTTCTTGGCGAGTGGGAACATTAAAAAACGGTATGTACGTTTTATCGCCAGTTACAATTTTAGAAATAATTTGATGGCCATTCAACATATCTAAAGTTTGTTAGCAAATTCTAACATGTTCTGCTTTTTGTAAATCTGTCAGATGATGGGGTACAAACCGAGTTACAACCTTTTTCAAATGTAAATGTTCGTGCAATATTGATCTCACTTGCGAGGATCCAATCCTCAGATTGGACTCTATCATTGCATAGGTAATGCGGTTGTCCTCTTCTACCATATTCTTCACCGCAGCAATGTTGTAGGGGTTAACAGCAGTTAAAGGAGGGCCAGATCCTTTTCTGTGTACCACCGACTAGCAACCTCGTTCAAATTCTTTATACCATCTATAAACAGTAACCAATGATGGTGCGAGAACCCAAAATGCCGACTTTAAACTTTCCTCACACTCATGCGCGCTCAAGCCTTTCTTGAAATCATAGTAAATCATTATCCGAAAGTTCTCTCGTGATAATTCCATTTTTTCGATAACAGAAGCTTATTCTATGGACTATTTCTCAGATACTATTCAACCGAATTGCACAAGCTAAACTGCAATTGCAAGATAAAATAATGCACTATTTAATAAACAACAATTTGTTTGGTACGGGTAACTAGATTTTTCAATTCTCAATAATTGCAGCTTATCCCTCGTATTTCGTTGTGCCCTGTTTTGATGGTGTTCTGTTCTACTCATGATGGAAATTATTACTTCAAATAAAGGTCTAGAAAAAATATGTCTAAACGGCTACATGTCTTACATGTTAAATGTAAGACCTTCATTCGGTGCACTACATTAAAACGTGGAGCAATTCTGATGACGAAATTAGAAAAAACGGAGCGTGTCATCGCAAAACCCCATCATCATCCTGCAGATGCAGAAGGTGTTAAGATGGCGAAATGCCTAACAACGCGGGAAAGCAACAGCGAAACGCAGCGGAGTCAATCCTTCCGAAATTTTTGCTGCAGGAGTTTCGACACTTGATAATGCAGCTAAAACACGCATTCCGTTAGAGGATTCGGTAAAACGAACTTTGCGGAACCAGAGGTCAAAAAATAATCCAAAAGATCCAGGAACATTACAAGAACTCAACATTACAAGAACTCATTATTGAAGGTATCGCCTATATTTACTTATTAATATTTTTAAATTTCTGCAAGAAAATCGAGAAATGTTTTGTTTAAACTTTCGCATACTTTAAGCATCTTTAGTAATGATATTTTATTTGCTTCACTTTAGTTGAATAGTGTTCAGCCGGAGACCCTAACCACAGACGCTTCCTTCGTCATGGCAGTGTTGCAGATTCAGAGGAAGTGGTTGTCATCTTTGCTACTGACGAAAATCCCCGACAGCTTTCTGAAGCAAGAAGCTGGTATATGGATGGAAACTTTTCACTGGCCCCGAAACAATTACAACGTTATACGTTATAAGAGTTGCCTTTCGCAATATATTTGTAACGACGATATATGCTTTTTTACAATGTAAATCACAAACAACATATGAAAACATCTTATACTGTAATTCAAGAATGTACAGCAAGAGACCTTTATCCGGATCCAGTTACAATTAACATTGATTTTGAAAAAGCTATGATAAATGCCGCTAAAGGGGTACTCGGGAACACTTGTGATCCGCGGTTGTTTCTATTATCAACTCAAAGCACACATAGAAAAATTCAAGAATTTGGTTTGGAAACAACATACCGAGAGCACGAAGGTTTTAATTTGTTCTGTGGCATGCTTGATGGACTTTCTTTCCTTCCTGTTGAAGATGTCGTGCAAGGAATGGAATACCTGTGAACCGTAATGCCCCAAAATGTATTAGATTTAGTAGAATATTTTGCGAACCCGGGAGAACCATAACGATTTCGCAATATTCCACCAATGTTCCCACTAGAGACCTGGAATGTGCACGCAACAACAGTTGCTGGAGAAGATCGTACAAATAACAGAGTCGAAGGGTGGAATCATCGATTCTCCAACCTTGTTGGGCACAACCACCCTACAGTATGGACGTTAATTAAAAAAATTCGGTTAGAAGTGTCAGTGAATGAAAAGAAATTAGAACAGCATCGTGTTGTGGTTTCCGCAAAGAAAAAGAAGTTGGCCCTAAATGAATATCTGTAGGTTCGATTAAAGGCACTTTGTGAGGAATATGCAAATGGTGCTCGTAACTTTCAAAACTTCATAGAAGCGGTTGGATACACAATTAGGTTTAGGTAGTATATCTAAGTTTATTTTTAACATAATATACATTCATGTTTCAGTTTTATAATAATAAATATGTAGGTACATATATTATTTTGTTTTATTGGTGATAGTGGATTAAATAAATTCTTTAAAAATAATGAAGGATGAAACCTTAAGGACACTGTTAAACCGAAAAAAATATGAAATTTTTACTTTCAAAGTGCACTGAAATCTTTATACTTAAAAATATAGGATTTTTCTCCCTGGATTTTTTTTCCTGTGGATTTTTTTCCGTTAATTTTTTTTCCTGGACTTTTTTTATTGGGCTATTTTCCTAAATTCAGTTTCACAGCATACAATCTTCCATTGAGGCTGAGTGTGTGGATGAAGTTCAAATAGCAATAGACTGTAACATCTTATAATCGCAACCATTCTGATGTGTCATCTAATGTCAACAATTTATTTAATTCAAATGGGGATAGTTTAAAACTTGTGAAGTTACCTACTATTAAACTTCTTACGTTTAAGGGCAATTACGATAAGTGGCTCGAATTCCCCGATGCATTCAAATCAATTATTCATGATGGTGTAGAAATTTTAAACATACAGAAATTTTAATATTTAAAGACATCTTTAGAAGGTGACGCCGCACGTTTTATAGAGCCAATCGAAGTGTGCTCCGATAACTATAATATTGCGTAGAAACTTATTACAGAGCGATTTGAAAATAAAAAGCTAATCGTTCATAATTTACTACAGGGTATTTTTGATATTGCAAAAATTAACAAAGAATCACACAAAGAGTTACGATACTTGTATGGTACAGTTACTAAAAACCTAAGGCTATGAAGGTATTAGTGCGATCTAGTGATAAGTGAGACGATGTTATAATTTTCTTCGTTACGTCAAAATTAGATTTAATCACTTTGCGTGAATGGGGATCACTTAAATACCAAAATTAGTTTCCACGTATTCAAGAAATGAATGAATTTTTAGATAATAAATGAAAATTATTAGAAAAAATTCAATAGAATAAAGACACTAACCAAATTTCAAATATTCCAATTTTTCTAAAGGTAAATATGTGTCAAGTGTACATTTAAGTAAGATTGCACAATCATGTCAGTGTTTTTATTGTAAAAAAAATGTCATTTACAAATCTCCAGAATTTCTAAATCTCTCTCTCCCAATGCCAAAATATTAGCTATTAAGAAAAAAGGATTATGTATGAATTGTTTTTTTTCCGAATCATTCGGAACCTGACTGTAAATCTTCGACGTTACAATAAAAGATACAATACTCTTCTGCATCTAGAGAATTCACCTAACAGTAGAGATCTACCTGTTCAACCAACTTCTTCTGACAAACCGGAAACTGAAAACACGGTTACAATGCATTCCCTTAAAAATAATAACTTTGTACTATTATCAACTAGATTATTATTAATACCTGACATACACGGTAAGTTGAATAAATACAGAGCTCCCCTAAACAATTGGTCGCAGAGTAATTTTGTTACAAAAGAATTATGCGATTGGTTTAGAAAAAGAAAACGTAAATATGGCTATTAGCGGGGTAGGTAAATCGTTGCAAGCGTTACCAAATCAAGTTACTATTTCTATTAGTTTTATGGACACTCAGTAAATAGATATTTTATTAGGGGCGGCCATATTTTTGGAGGTAATAAACAAGAGCAGCATTATACTAGGTCATGGAAAACCTGTATTACAGGGCACAAAATTGGGTTGGATCGCTGGGAGTAAAATTACTTATGATGTTAATGGGATAAAAAACAATTTAAACTTGGAATATAGTGCGTGCACAAATATAGAACATAATTTAGACGGTTTACTAACCAAATTTTGGAAAATTGAGGATAATGCTAACAATCATATGACAGTATCCGAAAAATATTGAGAATACCATTTTTTAAAAACACACAAATAGAACAAGTCCGGAAGGTTTATCGTAAGTATTCCCTCTAATGATAATCGAAATCTGTTAGGCGATACTAGACATACTACTTTAAGCAGATTTTTAACAATGGAAAGAAAATTAAATCAATCCCTGAATGAACAACACAATCAGTTCATGAAAGACTATCTAAATTTGGGTCACATGTCTAAATTCGGTGAAACTACAATAGAAACGCAGGAATCTGCGAGTTGTTTTCGACGCTTCTGCGAAAACAAGCTCAGACTATACACTCAATGACATTTTATTGTTATAATGTCATTGAATACATTGGACAGAATTTACAAAACGATATTATGGATATTTTGTTGCGATTTAGGCAGTATACACACGTTATTACAGCTGATATCTCCAAAATGTACCCATGGTATAATTCCTGACGCTCAATCTATCGAATTACATGGATTTGTAGATGCATCTGAAAAGGCGTACGGAGCTTGCGTCTACGTTAAAAGCAAAGTTAAGGATATTATTTATAACTGTCATTTACAATGCGTCAAGAGTAGTGCCGTTGAAACAAATATCGTTGCCACGGTTAGAACGCGGAAGTCTTGTTAGTTAATTTAATAAGAAAGGTGCGCAACTCACAACTACAGTATCGAGAATATACAGTGTGTCCAAAATTGGTCTGTGCAGTATTGCGATCTTGGAAACTATAAGAGATCGAAAGACGGTTAAATGGAGAAAGTTTTAGAGAATTTTGAAGCCCACTAAAATGCCATTCTGAAATCAAGGCTATCTCAAACATTTTGTCAAAATATTCGAAAGAAACTGAAAATCGACAATTTTTATTTTTAGCTATATCTCTTTTATTTGAACAGATATAAAAAATTAATTACACTTTGCCCTTGCCACTTTTTATCCTCTATTGATTGGTGACAGAAAAAAAATTAATCCGACGTCTCGTCGATTAGAGACCATCATCAACTTTATTTTTTCATATGGGGCGGAAATTAGCTAATTGTATAAAATGATTCCTTTTTTTATTTTAAATCCAACACTTAATGATAATTCGACGTTTCGACCCTCATTCTTGACATTTTCAAATATTTCTTTTTTTTATGAAATATTTAAAAAAACTGCCAAAGCAATTTCTTCTGCAAATGTACATTTATTTCAACTCATAATTCATAATAGGACGTTTCGACTCATCAAAAGTATCATCAAGTAATTTCTTATGAACAATAGCTACCTATTCGTAGATAACTATTTATTACGATATCGAAAAAGCCTTTCCAAACCTTGTCTTAAACAATGATTTTATTAAGTTTAAATTTAAAAACACCTAACAATACATTTACTTCAAATGAAAATATTTAGAAAAATGTGAAAAATCTTAATAAAACACTTAAAAATTAACTACAGCTAAATAATTATTGTAAATTTCTGGTAGTAGGCTTTGATGAGTTTAAAACAATTATTATGAAAATGTAAACTTTCACCATTAACACTCATAATAAAATACTTATCTTTTTTGGGATTTTTTAATGGTGTACTTTAAATTATACAATCTAAACGTTTCGATAACACTTACAGTTATCTTCGTCAGTAGTAATGTTAGTTAAAAATTGTTAAAGATGTAGTAAACAATTTTGTCAAATTTGAAAAATTCAAACATAAACATTTATGTTTGAATTTTTCAAATTTGACAAAATTGTTTACTACATCTTTAACAATTTTTAACTAACATTACTACTGACGAAGATAATAGTAAATTGAAAAATTCAAACATAAACATTTATGTTTGAATTTTTCAAATTGACAAAATTGTTTACTACATCTTTAACAATTTTTAACTAACATTACTACTGACGAAGATAACTGTAAGTGTTATCGAAACGTTTAGATTGTATAATTTAAAGTACACCATTAAAAAATCCCAAAAAGATAATATTTTATTATAAAACAATTATTGTATAACAATTATGTTATCTGTCAAAAGACTACAATAGTTTCTCACATTTTAATGAACATTGTTTGAAAATGGCGTTAAATTATTCTAGCGAAGAAAATTTTGATAAATTAGTGTGCTATATCAAAAATGAAAGAAATGCTACCAGACCTAGTGATGACTATTTTCAAATGTACCCCGAAAGAAGACAACCTGGCAGAAATCATTTTAATAATGTAGTAAAAATTTTATAGAATTTGGAAGTTTTGAAAAACCACGTTCAAGAAAGTATACGATCGATAATGAAAATCGTAACGGAAACATTTTGGAATATTTTGACGAAAATCCGAAATCTTCAGTACGAAATTGTGACACGGAGTTTCATATTCCAAAATCCACCGTACAGAATGTTTTGAAAATTGTTAAATATCCTTACAAACCAACAATTGTACAAGGCCTGCAAGAAGGTGACTTTAACAGGGGAATCGAATTTTGTGATTGGTACCATCTTAAATGTCAAGAAAATCTTGATTTAAAGTTGTATGGACAGATGAGACACGTTTTACCAACTGTGGAGTCTTCAATAAAAAAAAATCATCATTACCGGGTCCGTGAAAATCCACATATTCGCGATCCACGCCGACTTCAAGTACGATTTGGTTTTAATGTGTGGTGCGAAATGATCGGTAAGTAATACCTTTGTTTGAGTTAATTACGTAACATTTAATAAATTAACTACGACTCATTTTGTTAATATTGGTCTATTTATTTATGATCACACGTTAACAGGGCAACGATACCTTTTAATGTTGTTTTAATGTTCAACAAGATGGATGCCCCGCACATAATTCAGGGGAAGTCCGAGCATTTTTACGGGAGATTTTTGGTGAAAGAATGATATCCAACGGTGGTCCTGTGCGTTGGCCTGCTGGGTCTCCGGACCTTAATCCATTAGACTTTTATTTTTTATTTTTTTTATGATTGTGGAGCTGAACAGGCTAAATTAGGCCTATCGTGCTAAAGCACTCAGGAACACTTAGGAGGATGGATAGAGGGATAATGAATTGCCAATAGATGCCTATGAACAGCTACCTTAAATTTTCTCATATCATAAGTGAGAGGAAAACAGGAACGAGGGAGATCATTCCAGAGTTTAGAAGCCGTGTAGAAAAATGTGGATTGCGCCCGTTTGGTACGACAAGTGGAGATTTGTACTGTATACTGATGATGTGAATGAGGGAACCGAGTGTTTCTCGCAAAGATAGCCCGAGATGGTATCAAATAATATAATTCAGCACCACAATAGCCGTTCTAATAACGGTAATACAAAGAAAGAACTGAAACCATCCTTCTATGCTCAAGGGATTGTATGTGAGAAGTTAAGGACGGATCATTTATAAGCCTAATCGCATACGATCGAATACGATCAACGATATCGAGAGCGTATTGGGGAGCACTAACCCAGAGGTGAGAATTATATTCCAGATGAGGCCGAATTTGAGCCTTATACAGCAGAAGGAGTTGTCGAGAGGTAAAGTACTGCTTAGATCTGTACAAAAAGCCTATTTTACGAGTAGCTGTTTTGGTAGCTGAAAGAAGATGGTCAACCCATGAGAGATTTGAAGATACAGTCATACCCAACAGAGTAATAGAGTTTGAAAACTTAAGAACTGAGCCATTCATACTTACAACAGGAAATGATCGATCTTTTTTGGCGGACATAAGGCAACACTGAGTTTTGTTAGCATTAAGTTTAACTAGATTATTGCTTCCCCATTCGAGAATATGTTGAATGTCTTTGTTGATTGAATTTGCCATTTCAGCTTTAATTTCTTGATTTGACATAGAAGGTGGATTATCACTATGAGTAGACTGAGATGAACTACAGTGAAGAGTGCTATCGTCAGTAAAGCAATGGATGGGGTCAGTTGTTGAGGAAATAAGGTCATTTATGTACAGTAGAAAAAGTGTAGGTGCTATAACGGATCCCTGTGGTACGCCCGCGTTAATGCTAACTTCTTTTGAAAAAAAGCCATCAACTACGACACGTATTCGTCTTTTATCAAGGAAACTAGAAACCCAGTTGATGAGCGTATCATTTAACCCAAACGAGGTGAGTTTGGCAAGTAAACACTTATGCCAAACTTGGTCAAATGCCTTTGAGATATCTAAAGCGACTACAACTGTTTCACCGGACTGCTCTACTGTATTGTTCCAAACTTGGGTCACATATGAAAGAAGATCGCCTGTTGAACGACTTTGCCTAAACCCATATTGGTGGTCACTAAGGAGTTTGTTAGTTTCAAGGAACGTGAGCAGTTGCTGATTGATTGCTTTTTCCATGATTTTAGACAAAATGGAAGTGACGGCAATTGGTCGGTAATTTGAGGGATCGGTCTTATCGCCTTTTTTGGGAATAGGTTGAACATTTGCTAACTTCCATGATGAAGGGAATTCCCCAGAAGACATAGAGATCGTATAGAGCTTAGATAGGACTGGTACTATTTCGGGGAACATTTCTTTAAGACAATAGCTGGGATACCGTCTGGGCCAGTCGCCTTATTGAGATCAAGCCTACTGATGATTGATTCCAAGCGCTTGTACCGAAAATGAATTGGTTTCATAGCGTATGAAGAAGAGTTGACTAGGGACACATCTTTTCCAAAATCATTGAGACACAAGTTTGATGCAAACAAATCCACAAAAACGTTGGCTTTGTCTACAGAATCAGCAACTACCGATCCGTCAATAGACGTCAGGGGGGGAAATGAAGATGTTCCAAAGTTTTTGCTAATGGCTTTAGCTAAAGACCAAAATTTACGACTGCCTAAAGGAGATGTAGTTAGTTCGAACAACTTTTTAGTTTTAGTGATGACACTTTTGCAGATATTTCTAGCACCAACGTATTCTACATGACTGTCGACCGATTTATTAGGTTTCCATTTAATGTAACATTAATTTTTTTAAGATATTGCATCAGCACAAGCCTTATTGAACCAGGGTTGGGAACGTGAATGACCTATACGGTACTGTTTTTTGGGAATGTGTAACTCCATTTCCATGAGGATGACTTCAGATACTTAAAGAGCGATGTCCGAAGAAGAGGACGACTTAAAACAATACTCACGCCATGGAAACGTTGCAAAGAAATCCCGTAAATTACTCCATCGAGCTGACTTAAAACAACACAAAGTTCTATCGGTGTTGCGAACAACAGTGGAATTAGGTACATTAGAAATGATTTTTATTAGACAATGGTTGGAGAGACCTAAAGGCGAAAGAACGGAAGTTTTATAAACAAGAGGGTTTGATGTAAGGAAGAGATCTAGAAGATGTGGAGTATGGTTAGGGTTATCAGGGATTCTTGTGGGTTCAGAAATCATTTGTGTGAGATCACATGAAATAGCAAATGTTTCTGCACTATGACCAGCGGGATTTGTAGTAGATAAAAACTGAAGCCAATTAGAGTTATGAACATTGAAATCGCCTACAAATGAGATATCGCAAGATGGAAACTGAGACAGGAGATAGTCAACTTTCGTACTAAGGTAATCGAAGAAGTCTTGAAAGTTGCTGTCATTAGGAGACCTATAAATGCAACAGTAGAATTTCACAAAATTAGGACCAGAATGTTTAAACCAAATCATGTCAAAATTTTTATTTTCTAAGGAAGAAACCCTCTTGCAAGCAATTCTGTCCTTGAAGTAGGCACATACGCCTCCTTTATATCGAAAGTTAGAGTGAAGGTGGTATTGAGGAAATTGCCAGTCGGGTGACTCAGAGCTTTCACAGCAGACTTGTGTTTCAGATAGAAACAAAATATCAGGTTGTAATTGTTCAAGATGTTGGTGAATAGCATTAAGATTATACCTGATATTTATGGAGATATGTCAAAAATGAGGGTATGAATTTCATCCCCCAGAAAATAGGCAAGTTCTGGAACATCGAATTATTAATATTATTGAAAATATTAACCGTAATACAATACGTCGAGTAACCAGAACTGTCGCAAAAAAAATGTGAAAAGCGCATTGAAAAAAATGGTCGACATTTTGAATAATAGTATGTAGAACTAATGTTGGTTTTATAATTATCCTGTAAAATACATTTAATATTAGTATGAATCACTATAAAAATTATTTGATATTGTAGCGTTGTAAAATGTATGATTCATTGCTAAAAATCTTTTTAATTACTTTTTAGTCATAATTTTATGGTTTAAATGAGTAACATTTAACATAATACCCTAATAACTACTATGTGTTTTTTAATATTCCCCATTATTTTCACCCCTTTGCTTGGGCAATTTATTTATGAATACCAAGTAAATGTTTGAGTATTTTTAAGACAAGTTTTGGAAAGGCTTTTCCGATATCATAATAAATAGTTATCTACGAATAGGTAGTTACTGTTCATACTTACTAAGAGATTACTTGATGCAATAATTGTTTTAAACTCATCAAAGCCTACTACCAGAAATTTACAATAATCGAATTCATTATTTAGCTGTAGTTACTTTTTATGTGTTTTAATAGGATTTTTCACATTTTTTTAAATATTTTCACTTGAAGTAAATGTATTGTTAGGTGTTTACTTAAATTTAAACTTAATAAAAGAGTTAATTATCTGTCATCGTTTAAGGCAAGGTTTGGAAAGGCTTTTTCGGTATCGTGATTAATAGTTATCTCCGAATAGGTAACTACTGTTCATAAGAGATTACTTGATGATGCTTTTGATGAGTCGAAACGTCCTATTATGAATATAAGAGTTGAAAAAAATGTACATTTGCAGAATAAATTGCTTTGGTAGTTTTTTTCAAAAATGTTTCATAAAAAAAGAAATATTTGAAAATGTCAAGAATGGGGGTCGAAACGTCGAATTATCATTAAGTGTTATACATCGTTGGATTTAGAATAAAAAAAGAAATCGTCTTATACCATTAGCTAATTTCCGCCCCATATGAAAAAATAAAGTTGATGATGGTCTTTAATCGACGAAACGTCGGATTAATTTTTTTCTGCCACCAGTCAATAGAAGATAAAAAATGGCAGTGGCAAAATGTAATTTATTTTTTTATATCTGTTCAAATAAGAGAGATATAGCTAAAAATAAAAATTGTCGATTTTCAGTTTTTTTCGAATATTTTGAAAAATATTTGAGATAGCCTTGATTTCATAATGGCATTTTAGTGAGCTCAAATTTCTCTAAAACTTTCTCCATTTAACCGTCTTTCGATCTCTAATAGTTTCCAACATAGCAATACTGCACAGACCAATTTTGGACACACTGTATTACTACACCGATAGCTCAAGTACTTTAGGTTGGATTAACGGACCACCAAAAGGTGGAAAACATTTGTTCGCGTAAGCGAAATACAAGGTTACTCGGATTCGAATCAGTGGTATCACATATCATCTGGAGAAAATCCAGCAGATTATCTATCGCGGAGGGTGTTCCGGAAAGATTTAGTTAATTTAAGGGAAAGGGTGGATTGTTTGGATGGGTGGGTTTGTAGGTGTAGTACCCACGTTAACTCCAGAACAACATGTGCGTGCTTCATGTTTCGTATTTTCTTGTTTTCATTTCTCCTGGTGCTGGTTTAAATTTTGGGAGAAATTAAGCGACGGAAAGGGGGGTTTATTAGGAGCAGCTTTTTGGTTTTTATCAAATATTACTGAAACAGCAATATATTTCAAAGATAAAAAATACCATTATGTGTACCTTAAACATATCGATTAATTATGTTTTATGCAATTTTATGACGCGTAATTTAACGGCATAAAAATTCATGTGGTAGAATTTAAGTTTTCAAATTTTTTCAATATCTGAATAACAATTAATTTTGTAAGGAAATGTGTAGACATATTTTTTAAAGAAAATTTAATTTTACGTATCTTTTCTTTATAAAGTTTCTTAATATAGCGCGTCTAAAAATGAATTAAACACGGTTGAAAATGCTCAATCTGTATTATCGATATTTTATTCAAGAGGGTGGCTTTGGATTTTTCTTCAAGTTAGCACCTATATGTCTATTAACCTTTATCTGACATGAAGTGTTAAACGTTCATCTGACAGAGATTATTGTGTTTTCTTTTACAATGTTGCCTATTTTCGTATTGAACGTATTAAAAGAGGTTGCATAATTATCCTAAAAAATTATTATTAAAGTTATTTCTTACTTTGTAAGTTGGAAGGTCGTGGGTTGTTCCACACCAGATATTTACTTTTAATTTACTAGCATTTTATTGAATAGACTCAATAATAAAAAGTAGAATAGTTTTTCCTGTCGATTGATTCAATTTGTTTAACTAGAACAAGCGAGTTATAAAGCAGCAGAATTACATTAGAAGTTCATTAATATTACACCGAATGTTAATATAATAACAAAAGATATTTCATGAACTTAAAAAATTCGTTAATGCGGCTGATGATTACTAATTTTTAATATGCAAGGTACTAGGTATAGTCTGTAAAAATAAAGATTTTCTATTTCGGCTTAGCGCTTTATTACTCTGAGACAATGGAAATGTAATCCTATTCCAGAAGTTACCAAACGTTTTCAACGAACTCAGTTCGGTACTGAATTCAATATTCCGGTATCTCAAATACTTTTCCAGATATTAAATTTCGAAATTATCAAATTTTATCTTTTGATAAGGCCAAATTTTTTAATACTTTCGTTACGGCGGTATTCGAAGTTCGTTTTTAAAAAGATTTTGAGGCAATGTATTATTTTGGGGCTAAATACGCAAATAGCCACCTATTATAATAGATTAAATAATGAGGAATTGATTAATACTTTCATCACTTTCTACTGATTATCCATTAAGTATAAGTACATTCCTATATAATATTTGAATGTACGGTATGTTCTGCATGTACAATTAATGTCACTATTAGTAAACAATAAAAACTGGTTTATGCATATCAATTCCGTTTTAATTACCAATTAATGATTTCGTTGTTGCACATTCCAAAATAAATGAATTATATTAAGTAATAAACCTCTGTATCCACACACAAAAAAAACTTTGCAACATAGTTAAAGTTAAAAATCGTTCAAAACGTTTTATAACTTCTGGAATAGAATTAAAATTCCATTGTGTTTACCTCTCGCGAGCGGTCTTAAGTCATTGAGCAGGTAATTTACGCTTTCACTTAAGTCGCGTACGTTTCTATTGAAACCCAAACGTTAGAAAGAAACGGGTGTATATTCCCAATGTCTCAGAGTAATAAAGCGCTAAGCCGAAATAGAAAATCTTTATTTTTACAGACTATAGTAATATGTCAATGTTGAAGGCGCGTAATAACATTTATCGATTTTCCTGCAGGTAGTGTCAATTTTTGGTTTGTTAGGAGCCACCGGATATGACGAACAGTAAAACAATAAATCATGGAGACGTTATGATAGTAACCGTTAATAAATCTAAACCTCTGGTGTGGAACAAAACACGACCTTCAAACTACAAAGTGGAAATTTAAAGAAATAATTTTAATAATAATTCTTTTAGGATAGTTACTCATCCCCTTTTGCTAGTACGTTCATAACGAAAGTGGGCAACATTGTAAAATCAGAAGCATAAATCTACGTCAGATGGACGTTTAAACTTTATGTTAATAGATATATGGATGCTAACTTCAAAAAAAATCCAAAGCCGCCCGCTTGATGATACAATTTAAGTATTTTCAATCCTATTTAATTGATTTTTAGACTTAGTTTGCTTTATATTAAGACACTTTATAACGAAAAATGTTTCAAAAATACACTCACACTCAAACTCACATTCACACTCATATTGTATATTATACACCGTGTCCAAGATAAGGATGCCCACTATGGAGATCTCGGAAACGGTAAGAGATGGAAGGTCGGTTAAATAGAACAAAAGCTACGCATTTGAGAGCATGTATTTATGGCCTTGTAGAATTCGAATATCTCTTTTAGTTTTTGAGATATTTGAAAAAAATTTAATTTTCTGATTTTCGTTTTTATTTTTTTCTGACCTTATTTGAAGAGCTATCAAGAAAAGAAGAGCATATTTTCATTGCCACTTTTCTAGCTCTACTTAATGCTGTTATTCAATTTTTGATACAACGTTTCGTTTGTTAGCAACCATCATCAACTTTATTTTTTTAAATACACGGAAAAATTATTTTTGCCATATTTAAATTGTCTCCTTGATTCTGAATTCAACGATATATCACACTTTATATTTTTGATACGTTTCGGATGATAAAATTCATATTCAATAAACATTGAAAACGTACAGTTAAAACTAATACTAAAAACATTAGAAAACTGTAAAATTATTATAAAATAATGTTTTCTCATTTTCTAATGCCTGTTGCTAATAAAATAATTCACAAGTATGTATTTAGTAAAAATACTATTAATTAAAACAGTTAAAATACATCTTCCGTCGTACTGATGCATTTGATAAAAATAAGTTGGCTTTGCATTTTGTTTACCTACCTGTCATACTTGATTGTTTTCCACATTACGTTTGTTTGGTGGTCTTTGAGTTAATTACATTTTGTGTTTACCTAAAAACAATATGGTAGGAGTACATTTTTCAAATAATGAAAAATTCGATATACTGATGTGTTACATTTTGTGTCAACGTAATTATTTTGAAACCGAAATAAGGTATTTAAGCAAATATCCAGAAAGGTGACAATCTCACAAAAGAACTTTTCGCACATTAGCAGTTAATCTAAAAGAATATGGTGCGTTCAAAAAACCTGTAAAATCTCGCAAAAAACCTTGCAATGAAGAAAAAGCCAATACTGTTTTATTAGCTGTAACGGAAAATCCAGAGGTTTCTACTAGGAAAATTGAACAGGCAGCTGGCATAGCCCATTCCACAGCTCATTATGTTCTAAAGAAGGAGAAAGTACATCCATATAAATTTAGAATTTGCCAAGGACTTCGGCCAGGTGACCCAGAAAGACGTAGAATATTTTGCGAATGGTATACACGTCAATCTCAAGATAATGAATATTTTCCGAATAAAATAATATGGTCCGATGAAAGTATGATAAATAATAATGGAATTTTTATCGTAGAAATGCTCATTATTGAGCACAAAACGGCCAAACACCAACACCGTTTCGGATTTAATTTGTGGGCTGCTATATTCGATACTCGAATTATAAGTCCTTTCATTTACCACGAGTCCTTAAATTCTGAACGTTACCAAATTTTACTCCAAAATGAATTAGAGATAGGTTTGAATGATTTACCTTTCCAAGAAGTTGAAGGTTGTTGGTTTATGCAGGACGGTGCACCAGCACATAATTCCAGAGTTGTCAGAGAATACCTGTCAGATTTCCAGAAAGATGTATTGGCACTCATGCAAATGTACTGTGGCCAGCCCGTTCTCTAGATATAACACCTTTGGATTTTTTTCTTTGGGGATACATTAAAAATTACATTTATGGAGACGATATTGAAAACGAAGAAATTTTACAAAGATTAGCGTTTGCTAGTATTATTCCTCAAATGCTGAAGAATGTTTTAGATGCTACAATTAGAAGATGCTATTTATGTTTAGAGAATAACGGGAATCTTTTTGAACATCTTTTGTGAGTTTATTAACCTATAAAATAAATTTGTTTTTTATTTGTCTATCATTTAAAATTACAAAACATAATTTTACAATAATTTTGCGGTTTTCTAATTTTTCTAGTATTAGTTTTAACTGTAGGTTTTCGATGTTTTACATTGAATATGAATTTTATCATCTGAAACGTATCAAAAATATAAAGTGTGATATATCGTTGAATTTAGAATCAAGGAGAGAATTTAAATATGGCAAAAATAATTTTTTCGTGTATTTAAAAAAATAAAAGTTGATGATGGTTGCTAACAAACGAAACGTTGTATCAAAAATTGAATAACAGCATTAAGTGGAACTAGAAAAGTGGCAATAAAAATGTGCTCTTCTTTTCTTGATAGCTCTTCAAATAAGGCCAGAAGAAAATAAAAACGAAAATCAGAAAATTTAATTTTTTTCAAATATCTCAAAAACTAAAAAAGATATTCGAGTTCTACAAAGACCATACATACATTCTCTCAAATGCGTAACTTTTGTTCTATTTAACCGACCTTCCATCTCTTACCGTTTCCGAGATCCCCATAGTGGGCATTAGGGCGGAGTAATAAATTTTATTTTTTGAAACTTGGTAACCCTGGGTGTGAATTAGTTGTCTTTTCAGCTTAACATTAACCCACAAAAAATTGGTCTTGTGCGATGACATCTTGAGGTTCCTTTTCAATGTACAGTTTGGAAATTCAATAAAAATTGTTGATTTTAAACTGTTTTTGCACAAACTTTTTTGAATTTTATATCCCTGGGTGCGTAATAAGTACATAATCAAGTCTAAACGAAGCAAAAAAAATTAGTCTTATATAACAATAACTTCAGGTTCCTATTTTATGATAAAATTTAACAAAAGCTGTTAAAATCGAATTTTAAAATTTAAATCTTATATAAACCGAACTGCCAAAAATACATTTATTAACTAAAATATCACTAATACCATTACATAAAATCAAATATTACGTTCAGCGTAACTTGTCAAAACAAGTCATAACTTGTTAGTGCGACAGGGAGGCGGACGCGAGTGGTAGATTTTAAAGTGTTACCGAATTAGTTTATGCGACGTGCTTGATTGCGTTAGACGTTATTCTCATTTTGTGTGCTTTTTAGTGAACTGAGATTAAAATGCCAAAGACACGAGTTAAGTGTGAATGTGAAATATTTGGTACACCAAGTGAACTTTGTGGCAATGTACTTCCAACATACTCTGAAGTTATGAGATTGTTTTTGTGGTACCGAAACTTACAAGGCAGATAGCAACAAAGACCCAAGCGTGTTAGATATTTGTAAAAAGTTATAGTTGATGTTAAATCTGTTTGGCAAAAGCTTCCTTTATTATTTCTGATCAAAGAATCATTCAGAAAATAAAAGACTATAATGAAAAGTATAAGGTGATAAAGAAAAATAAACTTGTTAGTAAAATAGAATTATTTAAAAAAGGTAGCTTAAAGCTATTTGACATTTGTTCGTGCAAATGTGTTTTATTTCGTGTTTGTGTAAAATCAAAGTACCTATAATAGAACGAGAATTTTTACAAGATCAAAGGGGTGATAGAAAAATGATAATCGGGACAATTGATATTAAAACTACCAAGAAAATTGCAAAATCATTAGAAAGAAAGGAGTTAGAAAAAAAGAGAGAAGAAAAGAGAAAAGATTCTGTCAATTCGTCAAATATTTTCCAAGCTTCAACATTTTCAAGACCTGCACCAAAGAAATCAGAAATTCCTACTGTTCTGGAAAAAGCAAGTGATTGTAACGAGACTGATATGTCACAACCGTCAACGTCTTTCAGAATTCCTTATAAAAAAGGACTAGTTTTGTCCAATCTCGCTGAAGCATGTGACAGAAGTGGAGTCTCAGACAGAAATGCGTCTCTTCTAGTGAACTCTGTACTTAGAGACTTTCATTTTATAAGTGACGAGGATCCTTCTTTAATCATAGACCGAAGTAAAATTAGAAGAGAACGAAAAGGCGTAGAGAAATATAATTAATGTAGAAATGGGACAACAAAAGAAGTTTTTGGAATATACTTCGACGGAAGAAAAGACAAAACACTTGCAGTTGATAAAATTGGATCTAGTTATCACAATAAACATATTATTGAGGAACATATAGTTATTGTTGTGGAACCAGGTTCTACTTACTTAGGCCATGTAACACCTACTTCTGGAAGTTCCAGTAGTATTAAAACAAGTCTTTTCACCTTTCTTCAGAAATATGTGGGTATGAATTTAAACAAAATCGTGACAGTGGGTTGTGACGGTACGGTAGTGAATACAGGATTTAAGAACGGTGTAATAAAACAATTGGAAGTTTCATTAGGAAAGCCGGTTCATTGGTTTATATGTCTGTTACATACGAATGAACTTCCTCTCCGTCATTTAATTATCCAGATAGATGGAAGAACCAATGATCCGAAGGGATTTACCGGCCCAATAGGAAAGCAGCTAAATATTTGTGCCAAGATGCCTATTGTAAAATTTGAGATAATTAAACCTGAAGTTGAATTACCTGCAATAAATTTTAGCGATTTAAGTACTGACCAAAAGTACTTGTACGAAATGGTGCTTGCAATAGGACAAGGCAATGTTTCCCCTCAGTTGGCAGGTAAACAGCCCGGTAAAATGTCCCATGCTCGGTGGTTAACAACCGCAAATAGAATACTAAGATTATATGCAGCAACACAACAACCATCCTATCAATTAAATATATTAACCGAGTATGTTATTAAGGTTTATGCTACAACATGGTTTCTTATAAAGTCCAGGTCAGCTTGTCGGTACGGAACCCAACATTTATTCCACCTAATCCAAGCTTCCCGATATTTACCGGTCCAATTCAGAGAGACTGTAGATAAGGTTATCCAAAGAAATGTTTTTTTTTGCTCATTCGGAAAACGTTTTGATTGCGATGCTAGGCGATGACAGAAAACCAATTAGAGAGTTGGCATTGCGTCGAATTTTAAAATGTCGATCTTTCGCACCTGTGCAACAAATTCGTAATTTTAAGGTGCCAGAATTAAATTTTAATGCTAGAGATTATACTGAGCTAATTAATTGGCAATCTGATGAAATCACAGAACCTCCATTAACCAAGAATATCCCAGAAACAGATCTCCGCAAAATGGTTGCTGACATTCCAGAAACTATCGAAGTTTTAAATTTTCCATGCCATTCTCAAGCCGAAAGGCACATTAAGATGGTAACTGAAGCTTCTTCGTCAGTGTGTGGAAATACCGCCAGAGATGGGTTAATTAGAGCTAAAATTGCATCTAGAAAAGCTACACCTCAACTAGAGACAAAACAAGATTTTGCCAAGTAAGTGTAGGATTAAGGGCTGGAGGGTGTGGGGGTGGGAGGGGGTGGAACCCGATTTGCAGCCACCTCTTCGTGGTGGATTCTGGGTTATTTTTTTTTTTAATAAAAAAAAATAAGCGAAGAGCTGGGACAAAAATGCAATTTATCACATTTTTATCTATTTAATAACGAAAAAGGAACCCGAAAAACTAAATATTTTTAAGCGAAATTTTACAGGTAGGCTTATTTGATCTAAAGACAACGATTCCGCACCCAGGCGACACGAAATTTTCAATTTTATTTTTCACACCTATTACCATTGCTCCGACCTAGTGGGCATCCTTATCTTGGACACGGTGTATATTTGTAATTTGGATGGTGGCCACCTTGGCCAAAAAGCTTTGTAAATGACATATGCATATATTGATTTCCTGTATGATAAAAAACTTACAATACTCATGTCATTTTCATAAAGATATTAAAGTTTCATCACTTCTAGTGGGTTGTGCTTTTCTACAAATGGAGCAAAAATAATCATATTATGGGAATTCTATTCTTTCAATATGCATTTAGTCAATTTATTCTGTTTCTTCATCTCATTCTGCTATTTATATTGCAATGTGTTACTGCGTAAACGTCTAAAATGGGCTTCACTAACACGAAAATTGATGCTGATCTCATTATCATCACCGATTAATATACTACAACATAATCTAAGCGATAAAGATCATTAAATGAATAACACTGTTAATCTATTTACAACAAACACTCGATAGAAACAACTGTCACATATTTATTAAATATTAACAATGGATACTCTATACTGCGTAATTGATTTTTAATCAAAACAAGATTTATTTGCGAAGCATATAGCGTGAACACATTTAATATATAATATATAGCAGGCAAAATGCAATAATTTTTGATATTTTAGAATTTTATAATCACTATTCCATTTAGAGATTTATGAAGCAAAATTTTATTATAATGTTTCTTAATAATGACGAATTTAATACACTTTTAGAGACTATGAAACAAAATGAAGACATGTCATGTACCCTTAAGAAAGTAAGACCGTTTGTTTAAGATACGCGGAACATTTATCTTAACATGGACATATTAAATTAGAGGTTTTGTTATTCTTTAATTATTTTGCTTTATGCAATATACAACTTTTATAAATGTTTAAATTTAGCTCTGATTAAAAATTAATTAACTGAGTAATATTTGTAAATGTGTGACAGGTGCTTCTATTGACGCTTTGTTATTGATAAATTTTTGACTTGTTTACATACTACACTGTTTTTTATTTATTTATAAAGTGTATTCATTATCAAAAGTTTATGATATTCAAATTATATTTTCAATTGCGTTGGAGTGTTATAAATCGTGGGTATTAGATATCGGCTATCTACTTAAATATTGTTTTATTCATAAACAAGTACAAAAAATGTATGACAGTCAACTCGAAAAACATTCCCACATTATATTATTTCAGTCGATTCAATAAAATACGTATCAGAAATTTGAATGTATTCGTTTACAAGTTGTTATGTTATTAATTGACCTCCTTTCTTACCCTGCAGCCATTTAAATTTGTGTGGATTGTGGACGAAAGGAAATCATATTACCCCTACTAACTCCTTACCCGCAGTTCCGTCCCACTAAAAATCACTTCCCCGAAGTCTAGACGTTTAAAAGTTAAACACTCGTGTTACCGAGCTGGAAGTGTAGTGGTGACACGACTTGCTTAGCATTCGGGAGGTAATGGGTTCGATTCCCGTTACCGTCTACCTTGTATGAGGTTTTTTCAGGGGGTTTTCCTCATACACATGTAGCGGAATGGTCACTGCGTATATGCACACCATATGCGGCTACCTAGGCGAATGCTGGTGGAGTACTTTCCTCAAACCCTAACTCCGTTCTTCCGATCCTATCCTGACCACACCTATCCTTAATCCCACCATGCATATATACGTAATGTATGTATGTATGCTGGGAATCCATGATTGTGGCTGAAGGAGCTCGGGAAGCTCGAGCAGCCCACCCTCCCCCTTGGGGAGGGAATGAAATACGTTGCCTTTTCCTTTTTTTCTGTTACATTCGCACACAATTGTTTTTAAGCTTTTGAGTTGCAGTTTGAAGGGCATTTAGCCCTCTTAGTTCTTACCTTTCAGATCACCACCACTAAAGTAACTGGAGTCTGGACAATCAGGTCAAAAACATGTATACCAAGCTTGCATTCAACTACTTTTCAATCTATTGAGTTATCGCGGTTGAAATAAGATCACATTTACCCTTCTTACTCCTTAATCCGCAGAACCATCCCCACCAAAAATTACGGAGGTCTACACATTCAGGTCATGAATACTTGTGGTAATATATATATATATATATATATATATATATATATATATATATATATATAAGAATTTCAGGAATTTCAGGTTTAGGTGGTAATGATGACCAGGTAATTTTTGCAAATTATCGGCAATCGTAGACTATCATTGCGTTTATTTAAATAAACCTTTATTTGACCACCCAGCCACACCCATAAAATAAACGAATAAATATAAAACCGTACAGTTTAAGTTTCACTTTATTATCATTCTTGAGAACGAAAACGAATAGAAATTTTCGAAACGTAGAATTATAAACATAAAATATACATGAGTTTTTCCGAAAATGGATGTTTTGTTTAATATAAATACTCGTGGAAGCCTTATACTACACATATATATACATATATATATATATATATATATATATAATATATATATATATACCATTGCGATGGTTATAAATAGGTATAATAGAGGGGGTAGAGTTGTATCGAGTTCAAATATTATATCGTATGCAAGTTCAAATAAAGTTGTAATATGCGAATATAAAAATATGGTTTTTATATAACAAAACAGGCTTCATGAGGTTTGCAAAGGATGTTGTATTCATAAAAGCATTGAGTTATGGCAGTAGCATGTTAAAAAGGTCAACACGATACATATTAGTGTGTAAGTTCAATTTCGTTAAAGATAAATAAGAAATTTCACATATAAATCAATATAATTGAGCCATTAAACACATACAGATATTGATTACATGAAGTACAATAATCCTAATATGTAGAACACGTATAATAATTGGTACAATGCATAAAAACTCTGCGAACTATAAAAAGGGTTATGTTAATAGATCCTAGACTAAGTGCTCAGTGCTTAAGAAGTTAAAGTCCCTTAGAAACATATCTAAGAACTTGAACATTACATGTGCAATGTGATATTAACCATATAAATACAATTTGTGTATAAAAACTTACAAAATATGATAACAATATGAAAGTGTGAAAATACAAAATTAGAAACTATAAAGTACAGATAAACAGTGATTGTGTTAAAGACATATATATGAACAAGTTAGGTAAACATTACAAGTGATATAAACGTTTAAAACGCAAGTTTAAATTAAATTATGTAAAGTTAGGTTAAGTACAATAATTAAGAAGTTTACAAATTTATAGATTAGTTAGGGTAAGATAAGTTCAAAATAAATTATAAAAGCATTTGTAAAAAGTATTTGTACAAAAAAATTAATTTTAAATGTGTAGTTTAAACATAAATTTAGAAAAGTTAGGTTAAGTACATAAAATTAAGGTATTAAAATAGAAATTTTGTTAAAGCTATGTAAAATGGGTAAAGATAAATGTATTCTTACACAGTTTTTTATGTAGAAGCTGAATATATCATCTGTTTAATTGTAAAATAAAATATTTATTAGATATTAGTAAATTTAGGTATAAAATTTTCAAAATGTAAATTCATGAAGCGAATTATAGCATGTGAGGTGTCTATTTATGTAGAATTTTGTCCTGAATTCAAAAATGTATTTAAAAATCAAATCCAAATTGAATTGAAAAAGTTATGGCATAATTTATGTTTTAGTTAAATTAATTTTTTTGTTTAGACCAATCGAATGCTAGGATCTTTTGTATGTAATGTAAAGAAAAAAATTAAAGTTATGGTAGCTATGAGAAAGTATAAAAGGAATTGCTCCTGATTTCTCACTCTCTTCTATTATATTTTTTTGTGCTAACAAGTCATAGTGCGAATAGTGCATTTGTAAACATGTAAGTTAAAATTTTCGTTAACATTATCGGAAGTGAACCGCGAGCAACGTAGAGTCTGAGATTTCAGAAACCATCTATATAACATATAATAAAATTTTAAAAACTAAGGTTACCGGTTGTCATTTTCGACACTATTGTTTTGTTTCATTTCGAAATTTTGTTCAACATCGGGTGATGTGCTTTTTTTTATTTTAATAAAATTCGTCTGTTATTTTGGATGTGATGTTTATTTTTTTTCAAAAGTAATTGAGGTTATAAAACAATTTTAACTTCAAATCGGTATCTAAAATAAAAGTGTTAGCAATTATAAAAGTTTATGAAAGATTAAGTCACAAGATTAATTCGAAAATTTAATAAATATTTTAATATCCAAATAAAATAAATAAAAAACTGTGAAAGAAAATTAGCATATTACCCAAGTGCAATGTATTTATTTTATTATCATAACCCAATAGATTGCATTGATTATTCTTTTGATGTCCCGTATGTATGTATATATTTTTTTTAATTTCTGTACAGTTGTTGTGCGACGACGTGTATCAATATCTGGACAGATAATGAACAAGGGTAATTATAAATATAATAACTCTAATTTTGATTAAAGTAAAATTGTACTTTCTAAGAATAGATCGTTGTTTGGAATTTTGACAAGCTACACATTTAATTTAGCAAGGACGCAACGCATGCGTACTTGATGCAAAATTCATAGAAGTCTGGTACACGTTAAAAAAAATAATTGGAAAAAACTATTAAATTATACACAGGAATATTTTCTTGTGTGAAATAAAATTATAAGATTTCACGTTAATATTTCAATTTAATAATAATAATAAAGTTTAAATGTTTTATTTTTATTTGCCTACGAAATTCAAATTGAACCCTATCCCCAAGTAGAGATTCATTAAGTTTAATAATAATTCAACATCAAAATTATATATATATATATATATATATATATATATATATATAATCATTTTCTATTCGGCGATTCTATTTAAGAACTGTAACATTTATTGTTGAGCCACAAAACAATTTCGTGTGGTAGCGAACACTATACAATGTAGCGTGTGGGTACCAATTTTTAAATTGAATTGTTGCTAGTGTTGTTTATTTGTTTTGATTCGAGCGAATCGAGCATATATTGTAATGAGTAGATTATAAACTATGCAAACGTGGTTAAGTAAGCTCAGTAGCGACGAAAAGGCTAACTAGTTTACTTATCGGCGTTGATCCAGGATGAAAATTATACCAAAGCACACAAATATGATAAAGTACTGGACGTTACCAGTCTGTGAATGAAAAACGGTGTTAAAAATGTGCTTCCATCAAATAGAGTTAGTTGCGATATGTTGGAGCATGAGAAGAGTTGCAATAGAGTTTAGCAAAAGGCCACACACGATCAAAAGTATATTACCTATATATATATATATATATATATATATATATATATATATATATATATATATATATATCCGACATCTGATGTGCAGTATGGTTCAGGAAAGTGGAGCATAAAATTTTGTGAGCTTTGATTTAATTATGCTTTTGCCGTTTGAATATGTTAGGAGTTTTTTTATTACAAGCTAAAATTTAGAATTCCATTTCCGTAAGAGTCATATACGTTTTTTTTTTCAGTTGGCTACCTTTGATGAATTGAAGTTTTTTCATTACGTTTTATCTCCCACACAATAATTGCGTTTTAGTAGCGTTAAATTGCAACGCCGGAAAATTACATGTGTTATTAATATTGCTACTTTGTATTAAAACTTAGGGCAGAAAGGCATATACTTCAGTTTTAGAAGCGTTTTGGCGACAAGACGGCGAGAATCTCTAGATAATTTTGGCCTACAGACAAAGAGTGTAACTTTTAAATTACGTGATTTTATGGATCACTGTCGAAAGGAGACCATCAATAAAATGAGTATCAGTTCCATTGGTAACAGTGCAGGTTGTTTTTACGATGCAATTTTCACGTTCGGCTTCCGAAATTACAGATCGTTTTTGGCGCATAATAAAATTTAAATAACGAATTCGTATAATTGGTTAGTTTGGATAGAATGGAAGATGGCCGAAACGAACAAGATTTGTGTGTATGTAGTCGGTCTTAGATGTAGATGAAGGCTCACGTTTTTTGTATTGCGGCTTCGCAATGTACGCTAAAGGGTTTGGTGGAGCAAGATGGAACTTAGTTACGCCATGCTGAGGATGTATCGAATGTCACCGCAGGAAGATTTTCCGTTTCGCTTTGTTGGAATATTAATGAAAATTCACACACCCCGGGCGTATTATACCGATTTGTTTATCAATACTGAGATTTTCGGGTCATGGAATGGGTTCTGGTGTTTTTTTAAGTGTTGAGCTTTAATTCTGTTGAAATGATTTTTGCATCGCATTTTGTTTATGCTGATTTATTGTAAAAAGTTCCTAGTTGAATGATAGTTTCTCGTGCACAACGGACCCCGAACAAACAAAGCTTGTGAAGGTATGTCAGACGCAAGGTGATTGGTTTCATCGAGTAAACACCGAGAGAAGCTTCTGCTGTACCGTTGTGAGAAAGACCGATTTTGTTGGTGCATTATGAAGGTAACTATTCTCCTCTGAGTTTTTTTTTGTGCCGTTAATAAAGCGTTTAATTGTACTTATGTAGACGGTTGAATATGCCTTTTATTTAAGATAGTATATTCATTCCTAAATTTTAGTTATTTCATTTTATGTGTGGTTGGTTTTATTCTGATTACGCGAAATAAAATTACATACTGCAAAATTTGTGAAATTTAGGTGTTCGAGGTTGTCTTTAGTCTTTTGATATTAATTAAAATTTAAAGTAGATTTCAAATAGATAAATTGGGGTTATTGCATTACTACAGAATTTATTCTAAAACCACTTTAGTAGAAATTTCACGATATAAAATATTTCTATCCAGAAAATAGTTTATGTAAAATATTAATTTTGGAGATTCATGAAATAGTTATATATTTTTCTGAAGTTTTAAAAGTTAAACTTATTTTTGATTTATAAGACAAATATTTTCATTAAATTATTAAAACAACGGTAATTAATAATAAATTTTTTTTTTTTTCTATATTTTTTATTAGTATTATGGTTTTTTGTTTGAAATGTAAACATTTACTTTTAATATTATTAAGGCTTGAATTTATTATATTAAGTTTATATTTTGGTTTACAGATTTCATTAACATATTATTATTATGAAACTAATTTTAAAATAGTTTTTCTTACTATAAGAGTTTTAAATAAAATATTTAATGTGTTTCGGACAAGATCCTAATTGTTCATTTTTTTTATTCTTATTTTTATTTCAATATATGTACAGTGTTTAACATTGTGTATTATTCCTTAATATAAATATTTAGTAATCCTAATTTTATCACAATGCTAGTTTTGTTTACAATCAGTTAAAATTTAGAAGATTAGATATGTTGATTTACATTCTAGATTTCAAGTTATTGATTTTATGAGAATTCCGTGTTACACAATTTTGTCAGCGGCAACTTTTTAATTGCTTTTTTGTCATATATTATAAGCTTTAACGTAATTATTAATTAGAATTTCTAAATTAGTGTATTTACTACTTTCATTGTGATAATAAGTTCATATTAAGGGATGTTTTGAACGATAACGTAACGTAGATTATGAAGTAGATCAGTCGCTGACTGATCAGCTGTTTATTTTTGCATGCGATAGTTTTGCAAGTAGTCGAAATTTTTTTTGTGGTAATTTTTATAGGAATCAACTTGCCGATTGTAGTCATCGTTTTACCTGGATTTGTAATAATGATAAGCAAATTTATTCATTTGTTTGGGTACAAAACTGTGTATTTTCACAATATGTATAACGACCCCGATATTGACTTTTATTAAACTCTAGGATTCTTTAATTTTCGGTTTAGTTTATTGTGACGTGTTTTCCGTTTGAAATTGAATAATTAATTATCGTATTGATCAGATATTTTTGGTTATTTGAGCCATTAATTTTGACGTTGAAGTTTATCGAAATGTTTAATGAGTTTTACTTTTATTATCGAAATGTTGCGGATTTTATATGAAGCTTAAGATTTTAATAAAGCTAAGGTGACCTTTACATAGAATTTTTGGAGTAGAACTTTGGTTGAGGAGTGTTTTATTTTGAATGAACATATTGGTTTCCTGTTAGGCCACTATTAAGACCTAGTTGTGTATCTAACAGGTGGCGCCTTTGTGACATTTTTCTCGATTTTGACGTTATGGAGTTGTGACGAGTGCCCTTATGCAATATTAAGTAAGAACCCCGTCCACACTACTGAGCTGTGTCCGTCGCCTGCACATTACCTTTGCTGACTGATGCTCTAGTGAGTGTTTGGCCGTAACACTTTGCCTGAGAAAATTGCGGTGGATAACGAAAAAGTAGCGGCCGAAGGATGAAACCATATGCTCTAGAATCTAATTTTGTTACAGATCAAACCGCACTAGGCGTCGTGAAGGCTTACCAAGGTAAGCGGGTTGCCTAACTAGCAGTAGAAATGGGCGGGTAGTTGAAATTTTATTATTATTTTTCTTATATTAAGATAAAATTGTAGCCTACTCGATAAAATCCTACACAATTCAAGCTTAAACATTCAATTCGTACAACTCTCTCACTTTAAGAAGTGCGTTAAATTTCGTCCCAATAATTTAAATACATATATCTTAACCCTAAAACAACAACCACATACACGTCAATTCAATTTTGAAAATGTTTAAGTTCAATTAATATTAAAATAAATGTATCTAAAGCTTAATAAAATATGGAAGCATACACGTTGTCACAAACTTATTAATCACACTCTGTATATTCATAAAATCAAAGTAATAAGACGTTGTCTGGACACTTTCTAATTTATCCCGTATACGCATAAACTAATATAAACTAATTGGAAAAATAACAATTGGTCTATTAATTTTAACCACAAAATATGAATTCGTATCTTAAAAATTGAAAAACATAATGATCAGTGCAATCTCAAATACTATTTAGAATCTGAACCTTTACTTAATAAATAAATCGTGGCCAGTATTGTGAACGCAGTCACTTTTAATGAATGCAAAGTAATTAAATTTTGTAATCGATCTGCCCAAAAATAAACAATGTTCAGATAATCATTTAGCCAAAATGTCAACAGTTTTATTATTTTTAAACGACGTAATCCCTTAAGTGGCTCACATATAAAAAAAACAGTGAAATTTTAATAATATAATATTGGTTCTTTTAAACTGTAAGGAAGATCTTTCACAATTTAAACAAAAGTTAACTAATTTTGCAAGATTTACATATATTGTTTTCGAGAAGCAACACATAAACAAAACAATTCTCATATATTAAGGTTTCTAAATCTTATAATCTAAACATATAATAACAGGTAATGAAGATTGATTATCCTTAATGCCTGAGTAAAATTTACAATATAAACAATAACATTTCTAAAGATAATTAAACTTCCACTATTTAAATATCTAAAATTAGTCTTACATATACCAAGTCTGCAGTCTCTTATCAGGTGTAACGTCATATCCACTGAGTTTGATTAATACTGAGTATGTACGTACACTCGCCAGTATTAATCGGCCTAAATATTTATATGCATTTGCCGTCGCACAATTCGCTAACTTAGTTGTCCGTGTTCATTCACGCCCGTCCCCGCTTGAAGAAATTGGGCAACTTTATTGACTGAATGCCCTTCTAAAAAAATGTCTGTCACAAAATATTTTAATTAAACTTGTATTTTCCCCCTCAGAACCCTAACTCCGTTCCTTCCGATCCTATCCTGACCACACCCATCCTTAATCCCACCATTCATATACACGTAATGTATATATGTATGCTGGGAATCCGTAATTGTAGCTGAAGGAGCTAGGAAAGCTCGAGCAGCCCGCCCTCCCCTTGGGGGAGGGAATGAAATACGTAGTCTTTTCCTTTTTTTCCTTTAAGAGAGAGAGAGAGTCAGTTAACGGATTCGGTGAAAGATTAAGCCAGGGTCGTGCGCGTTGGTTTTTGGGTAAGTGTGAATTGAAAAAAATGTATAGAAATTTTCTTCAAGAAATTTTAAAAGTGCTTAGGCAGGTTTGAAGTTAACACAGCAAATATTTTGTTGTTAGCGCTCAATTGTGTGACGCGTGACCTAACGTTATTATAAAGAAACCCGAAAGTAACCATTTAAGTGGCCGGACTAAAATTTGTAAAATTTAGATAAGAGGTCAATGATCATTAATATTCATTGGGGTGCATTAAGGTACAATTGTAATACCAACTCGATTGCAGTGGCGGCACTTGCCCTATTGTAGACGTCGGCAACATCAGCTTTGCGAGGCCCCTTTGACTTCCCAGTCAGAAAATAAAAGTTACATTAATTGAACTCAAATTATACACTAATTTTACTGACCACTAACACAAGCAGGGATACACTGCTAAGGTGATTAAAAATTCTTAAAAGAGTATAATTAAATGTTTATTAAACAAAACAAATTTGCATCTTAAAATACTTATTTTTTTGGTTTTTTAATGGTGTATCTGTATATTAAAGTTTCGATAACACTTACAGTTACCTTCGTCAGTAGTAATATTATCTATTAAAATTGTTAAAGATGTTAAAACAATTTTGTGAAACTTGAAAAATGTAATAATGGTGAAAGCTTACATTTTCAAATTTTTGAGTTTGAAAATGTTTTGTGGTAAATTTCTTGGTTTGCAGAAAAACGAAAAAAGCTTTGGGGATTCCCTGAAATCGCCTAACTTTTGACTCTGGATAAATATTAATCATGCATATGGAAATAAATACGGATAACTAAATTTTAATAACTTGTAAAACTTTTTACGAGGCCCTCGAGCGCGAGGTTATCGGCCGTCGCCGACGCTTAACGCCGCCACTGTTCGATTGCACAAAGCAAGCAAGTGTAAGATTGATGCGAAGTGAACAATCTTTATCGTGCTAAACGTCTACGTTGTGAAGGGCTAACATCGAAACATTAATATGATGTTATGCTAAAGCAAGGGCCCACTTCAGATAGGTGATTGACGGACTAATAGCAATTGTATTATGGGATACGTTTAGTGTGTGTTCTGTAACGTGCTTGCCGATTTAAGCAAATTTAAGAGAAAAAAGGGGATTACTGAAAGCAGACCATATGGACTACAATTACACCGATGGAGAATGGATTAAGTGACTTAAACAGTAAGGATTAGTTTTAGAATTTGTTTAACGGGTACAAGTACGATTAGCTTTTAAGTAAATTTCTGATTGTTGGGTTGATTATAATAATTTTTAAGTCAATAGGTAATCTAACTTTATCTGTATTTCTTTTACGTGTGTAGCATTAAGATCTGGGACAATTTTAGTTATAATTATGTGGTGGTTTCTCCAAACCACGCTTTTGTACATATTCGCCTGAAAATTTGAGAATATTTACTCAGTATTTAATTTATTTTGTCGTTTATTTGTATTAATGGTGTGCTTAACTGGTTATACCTTTGGATAATTGAAATTAGTCTTTGCATATTTTCGTGTTTAATGGTCGATTGGAAGGCGAGTCATGAGCCAGATCGATCACAAAATTTTATTTTAGTTTTGAACTATTAATGCACAACACTACTAACAAAGCATTTATTTTTTTTAAGCAGAAATTATAGAGTTGAAGCATTAAAATTTAAACCTATTAATGAATGTCTGAATACGATTTATTTTGAAGATAAAGTATTAATAAAATATAAAGATATTATTGAGGATACAAGCACTAACCGTTCTATGTTTGAATTATTCGGCAATTAACGAATATTTTGTTGGGATAACAATTATTAAACCGATTTCTTTTATTTTATTTAGAATTTTCTAAATTGGGTATTATTTAATTAATTCAAAGTGTTATAACAGTTAGAAATATAAATTTACAGGTATACGAGGGATACTTAAGAAGTACACAAATTAACGTTTTATGATTTGGGAATTTTCATTTGTACAGGGTGTGTTCAATAAGTTTACGACGACCCGTATATTTCAGAATTTTCTTAAGTTTTTGTATCAATTTAGTTTGATATGTGATTGAATTTAAGTGGTGAATGGTTTTACTAAATAGGCTACAATACCGTCTTCCACAGTAAAATAGGATTAATTTAACATCCCGTCTAAGACTATTTATTTTAGCAAAATTTAAGATTTTGCTGGCGCCTAGAGAAAATTTTTCGCGGACTGAGCTTTGTGAATTGTAGATTTATGGTAAGTGTTTTGGCAACCCGCTTATTGGCAAGCCTGCACGACGCCTAGTGCGGTTTGGACGTAACATTATATATATATGATATTATATATATATATATATATATATATATATATATATATATATATATATATATATATATGTACCGGATGTCCGTTTTCAAACCTGACCATAAGGATTTAACATTGATTTTAACATTTTTGTGAATTCCTGCTCGCCAATTCGGCCTACAGAAAATATTTTCGTATTAATGGAATGAGAAAATTAGTACGCATCGAATGACATCAAAAATTAAATTATTTTGATCGATTTTTATTCAAACATTCAAATTTTATTACACACACTATGAAGGAATTACTAATAAATATTATAACTGGGGTGGACTAAAATCAAAACATGTAGTCCAAATAACCCTCCATTCTGCCATAAACAATATCCAAGTCTGTTATAAAACGAATTTCGAACATTAAACAACTGCCTTTCGTTTATTAACCCACACTATGCAACGATTGCTTCCCTCAAAGAATTATTATTTGGGTGGCCTTTTTTATAAATCGTACTTTTAAGGTCGCCTCACAGAAAAAACTCGCAAGGTGCTAAATCAGTAGATCTGGCTGGCCAGTTTATGGTACCACCTCTGCCAATCCAACGATTTTGAAATGTATCGTTTAAACGATTTCTGACATCTATACCGTAATGCGCAGGGCAGCCGTCGTGTTGAAATCAGATCTCCTGATTTTCTCTTGCAACTTTCTCAAAAGCAGGACCTAACTTATTCACTGAAAGTTCTAAATAAGTTTCAGCATTTAAATTTCCATTAATGTCAAATGGGCCGATAAGTTTATTATTAAAAATTCCAGCCCAAATATTTTTTTAAGGTATTGGGTTTTTGTAGATAAATTGATCCTTGGGTTTTCTTGAGCGCAGTATCGAGTGTTTTGCACGTTAGGTTCATTGTTTAACGTAAAAGTGCATTCGTCCGCAAAACGAATGGACGATATAAAGCGACGATCCAAATTCGCACGCTCTTGTATCTCTTTGCAAAATATAACTTTACTTTCCTCATTTGCTTGAAATACCTCCTGATGACATTGGGGTTTGTATGGATGATATTGGTGCTTCTATAGTATCTGATATACCGCCGACTTTGACGCATTTAATTCACGGCTAATTTCCCTTGTGGTTTATGTTGGGTGGATATTTATCATACCCAAAACACGTTCTTTCAATTTAGTGCCGTCTGCCCCAGCATTCCTTCGATTACCTTTATTACAATCGTAATATTTAAATTTTTGCAAAATAAAAATGCTCAAAATAATAAATGCTAACCACCTTTAGCTTCTGATTTTGTTGAAATATTAGCATCTTCTTCAAATTTTCGCGCATAGTTCCGTATTGTGGATTTAGACGGTATTAGGCTGTTACTAAATTTAATAGAAAACAAATCTCACTTCCGCAAACCAACGACTCTGTAATATGTTTTAACCATAAAAACTCTCTCTTCATTTGAGTAATTATTCATTTTGCAAATAAACACTAGTAACCTAGCTCAGAAAGTCATGAAACAATAAATTAATTCGACTACAATTGTTAATTGTTTTAAAAATCATGGCAACTCATATTTAAAAACATAAATCATGGCAACTCATATTTAAAAACTGTTACACGTCCAAACCGCACTAGGCGTCGTGCAGGCTTGCCGAAGTAAGCGGGTTGCCAAGACACTTACCATAAATCTACAATTCACAAAGCTCAGTCCGCGAACAATTTTCTCTAGGCGCCAGCACAATCTTAAATTTTGCTAAAATAAATAGTCTTAGGCGGGATGTTAAATTAATCCTATTTTACTGTGGAAGACAGTATTGTAGCCTATTTAGTAAAACCATTCACCACTTAAATTCAATCACACATCAAACTAAATTGATACAAAAACTTAAGAAAATTCTGAAATATACGGGTCGTCGTAAACTTATTGAACACACCCTGTACAAATGAAAATTCCCAAATCATAAAACGTTAATTTGTGTACTTTAAGTATCCTCGTATACCTGTAAATTTATATTTCTAACTGTTATAACACTTTGAATTAATTAAATAATACCCAATTTAGAAAATTCTAAATAAAATAAAAGAAATCGGTTTAATAATTGTTATCCCAACAAAATATTCGTTAATTGCCGAATAATTCAAACATAGAACGGTTAGTGCTTGTATCCGCAATAATATCTTTATATTTTATTAATACTTTATTTTCAAAATAAACCGTATTCAGACATTCATTAATAGGTTTAAATTTTAATGCTTCAACTCTATAATTTCTGCTTAAAAAAAATAAATGCTTTGTTAGTAGTGTTGTGCATTAATAGTTCAAAACTAAAATAAATTTTGTGATCGATCTGGCTCATGACTCGCCTTCCAATCGACCATTAAACACGAAAATATGCAAAGACTAATTTCAATTATCCAAAGGTATAACCAGTTAAGCACACCATTAATACAAATAAACGACAAAATAAATTAAATACTGAGTAAATATTCTCAAATTTTCAGGCGAATATGTACAAAAGCGTGGTTTGGAGAAACCACCACATAATTATAACTAAAATTGTCCCAGATCTTAATGCACACGTAAAAGAAATACAGATAAAGTTAGATTACCTATTGACTTAAAAATTATTATAATCAACCCAACAATCAGAAATTTACTTAAAAGCTAATCGTACTTGTACCCGTTAAACAAATTCTAAAACTAATCCTTACTGTTTAAGTCACTTAATCCATTCTCCATCGGTGTAATTGTAGTCCATATGGTCTGCTTTCAGTAATCCCCTTTTTTCTCTTAAATTTGCTTAAATCGGCAAGCACGTTACAGAACACACACTAAACGTATCCCATAATACAATTGCTATTAGTCCGTCAATCACCTATCTGAAGTGGGCCCTTGCTTTAGCATAACATCATATTAATGTTTCGATGTTAGCCCTTCACAACGTAGACGTTTAGCACGATAAAGATTGTTCACTTCCGCATCAATCTTACACCCCTTGCTTGCTTTGTGCAATCGAACAGTGGCGGCGTTAAGCGTCGGCGACGGCCGATAGCCTCGCGCTCGAGGGGCCTCGTAAAAAAGTTTTACAAGTTATTAAAAATTTAGTTATCCGTATTTATTTCCATATGCATGATTAATATTTATCCAGAGTCAAAAGTTAGGCGATTTCAGGGAATCCCCAAAGCTTTTTTCGTTTTTCTGCAAACCAAGAAATTTACCACAAAACATTTTCAAACTCAAAAATTTGAAAATGTAAGCTTTCACCATTATTACATTTTTCAAGTTTCACAAAATTGTTTTAACATCTTTAACAATTTTAATAGATAATATTACTACTGACGAAGGTAACTGTAAGTGTTATCGAAACTTTAATATACAGATACACCATTAAAAAACCAAAAAAATAAGTATTTTAAGATGCAAATTTATTTTGTTTAATAAACATTTAATTATACTCTTTAAGAATTTTAATCACCTTAGCAGTGTATCCCTGCTTGTGTTAGTGGTCAGTAAAATTAGTGTATAATTTGAGTTCAATTAATGTAACTTTTATTTTCTGACTGGGAAGTCAAAGGCCTCGCAAAGCTGATGTTGCCGACGTCTACAATAGGAAGTGCCGCCACTGCAATCGAGTTGGTATTACAATTGTACCTTAATGCACCCCAATGAATATTAATGATCATTGACCTCTTATCTAAATTTTACAAATTTTAGTCCGGCCACTTAAATGGTTACTTTCGGGTTTCTTTATAATAACGTTAGGTCACGCGTCACACAATTGAGCGCTAACAACAAAATATTTGCTGTGTTAACTTCAAACCTGCCTAAGCACTTTTAAAATTTCTTGAAGAAAATTTCTATACATTTTTTTCAATTCACACTTACCCAAAAACCAACGCGCACGACCCTGGCTTAATCTTTCACCGAACCCGTTAACTGACTCTCTCTCTCTTAAAGGAAAAAAAGGAAAAGACTATGTATTTCATTCCCTCCCCCAAGGGGAGGGCGGGCTGCTCGAGCTTTCCTAGCTCCTTCAGCTACATTAGGATTCCCAGCATACATATATACATTACGTGTATATGAATGGTGGGATTAAGGATGGTGTGGTCAGGATAGGATCGGAAGGAACGGAGTTAGGGTTCTGAGGGGAAAATAAGTTTAATTAAAATATTCTGTGACAGACATTTTTTTAGAAGGGCATTCAGTCAATAAAGTTGCCCAATTTCTTCAAGCGGGGACGGGCGTGAATGAACACGGACAACTAAGTTAGCGAATTGTGCGACGGCAAAAGCATATAAATATTTAGGCCGATTAATACTGACGAGTGTACGTACATACTCAGTATTAATCAAACTCAGTGGATATGACATTACACCTGATAAGAGACTGCAGACTTGGTATATGTAAGACTAATTTTAGATATTTAAATAGTGGAAGTTTAATTATCTTTAGAAATGTTATTGTTTATATTGTAAATTTTACTCAGGCATTAAGGATAATCAATCTTCATTACCTGTTATTATATGTTTAGATTATAAGATTTAGAAACCTTAATATATGAGAATTGTTTTGTTTATGTGTTGCTTCTCGAAAACAATATATGTAAATCTTGCAAAATTAGTTAACTTTTGTTTAAATTGTGAAAGATCTTCCTTACAGTTTAAAAGAACCAATATTATATTATTAAAATTTCACTGTTTTTTTTATATGTGAGCCACTTAAGGGATTACGTCGTTTAAAAATAATAAAACTGTTGACATTTTGGCTAAATGATTATCTGAACATTGTTTATTTTTGGGCAGATCGATTACAAAATTTAATTACTTTGCATTCATTAAAAGTGACTGCGTTCACAATACTGGCCACGATTTATTTATTAAGTAAAAGGTTCAGATTCTAAATAGTATTTGAGATTGCACTGATCATTATGTTTTTCAATTTTTAAGATACGAATTCATATTTTGTGGTTAAAAATTAATAGACCGAATTGTTATTTTTCCAATTAGTTTATATTAGTTTATGCGTATACGGAATAAATTAGAAAGTGTCCAGACAACGTCTTATTACTTTGATTTTATGAATATACAGAGTGTGATCAATAAGTTTTTGACAACGTGCATGCTTCAATATTTTATTAAGCTTTAGATACATTTATTTTTAATATTAATTGAACTTAAACATTTTCAAAATTGAATTGACGTGTATGTGGTTGTTGTTTTAGGGTTAAGATATATGTATTTAAATTATTGGGACGAAATTTAACGTACTTCTTTAAAGTGAGAGAGTTGTACGAATTGAATGTTTAAGCTTGAATTGTGTAGGATTTTATCGAGTAGGCTACAATTTTATCTTAATATAAGAAAAATAATAATAAAATTTCAACTACCCGCCCATTTCTACTGCAGTTAGCTTGGCAACCCGCTTACCTTGGTAAGCCTTCACGACGCCTAGTGCGGTTTGATCTGTAACAAAATTAGATTCTAGAGCATATGGTTTCATCCTTCGGCCGCTACTTTTTTCGTTATCCACCGCAATTTTTCTCAGGCAAAGTGTTACGGGCCAAACACTCACTAGAGCATCAGTCAGCAAAGGTAATGTGCAGGCGACGGACACAGCTCAGTAGTGTGGACGGGGTTCTTACTTAATATTGCATAAGGGCACTCGTCACAACTCCATAACGTCAAAATCGAGAAAAATGTCACAAAGGCGCCACCTGTTAGATACACAACTAGGTCTTAATAGTGGCCTAACAGGAAACCAATATGTTCATTCAAAATAAAACACTCCTCAACCAAAGTTCTACTCCAAAAATTCTATGTAAAAGTCACCTTAGCTTTATTAAAATCTTAAGCTTCATATAAAATCCGCAACATTTCGATAATAAAAGTAAAACTCATTAAACATTTCGATAAACTTCAACGTCAAAATTATTGGCTCAAACAACCAAAAATATCTGATCAATACGATAATTAATTATTCAATTTCAAACGGAAAACACGTCACAATAAACTAAACCGAAAATTAAAGAATCCTAGAGTTTAATAAAAGTCAATATCGGGGTCGTTATACATATTGTGAAAATACAGTTTTGTACCCAAACAAATGAATAAATTTGCTTATCATTATTACAAATCCAGGTAAACGATGACTACAATCGGCAAGTTGATTCCTATAAAATTACCACAAAAAAATTTCGACTACTTGCAAAACTATCGCATGCAAAAATAAACAGCTGATCAGTCAGCGACTGATCTACTTCATAAACTACGTTACGTTATCATTCAAAACATCCCTTAATATGAACTTATTATCACAATGAAAGTAGTAAATACACTAATTTAGAAATTCTAATTAATAATTACGTTAAAGCTTATAATATATGACAAAAAAGCAATTAAAAAGTTACCGCTGAAAAATTGTGTAACACGGAATTCTCATAAAATCAATAACTTGAAATCTAGAATGTAAATCAACATATCTAATCTTCTAAATTTTAACTGATTGTAAACAAAACTAGCATTGTGATAAAAATTAGGATTACTAAATATTTACACTTAAGGAATAATACACAATGTTAAACACTGTACATATATTGAAATAAAAATAAGAATAAAAAAAATGAACAATTAGGATCTTGTCCGAAACACATTAAATATTTTATTTAAAACTCTTATAGTAAGAAAAACTATTTTAAAATTAGTTTCATAATAATAATATGTTAATGAAATCTGTAAACCAAAATATAAACTTAATATAATAAATTCAAGCCTTAATAATATTAAAAGTAAATGTTTACATTTCAAACAAAAAACCATGACACTAATAAAAAATACAGAAAAAAAAATAAATACATTATTAATTGCCGTTGTTTTAATAATTTAATGAAAATATTTGTCTTATAAATCAAAATAAGTTTAACTTTTAAAACTTCAGAAAATATATAACTATTTCATGAATCTCCAAAATTAATATTTTACATAAACTATTTTCTGGATAGAAATATTTTATATCGTGAAATTTCTACTAAAGTGGTTTTAGAATAATTTCTGCAGTACTGCAATAACCCCAATTTATCTATTTGAAATCTACTTTAAATTTTAATTAATATCAAAAGACTAAAGACAACCTCGAACACCTAAATTTCACAAATTTTGCAGTATGTAATTTTATGTCGTGTAATCAGAATAAAACCAACCACATAAAATGAAATAACTCAAATTTAGGAATGAATATACCATCTTAAATAAAAGGCATATTCAATCGTCTACATAAGTACAATTAAACGCTTTATTAACGGCACAAAAAAAAATTCAGAGGAGAATAGTTACCTTCACAATGCACCAACAAAATCGGTCTTTCTCACAACGGTACAGCAGAAGCTTCTCTCGGTGTTTACTCGATGAAACCAATCACCTTGCGTCTGACATACCTTCACAAGCTTTGTTTGTTCGGGGTCCGTTGTGCACGAGAAACTATCATTCAACTAGAACTTTTAATATATATATATATATATATATATATATATATATATATATATAATATATATATATATATATATATATATATATATATATATATATATATATTCTAATTTAATTGATTCTGTCAGTATGATTTTTTTCGAAAACTTATTATTTTTGTAAAATTCAAAATATCTCGAAATATCTTCGTATAGGGATCATTTATTAAAGTGCACCTTATTATTACAATACTATCCAAAATTGAACGAAAATACAGGGTGTTCCATTAAAAAAAACATAAGTTTGATAAGTCACGCTTTTCTAGAATACCCAGTATGTACGAAAATAATTTTAAACTGTGGCCACTACTGATATACATAGCCCCCCTGAAAAATAAATTTGAAAAAACGTATTGCCTAGATACAAAAGACGGTCCCGTTGGTGGTGGCCTACCCTGTATATAGAAATATCATATATATATATATATATATATATATATATATATATATATATATATATATATATATATAGTACTATATATATATACAGGTCCTCGTCTTTGTAGCTTAGTTATTAATTAACTTATATTTTTCATATTTTGCACACTTTATCTGTGACCTAGGGAGCATTTATGAAAACGTGACTAATTATACAGAGTGGTCCAAAAAAGTGTGACGTCATAATGACATATTTTTAAGTGACATACCTTATATTTTTTGCAGATTTAAATGACTTCCATAATTGTCTCATAACCCTACAATTGTATAGAAATCGGTTGGATAACATCGACAAAAAAAATAAAATGATAAAAAATCAGCTTTACACCACTGGTTTTAAAAATGGTTAAAAATACAAATAGTGGCTCTTTTTCAGATAATAATCCAAGAATACATTAAGTAAGGTTTAAGAACCAAACTGACCAAATTTGGGGAATCTAAATTATACAGGATGTTCAAAATTTACTATCAAACTTTTGAGAATTTAAAGATCTTTTTCTTTCTTATTTTAAATATAACACACTGTATAATTTGATGGCATTCCATGCGGAATTGAAAAGCAAACTGTTTTTTTAATATATCCCTATCAAAATTTCTAACTCTTTAAAAGATATACGCCAAAAACTAGTTTTACCAACTATTTCATTCGCTATTTTAATAAAACAAAAAACTAAGGTGGCTGTTAAATTAATCTAATGTCATGAGGGCTATTTTAACAAGTATTGCATGACATTTATAGCAATTTTAATTTAAAATAACTTTAAATAACTTTATTGTAATTTATCTTTATTTTTCAACACTTAAGAACAAACCAAAACTAAACTTAACACATAATTAAAAACACTTATTTTGGGTTTCTTAGATAATAAAAAAATTACAAAAATTATTTTTTTTCTTATAACTTATGTTCAATATGTCTTCCGCTTTCTTCTAAAGACAAACGAAGACGTGTATTGAAAGACCTTGCCACTCTTCTTAATACAACCGGTGTAATTTTTCGAAATGCATCTTGTGTTTTTTGTTGCATGTCTTCAGGTGTGGTTGAAGCTTCGTGGGAAACGGCTTCCTTAACGTTGCCCCACAAAAGGTCTCACTTAGTTAAGTCCGGTGACCGTGGCCCTTCTTTTCTAATCAACAGGACAATTCATTTTGTAAAAGGTCTAGATACATGTCCTAGTTTAAATGACCGTTAAAAGAGTTCGGGCCATTGACATGGTCTCCAATAATTCCCCCCACACATTAATAGACCATCTATGTAACGTAATGTAATGAAAATTATGCCGATTAAAAAATCCGTTTTTATGGAAGGTGGCCTCATCGGAGAACAAAATCTTACCGAAAAATTCAAAACTGAACCTTATTTTATCCTGTGCCCCATTACAGAATTCCATACGTTTATCAAAGTCTTCTTGGAAAAGTTCTTGTTGAAACTGAATGTGATACGCATGGAAACGATTGTCTTTTAACACACGTTGAACAGTACTTTCACTAACATCTGCTGCATCAGCCACTACCTTCTGATTAATGGTCGGATTTTCCGTAACCTGTAGTAGCACATCCAATTCCTTTTCTTCTATTCGAACCCGTTCATTTCGAACTGGTTTGAAGTATTCTACTTTTCCCGTTTGCGTGAATCTCTACAATAAATTCTGCAGACTACGCTTGTCCGGATGCCGTCGTTCTGGATAACGCTCTGCATAAAGCCGACTCGCCAAAAAACAGTTCTTTTGGGGCTCTCCCAATATGAAAATCATATCCACAAGCTCTTCCCTGCTGAAACTCATCATAAAAGGCACAATTAAAAGCAAACCACTTTAAACAAGATCTTACAATAGTAACAAATGTCATGCAATACTTGCCAAAATAGCACTCATGACATTAGATTGATTTAACAGCCACCTTATTGTTGATGAAACGAGTTTTTGGCGTATATCTTTTAAAGAGTTAGGAATTTTGATAGGGACACATTTAAAAAAAGTTTTGTTTTTTAATTCCGCATCGAATGCCATCAAATTATATAGGGTGTTATATTTAAAATAAGAAAGAAAAAGGTATTTAAATTCTCAAAAGTTTGACAGTAAATTTTGAATACCCTGTATAATTTAAATTCCCCAAATTTGGTCAGCTAGGTTGTTAAACCTTACTTAATGTCCTGGATTATTACCTGAAAATGAGCCACTATTTGTATTTTTAACCATTTTTCAAGCCAGTGGTGTGAAGCTGATTTTTTTAACATTTTATTTGTTTTTTGTCGATATTATCCAACCGATTTCTATACAATTTTAGGGTTATGTAGACAATCATGGAAGTAAATTAAATCTGCAAAAAAATATAAGGTATATCGTTTAAAAAGATATGCCGTTATGAAGCCACACATTTTGGGACCACCCTGTATAATCCATCACATTTTCTTAAAATGCTCTGTAGGTCACAGATAAAGTATGCAAAATATTAAAACTTAAAAAAACTTAAGTTAAATAATAACTAAGCTACAAAAGACGGGAACTGAAATGAAGGACCCTGATATTATATATATATATATATATATATATATATATATATATATATATATATATATAATATACAGATGAGTCAGTTTTTGTAGACAAACTTTAATAGGAGATAGAACACATGTTTCTAAAAAGAAAAGTTCCTATAAACATATGTCGTAGAAGGCTTCGTTTACGAGATACAGGGTGTTGAATATAATATTTTTCTCAAATTTTCATTATAACTCATAAACGAATGCTTAGATTTTTTCATGTTGGGGGAATAATGTCTATTAATTAAGGGTTCATAAAACAAGCGATAAGAATGTTCACAAACTTGCACAGTGGCGGAGTGGAGGGGTGCTCAACCCTTTCATAAACAGAACTTCTACGCCAATGACTATTTTTAGAAAACTGTTATTTTCATTATCTACATACAGTTTAACAAAATAATGTACCTTCTTCTGTTTCGAAATTCCTATGGGTTTCGAGTTATTTTGATTTTAGTGCTTGATGTGGTACTAAGTTAAGTAATGTGCTTTATGTGAATAATTGAATATAAAATTTTTAATAAAAAAGATGTAATAAAACATTTAGAGCCATTTTAGTACCTAACGATCGTTTCTTTAAAATTTCAAATACATTTTCATTTATAAATAGGTAGGTTATCGGTTTCTTTTTAGTATCCATTGTTATTATCCTCGTATAAAAAGAAATGCATAATTATTATTGTTATGCGGTCAATACTTTCTGTATAATTATGTATGTATCAATTTTGCCATAAACATGTACAGGGTGTCCCAACGATAGAGTAAAGTAAGTTTATGTTTAACTAGAATTATTGAGAATTAGTGAGAAAAATCGAAATTCCTCGAAAACTATCAAAGATAGATATAGGATATATTTGACAAAAATGATAGATTTTTTAATCCCGAATAAAATGAAATAAAAATATTTAGGGTGTGCAATTAAAAAAAACTGATTTTTTTTAATTTGAGAATTTTCAAATTTGAATGGTTATAACAAACACCCTGTTGAGAAAATTAGAAATACTACTCGGTCTAAACGTTAGTATAATATCACTCATTTTTCACACGAAATATCAATTTTTTATTGTGAAATAACGGAACAATTGCCCATTCATCAACCCCACGAAAATGACCATAATAATCTTTAAACGCGAATATCTCAAGAACTAAAACTTTCAGCCAATCTTTTATGACAAAATATGTTTGTATGGACACGTAGAATTAAAAACTAAAATCAAATACGGGGAGTTCTATTTAAAAAAATCATACTTTTTCACGTCCTGCTTTTCTGGCACACCCTGTATAACTTCCAATATTTTAAAAAAATGCACACTTCTTACCTCTACCCCATGGTCCATACAATATTTACACAAATAATTCTAGTTAAGCATAAACTTACTTTACTCTATCGTTGGGACACCCTGTATGTAGTTTTTAAGTGAGATTCTAATAAGTTATAGACCGCTACTCACTTGCTCTTATTAAAGAGCCGCCACTGTATCAAGCCATACTCAAATACAAGATTTTTGTAAATTGAAATCTGTTTAGTACACTAATTTTAACAATCCTTATTTATTATTGTGACAATACTTAATTAATAATTGTGAAATTAATAAGAATTCTTAGCAATAACGATTTATAAATAAATAACAATAACACTAGTATAATAAAATTAGACACTTTGTTCAAAATGTAAACCGTTCTTTTCAATACACATTTCACAGCGACGTACAATAGAACGTCTTAAGTTAATTAAATGATGCACCTTTATTTCATTGCAATCATCTCTGATGCGATTGTGAAGTTCTTCAAGTGTATTAACCGGAGTGGTATACACTTTTTCCTTCATGAATCCCCATACAGAAAAGTCAAGTGGCGTTAAATCGGGGGATCTAGGAGGCCACGCCACTAGACCTCCACGACCTATCCACCTCCCCGGGTAGTTATTGTTTAGCCAATTTCTTACATTTCTGCCATAATGGGCCCGACATCCATCAAGTTGAAACCAAGAATGTCCTCTTAAATCCAAAGGAATGTCTTCCCACATATTAACATGTGCCCATATATGCAGATTGTGAAAGTTTACGATACCACGACGAGTAAAACAGGATTCATTAGTCCACAGTATGTTGGATAAGAAATCTCTATTATTTTGAATGGAGTTATGAACCCACCTACAATAATTAAGTCTTCGTTCGGCGTCACCTGGACATAAACCATGAACAGGTTGAAAATGATATGGACATCTGTGATCCCGTTTTAAAACCCGGGAAACGTTACTTTGGGAAATACCAAGAGCAACAGCAGTACGCCGAGTACTTGTCGTGGGGTTCCTATTAAATTCACGCAATATACCCTCTCCAATTCTATCTCGTCCACGGTTGTTCTGTCGGCCCCCATGTACATTTTTCAAACCCTGGTTAACAAATCGACGATGGATACTCACAAAAACGGAATGATGAGGTTGTCGTTTATTTGGAAATCTTCTCCGATACTCCCTAGCTGCGTACCTTGAATTCCCATTTGCGAACGCATAAATAAAATGAATGTCGGCTTGTTCGCTATTTGTAAATGTAAACGGCATGTTATACTAATTAAAAGCTGGCAAATCAAATGAAATAACTTTTTGAACTTAAAAACAATAATTAATAACAGTGAAATAATTCAAGATGAAGCAAGTGTTTGTAAAAAGTCAAACTGTCGTTTCAAAATATAAAATTTAATACTTACTTGTTTTCCCAGGAGTATCATATTTTGTTGCAATGAAATAAGGGTGCATCATTTAGTTAACTTAAGACGTTCTATTGTACGTCGCTGTGAAATGTGTATTGAAAAGAATGGTTTACATTTTGAACAAAGTGTCTAATTTTATTATACTAGTGTTATTGTTATTTATTTATAAACCGTTATTGCTAAGAATTCTTATTAATTTCACAATTATTAATTAAGTATTGTTACAATAATAAATAAGGATTGTTATAATTAGTGTACTAAACAGATTTCAATTTACAAAAATCTTGTATTTGAGTATGGCTTGATACAGTGGCGGCTCTTTAATAAGAGCAAGTGAGCAGCGGTCTATAACTTATTAGAATCTCACTTAAAAACTACATACATGTTTATGGCGAAATTGATACATACATAATTATACAGAAAGTATTGACCGCATAACAATAATAATTATGCATTTCTTTTTATACGAGGATAATAACAATGGATACTAAAAAAAACCGATAATCTACCTATTTATAAATGAAAATGTATTTGAAATTTTAAAGAAACGATCGTTAGGTACTAAAATGGCTCTAAATGTTTTATTATATATTTTTTATTTAAAACTTTTTATTCAGTTATTCACATAAAGCACATTACTTAACTTAGTACCACATCAAACACTAAAAATCAAAATAACTCGGAAACGCACAGGAATTTCGAAACAGAAGAAGGTACATTATTTTGTTAAACTGTATGTAGATAATGAAAATAACAGTTTTTTAAAAATAGTTATTGGCGTAGAAGTTCTGTTTATGAAAGGGTTGAGCACCCCTCCACTCTGCCGCTGTGCAAGTTTGTGAACATTCTTATCGCTTGTTTTATGCCCTTAATTAATAGACATTATCCCCCAACATGAAAAAATCTAAGCATTCGTTTATGAGTTATAATGAAAATTTGAGAAAAAAATTATATTCAACACCCTGTATCTCGGAAACGAAGCCTTCTACGACATATGTTTATAGGAACTTTTCTTTTAGAAACATGTGTTCTATCTCCTATTAAAGTTTGTCTACAAAAACTGACTCACCCTGTATATATATATATATATATATATATATATATATATATATATATATATATATATATAATTAAATTAAAAATAAATGTATTTTCATTTAAAGTCATAAACATAGGTTTATAGTTAATAATTATTTAGTTAGTCAAAAAACCGAAACTTTTTCGTTGTGTATACAAAGTGATTGTAATTAGTAATTTATTTAATTTCAATTTTTACTGATTTTATGATGATAGACTGCCGTTAGGAATATGAACGAAGATTTCAACAGGAGGATTCCAAATCACCAAATCTTTTCTTCTGTGTTTCAACACGTTCGAAATCTTCGTTCATATTCCTAACGGCAGCTCTCGCATTTCTATCACAAAATCCATAAATGTAAATGATGTCAGCATACTCTTCGTTAGAAAATTGAAAAGGCATTTTAAATTTAAATTACACTTAATTTACTACAATCCACTTTGTCATTATTAGAACACAAACGAATAAATGACAGATTGTTTCGGTTTTGTTTTTCCAGTTGACTAATAATAATTACTTTTGAAAAAATATGTGATCATTTATAAACTTTAAACGCTTGTATCTGGGGTAACTACTGCGAATCAGACCTATGTTTATGGGACTTTTTTTACTTAAATTGACCCAAGGAAAATACCATTTCAGTTTGTACAGTTCCTCACTGACACCCTGTATATATATATATATATATATATATATATATATATATATATATATATATATATATATATATATATATAGTTGTGTTGTGTGTGTGTGTGTGTGTGTGTGTGTGTGTGTGTGTGTGTGTGTGTGTGTGTGTGTGTGTGTGTGTGTGTGTGTGTGTGTGTGTGTGTGTGTGTGTGTGTGTGTGTGTGTGTATACGTGTGTGTCATTTTTTTATCATTACGATTATATACCAAGATTTAAGCGACAGTATATTACAATTAGAAAACGAGAAATTATATGCTTATGCATTTAATTATACGCGGTACTTTTGACTTCACAAGGTAATATAATTGTAATTATAATTAGTACGGAGCTTTGTGCTTCAGTAATAATGCAAAAACAAATATGTATCATTATTATTAGTGTAAGCTCTTGTTGGGCACGAAGATGAACAAAGCATTAATTAAAAGGATTATTTCGTACAAAAGTGCGTTACGGGTGATTTTTAATATTAACTCTTGTTACTGAATATAAATTAAAGACATAGGCCAAAGTAAACAAACGCAAATTAAAATATAATTTAAGATTGTCGCTAAATTTATATTAAATGGCTATGTATAAATCAAAATTACGTTATAATTGGTCTACATGCTACACAATTTATGATAGTTTAAAGTTTCATTACCAATCCATGAGAAAAATTGGCTCGACTCACCGCAACTACAAACGTAAATAGAGGTATTTTCACTTAAGCAGGGCTTAACTCAGCTTTACATACTTAATCAAGACGCCTCCATTTTATGCAGTGTTTCCACAAAATATTACCTTCGCCTTAATAAAATTTCGTCATACATTTAGTTTTTAGAAAAATACTGCAGTAAACCAGTACAGTAGTATATACAGCAATGCAGCATGTATCTCACAAAATAGATCTTTATAATTAGATTATCATCGTCTTAATCATATCTAATATCCCTACATAAAGGTTTTCCGTAAACATCGAAACTAAATTGGAATAAAAGCGGTGAACAAGAAAATTAACTCTTACTCAAATTTATTCGGGTAGCAAGAATGCATGTATAAAAGTTAAGCTGAAACGACAAACAAAAATTAAAATAGCTTTAAGAAAGAAAAGTTATTTAGAATATTCGGAAATCTGTTAGATTTGTGTGGGACAAAATTTTTAGGTAGAATTTTAATTTTTTACAAGCAGTGTCTTTACGCTGAAATATGTTTCTAAGGGAATAATAATCCATTTGAATGCATAATTTTTGGCTGAATTATATTTTATAATTTCTCTAACGTAAAATAAATGCTAAATCAGTATTTTTTATGATAATTATGTTTTTTTCGTAATTAATCCGCAATATCAACCAATTAAAACTGTGTCACCATATTAAGCAGAAAAAATGATACGAAATAAAAAATTCAGATTGAATTAATAGGTATTATAATGTGTACACTCCATTCAAAATCTTTTTTACTCTTACTGGCTGACTAACTATTATTTTTTTATGTTGGCATGACCTGTTTGTTACAGCAATTTTTCTTGTAATAGGAATGTCCTCTTTCATGTACCGTTTGTCCTGATTTTGATGGTTTTGCTGGGTCTATGTTAGCAAATAACATAGACATAAAGTGAGAACTGATACTGATAGATATTTTTACTTAGAATCAAGTGGCGTACGCAACTTTTCTATAATTATTGCCGTTTCTTCAATATAATCCAAACTTACCTTTTTTAATGTGACACCCTGTATATTATTCACAATTTGATTCATCGGTCATGAGCTTTCCAAAAATATACAAAACTTTAAAATTTTATAGGGTAACGCAGCAATAAAACATTATAAAACTAGCTTATAAAAAATGTTGAAATTGATCGCCATTGTACCTTAAACAAGTTTCGCACATTGTTCTGATCCACCTTATTGTATTTAATATAATAACAGCCCTTAACTGTAGTTCCATAAACACCCTTTCAACGGCATTGCGTAGATCCGCATAATTTGATATATGCTTCTATAAATTTTATTCCCACAGAAAGAAATCTAGAACTGACAAATCTGGTGATCTGGGTAGCCATCTTACAGGTCCATTTGTACCTATTCACCGGCCTGGAAAGTTGTTACCTAGATAATTTCTAGTAATTTCAGTAATTTCAGTCTAGTAATTGATTTAAATGTACTAATGGCACACCACCTTCTATTTCGGATAAACCATTTTCCAAAGTTTTTAATACCTATTGGCAGTAAGTCATCCGTCAAAAGCTTGATATACAATTTTACAACCCAATATGAAACAAGATACATTAAAGCCTCCTTGTCTTTCTCGTGGCAACAATGCATGTCGGTTAATCTCAGACTACAATCTATTATTTTCGCGATTAAAAATAGCAGCGCTGCTAAAGTGCATCTCGTAGGACAAACAACAAATCTTTCATAATCAACGTCTCTGTTCACATTTTGTAAATACCAATTACAAAATTATCGACGACGTTCTGCATCGCCCGGACGTAAGTGTTGGACCATATGAAATTTGTATGTGTGATATGTGCAGCAGACCATCTCTCAGAAAGAGGTGTTTGGATTTGTTGCGGTTGACGATAATACATTTATTTCGTCAATTCTTGAAAATATTCTTTTTTCTGAATATCGCCTCTTCAGATATCCATGAGATATATTTTTCCATAAATTATCATTAACAAGATAGATAGATGTGAAAATACATTTCTAATGTTTCCTATGCGTTTTCGTTACAATGTATGTAACAAGCAAGCTGTCATATTTTTCTGCCATAATTAACAACAAATGAATTTCCAACGCTTAAGTTAAAAATATTAGACAAATCAATCCAAACAATCAGAATAATAAACATAAACTGACAAACTTCTAAAATCGGACAGCCGAATTATTTTCTTACTTCAGATTCCTCCCGGCCAACTACTAAAAAATTTTAATTTGTAATAACGCAAATTTTGAGCTTAAAACCTGTATAATTCTTATATTACCTCACAATACAAAAGTATTGGGAGGTATTGTAACGGTCGGCCAAATTTAGAGTGCAGCACTTTAGTTTTGTGAATTATCGCAAAATAGAAAATACTTAAAAATTGCTTTACCGCAAGTTGGAAAATATATGTATGTCTGTCTGTCTGCATGTGTTCCAACGCGATAGCGTCCACAAACATAATCCGATCGTCATGAAATTAGGTACCCAGGTTCGGATCCATGAGTAGACGGAATGATGAACTTTTGAGCGAAATCTGTCCAGTCAAAATGGAATTCCAGATTTCGACTATTATAGAGTGTATAAATACGAACGGCTATTCGTAGCAAACCGGCACGTCTTTACGTAAGCAACTAAGTGAACCATCCTAGAATTGAATATCTACCAAGTTTTTCGTTTGTTCGTGAACTCCACTGGTAGCGCAGTGGCAGCGCGTTTGTTTGATATCCCAGCGTCTCGGGTTCAAGACACACAGTGTACGAGGGTTTTTTTTGTCTTATCTTATTAGACGTGTTAAGCCATTTGAGAAACGATTTTTGACCAGTTGAGACGGTGTTTGGAAAAAAAATATTTGGCCCTTTGCTAAAAAAATGTTCAAAATTTGTTTTGCATTTTTACACGTTTTGAGACATTTGTGATCATTTGAGATGATTTTTGGAAAAAAAAATTTTTGCCACTGGTCAAAAAATTTCGCAATTTTTTTTGCATTTTTACACGTTATGATAAATTTAAAAATGTCAGAAGTCTAATTACTTTTTTTTATTACTAAGCAGAATTTATGTCATTTAGGGATTATATAAACAACTGTTGTTTTCGCAACAACGAAAGTTAACTATGGAATAAATGTAAAAATGATAACCGCATCAATAGAAACCATATGGGCAACAAGTGGATAAATGTATTCTGGGTGACTATGATTATTTACTTTCTCTGATGAACTTTTTCGATCATTATCATTTTTGTTCAGTACGTCAAGCTTTACAGGTATTATTTAAATAATAACTTAAATTTAAGATAATGTGTCTTGGTCGTTATATTTAAATGTTTCTGTCGAAGTATTAGGATTTTTTTAATAAAACAATGTAACAATTTAATGATATGAAAAAACTGTACAAAATTTTTAGTAGCAAAAAAAAACACATTACACTTGTTATAAAACACATCAAATTCTTTCAATTTTACTTGTGCTTGTTTAAATTATCAACTACATTGTATTGTGAGGTCATGTGTTGCACACATCAGATTTTTTTTTAAAAGTTGAGGACAAATGGAATCCAATTTTGAAAAAATATTCAGGTATCCCATTTAAAAAAAAAAGTAAGTTTGGGTTATTTTGACAAAACGGCAATAATTATAGAAAGTTACGCGACTTGGTTCTACGTAAAAATATTTAACTTTATTTCTATGTCCCAAAATGACAAATTTTCAAATTCGCCCTGTATATCAGAAACGAATGGAATGGAAATTTTGTTTAGTCCATCTTTCGTTTCGTAAAAAAAGTATAATGAATGCGAAAACCGCAACTTCCTATCTCAAGCTAATTAAATTATCTATATGTACACAGAGTATTTTTGAGTTCTGCTCACTATTTCTATTCTCACAATGTAGCATATAATAGGTTATACTTCTAACCCTGTAGCGGGTTAGTGCCGATATCTTGTGTACAGGGTAGGAAAATGCATATTTTTCAATGGAACGCCCTGTATTTTATAACTATGTGTCTTTTCTATTTACATTACCGGTACTAAATACAATAATTTTCTAAATCATCGCAGCTTTCTGTTTAAAACAGATTACTTTCAAATAATTCTTAGTATTTTGAGCTGCGAAAAAGAAAAAATGAAAATACTATTTTTTACTTAAGAAATTCATTTTTTAAGTGCTTTGTAGTATACTTTTCTCAGCTGATGAACAAAATTTTCTCAAATACTAATAAACTGAAATATGATTTTAAAAACAGTATTTTTCTAATGTGCAACACTTCTGTCTTGATAAATGTGAAGAAATCTTTATTGAAACATTTCTAAACGTATCCTATATTACAATTTACCGAAAACACATTTAATTTTAATTTTTTATTTTCAGTTTTTCTTTTACACAGCCAGCTGAAAATATTGAGAACTACTTGAAAATGTTATATTAAACAGAGTGAATATTTAGAAAAATATATGTATTAGTTATCTAATAACAAGAATATAATAAATACAATCGAATGACGAATATACATTTTGAAAACAGTATTCTTGTCTAATGACCTATCCTGCTTTACAATGTGTCTTTATTGACATTTCTAAAATCCATAAACTATTACCAATTTTCACACTTCAAAATTTTTATTCATATTTTAATTTCAGTAATGCTAGATTTCAAAGTCGAAAATATTAAACATGAAAAATGACTCTTTACTTAAAAGCATGCATATTTAATTATTGTGTACACTTGAGTAGCGTGAATTCATAAATTTAATAATATACATGTAATTAAAAATTACAAACGTGTATTATCTGCGTTTATGAACACTTATCTCATATAATTAATTTTAAAGAAATCATACTTTACAATTTTTGTCTAAACATTTATTCATCAAATTTAACTAATTAAAGTCATTCATTAGTTTATTTCATATGCAAGAATTTCTAAACTATAAATGCAGTTTCATATTTTGAACTGTAGAGATTGTAAACTATTTAACTCGCAACAATTAGTTATATCAGCGTATTATTTACAAATATACAAGTGGCGTAATTGAGTAATATGAAATACAATTTACATATGTTTTTTTAAATTACTGATCACTAAACATTAACAATAACAATATTATTTTCAATTCAAATTTTAGTACAATATTATGTCAATTTGACGTAGGTATAGAAAGTTTGCAATGGACGCGCAAAATTAGAAATATAGCATTTATTATTAGCAATATAGCTAATATAGATATAGAATTAGCAATATATGCATAATATAGCAATATAGCAAATATAGCAATATACAATAAGATATATATGAATATAGAAAGCAATATACATATAGCAATTCTAATATAGCAATATAGCAATATAGCAAATAGCAATATAGCAATATAGCAATAATATTTAGCAATATAGCAATATTAGCAATATAGCATATGAATATGCATATGCAATATAGCAATATAGAATATAGCAATATAGAATAAGCAATATAGCAATATAGTAATATAGCAATATAGCAATATAGCAATATAATATAGCAATACAATATAGCAATATACAATTCAATATAGCAATATAGCAGTATACAATATAGCAATATAGCAATATAGCAATATAGCAATATAATATAGCAATATGCAATATAGCAATATAGCAATATATGCAATATATAATATAGCAATATAGCAATATAGCAATATAGCAATATATGCAATATAGCAATATAGATAGCAATATAGCAATATAGCATATATAGATATGCAATATAGCAATATAGCAATATAATATGCAATATAGCAATATAGCAATATAGCAATATAGCAATATAGCAATATAGCAATATAGCAATATAGCAATATAGCAATATAGCAATATAGCAATTTAGCAATATAGCAATATAGCAATTTAGCAATATAGCATCTTATTTAGATGATTGAACAGGAAAATATTTTTTGTAATTTTTAATTTTTGCATTATTTTTGCATAGCTCATTGGGTACAATAGTACGTTGGTCGTGATGATTAGTTACAGAGAGATGTAAGTTTGAATAGTTAGTATTTGAATAACGTTGTAAAACTCATTTTGGGAACAATATATTTCCTAACAAGCCACAGTTGTTGAAACAGTCATCTGAATTAATAAAAAAACTTAAATTTCATTAATGACAAAATAATCTTGTTTCTTCATTACAAACTGTTGTTTAAAATAAATTTAAATTTGTTATATTTATTATATTTCTAATTATAATAAGTAACTTCAACTTTTGTTTTGTAACCGATAAATCTGCTATCTTAAAACTTACATACAATCATAGTTATTTGTTATACAAGACGATAAAATACAGTTTTATCGACGAAGGAGCGAATGAATTAATTTGCACGGGTCGATAGTTGTATTTTCTCGTCGTGTATAACCCTCTATTGTTTCTATAGCAAATTTCTAACGAAAAATTAAAGAAATGTTAATTGAGTTAGTCACGTTTTAAAATCACAGTAGTATGGATTGCTAGGGTTGACAGCGAATAAAACAAAATTTGTATATTTATGTAAATAAAAACTAAAAAAATTAAAATACTTTATCTAACCTTGCCGTTAAAGTTCAACTTTATCTACCCTTGCGGTTAAAGTGAAACTTGATCTATTGATTTGGGTTGTTCAAAGTACACTTTAACAATTGTTATAGAAAAAAGTATATTTCGCAAATTCTACTTTTCTATAGAAATATCATTAAATGTGATCATTTACGTGAGTACTGTAACCAACAAAGAATTACATAAATCCCCTGTGGATTAAAATGTTACTTGTAATGACACGATACAAAACAAATCAAGTATATTTATTTGTTTTGCATTAAAATCTTAATCTTTTTAACATATTTAGTTATATCTAATGATACTTCTCATGCTACGCCAATGTAGAACTGCCACGTATTGACGTTTTAGAATCAAGTTTCTCCCAACACATGTTTGTAATGGACACGCACATGCACACTCACAAGCACACGCACACGCACACGCACACGCACACGCACACGCACACCCACACGCACACGCACACGCATACGCACACGCACACGTACACGCACACGCACACACGCACACGCACACGTACACGTACTATAAAGTTTTTCGTAAACGGTGAATTTTTGGTCAAGACCGATAGGGTGTAGGCTAAAGGTGCACCAAAATGTGTCAAAGATACTCATTTTGGCACGAAATACAAACATTATTTGAATGAATAAATCTTGGAAAAACCACCGGAGGGTCGTATAGGTATAATCTAATTGATTTTGTCTTAAAATATAAGTCCTTTTTAAACGTTACAAACTGCTGCATAGTTGCAAGTACACTTATTTATAAAGTTAATGAAGCCCATTATTAAATTTATTAAATTACCATATCTTTTGAATAATAAACAAAACATGCAAAGATAGACAAAAACATGAATAAGTACATACAGTAAGAATTAATACCTACAAAGCTTGACTACACTATAACAATTACACGACTAGTGTTGGGTATAACGTATAAATGCACCAAGAATGATAGCACAAAATCCAGTTATCTTAAGCATAAATTCTGATTAGTGTCTAAGCAGTGAATAAAACGCAAATCGTAAAAAGATATAACAAAAACGAATTCACGTGTAAACTGTAAAAGTAAAATAACTAAGAGCATAATAAACTACAAGCATAATAAACAACAAATAGTTAACAAAATTCAAAATGACGTATAACCTAAGATAACCAATAACATTCACGCATTAGCGAAATCAAAAGTAGCGTCACCTGTAATCAATTATTGAAAGGAACCCTCAAATTCTGACTGCGTAAAAAAATTGCGAGGAAATTTTTTCGAGTTGTCACTACTGAGGTATACTGTGGTAGGACATATACATATATATATATATATATATATATATATATATATATATATATATATATCAGTGTACATAGAACAATCAAGTATGCACAGTCAATCAACTCCTAGAGGTTAATTCAGAAAGCGCATGTGCAATTTTGGCGCCTATTTCTGTGAGTAACAGTATAGTAGCAGCATCTTTGCATTTAATTGTCCGAATTTATGATGAATTGAACCTATTTTACTTTTACTTTATTTTATCTAGTTATAATAATGTTATGAGTTATCATGAAATACTGTTTATGAACTCACGGAAAAAGATACGACGGTATTCTATTCTATTCCTTAAAATCACAAAGTTGAGGTAAACATACCGTTCTTCTGAAATAAAGGATTTGAAACGTAATATTTAAACTAAAACGTTTTATTGTAGTATGTCTTCTGGAAATGGGTCGAAAATACAAAACGTGGCCCAAAACAGAACGCTGCAGGAGTGATGAATATGAGCAACGATATAGTATTGGACGATTGTGAAGTGAGGAAATGCTGGCAAGAATATTTTGGAAAGCTGTATAGTAGTGAGGAAAGTAAGACAGAAGGGTTAAATAAGGAGAATGTAGACGGAATGATGAATGAAACTGAGAAGGATGTTGGGTAGAGAAAACGATAGGAAGGTTGAAAACCGGTAGGGGAGCAAGCGTAGATGAAATTACTGGTGAAATGCTAAAGTATGGGAGTGCAGAGGTTATACGAAGATTGTGTGAATTATTCAATGTATGCCTTATGAGTGGAAAAGTTCCGAGGGATTGGAAGAGCGCGATCACTGTACCACTGTGTAAGGGTAAGGGGGACACGAGTGATTGTAAGAACTACAGAAGAATATGTTTGCTCAGCGTGCCTGGTGAAGTATTTGGAAGAATACTGATTGATGGAGTACGAGAAACTACACAAACTACGATTTGGGATGTGCAGGGTGGCTTCATGCCAGGGAGAGGTTGTGTTGATCAGATAGTTGCTCTCCAGCAGGTGACCGAAAAGTGTTTAAGAGTAAAAAGGGAGCTGTACTGTGCGTTTGTAGATCCGGAGAAAGCATAGGGCAGAGTAAAGAAGCTGTGGGAAATATTAAATGAATATGGCGTAAATAAAGGTCTAATAAATGGAATAAGGGCAGTGGTTGGGCATGTATTAGGGTGAGAGGAGGTGTGAGTGAATACTTTAATATTGAGCAAGGAGTGTGACACGGCTGTGTGATGTCACCGTGGCTCTTCAATGTATACATGGATAAATGTGTTGGACAAGAATCTACCGCCAAATGGTGTAATGGTTGCTGACGTAAATGTACGATTTCTGATGTATGCAGGTGACACAGTCTTATTAAGTGACAGTGCGGATGAGCTACAAACCGCTCTGAGGAAGTTTGATACAGTCTGTGAGAGCATGGACCTAAAGTTAAACGTGAACAAACTAAGATTGTGGTATTCAATCGGGAAGGTGGAAAGGAGAATAAAGTATGTACTCTGCAAGAGGAAATTGTGAAACAAGTGGACGGGCTGATATATCTGGGTAGAATTTTTACTCCAGATGGTACAATGTAGGGCAAGATTGGACGAATCTCTATGAATCTTGCGGAAGCTAGGGGGGTATGCGGAGATAGGAAAGCATGAAGAAAGGTAGTGAATGAAAAATAAATAAGAGGCGGGGATTGTTTTACTTATCTACTCTAGTGGTTTAATTAGTATTAAAAAAAATAAGAATACATGGAGTTTCTGCGTAATATTTATCTTTATTATTTCGAGACAAACAACGTTTACAAAATTGTTCAAAATATTTTTTACAAACTTTGTTTTCTGTTATAAAATCGCTGCGCCATCTCCTATATAAGAATAGAAACAAACGAAGATCTTGAATAACTTCTGTTTCTAATGGCGATTTAACAAACGTTTCCAAATTTACGTAATAAATCTATTTTACACCAGACAATTAATTGTAAAGAATTTATATGAGACGAGTTACTATTTAAAATGTTTCGTAGTTTTAATCTAATTACATTTAGTTAAATATTTGATGACATGGTAATTGATGTATTAAAAATACGAGATTATATTATTAGAATCAAGAATAAAGCATTTTTGGTTCTGGATGACATATATCGTTTACCTTCAAACGAGATTAAGCCATAAGGTAAACACAACTAGATCACAATTTATTAATATAAGTAATACCATGAAAAACGCAACTTCTTTAAAAATCACATTTTTATTTACGCATAGAAAGTGCACTAAAAAGGAGAAAAAAATAAGCGTGGGGCGCTCATATTATAATGATGAGCGCCTCACGCTTTTATTTTTAGTCGTGAAGACTTTTGATCACATTTTAGTGCACTTTCTACGTGTAAATAAAAGCGTGCTTTTTAAAAAGGTTTCTCATTATTTTCTACCTTTTGGTCTTGTCGAATATTTCAATCGATTTATCAACCATGCTACACCTATTTTTTTATCCAAGATCTATGATTTAACTAATTCATGAACCGTAAATGCTAAAAGATTGTATTGTCATCGGGAATACATAATTTTGTATAGTTTCAAATCGATCGGACTTGTAGAGGTGATCGAAAAATTGATTACAAGTTTTGACGCATACAAAAAATAGTGTGAGTTAAATAAAAGCGTGTAATAGTTATCAAATTGTAAATTACAATATCTTTAAATTTCCTGACTAGACTATTAATAAGTCAGTTCAAATTTTGCGAGTTAAAGATAAAAATCAGTTTAAGCAATGAACTAAGTAATATCGATACCCTGCACACCGCCATATATAGCGGATGTGGCAAAAGGAACTTTACCAACTAAATCTACTATATTACATATGAGGCGTCTGGCGAGAAGTTTTCGAAATGTTGCTGAAGAAAGAGAGCTTAACCCATACTATTAGTATCCAGGGTAATTTCACAATTAATATTAATAAATCTAATTAATTATTAATTATTTAATTGACTACATTTCCAAATACAGGAATTAACCCCTAGGCGTACAATATTTCATTAATACGTCAGGAAATTGGTCATTATTTTGAACCGTGTGTTTCATTCCAAATTATACAAACTTTATAGTATCTGAGTTGCAACTGCCATCGTCAGTAAAGAATGAAATATTTGATATTACTTAAAGTGTACAATAATTTATAAAATATAAAAACGTAAAGAATGTAAGAATGTATTTGAAAACCAACTATACAATATTATTTTATTTTAATAACAATCAATACATTTAATTTAATAAATTCCTATGAAAAATTTAAAAAGATGAAATTCATTTGGAATTTTAGATGTCAATTTTCATACTGTTTTGCATATGGGTTGGCAACATTGGTATTTGGTATTTTCTAGTTCGATTCAAATACTGATTACTAAGACTTTACTGTGAATTTATGAATTGTGAGCGAATGTGTTAAATAATTTTACTAAACAAACGGAAGACTGTCGGCTACATAACTGATAGCACCTTATACAATAAAAGGAAAAGTTCTCTACGTGATTCTAAATATCGCAACCGATACATTACGGTAATCCTGTATAGTACACCAAAAGGTTGAATATGATTTATTCATTATATACCTCATTAATAGGGTTTTGTTGCGTTCGTTAAATTCTAAAGTTGTAAGCTGTTCACAGGACGGACTTTCACATGTCATATTTGTGTAATGTCGTACTGTTCGATTAATATAACTTCTTGTGTTGATTAAATTTACACGTAGTTGATGAACACGCAGACTTTTAATGAAAATTATAAAAAGTGATAAATATCTTTGTTTTATTTTATTAAGCACTCACATTGCAAATTCATCTAACAAGAATTATTACTTTTAATTATACCACAACATAAAACAAACTCATTATTTTATTCTTTTACAAATACGTAAACATATACATAACTTTAATGAGAAACCAGAAAACCTCCGAGTAAATAAGGTTTGACATCGTATAATTAAAAACACACCGGATGTTACATCTTAATTCTAACCTTTTCCTAGATTTTGAAGTAAATCTCTACCAATTAAGCAGTGTTGGGTAGGATCTAGATCAAAGTGATCTAGATCCAGGATCTAGAGCCACTAAACGGATCTATGATCTGGATCTAGATACTTTGCTCTGCTAGGATCTAGTATCTGGATCTAGATCACATTTTAACAGATCTTTAGTACTTGAATCCAAAGATCCATTAGAATATTTTAAAATGTATTTTAAGGGTATTTTGTGAAATTTTTAACTGGCTTGAGGCAACAGAGCTTTATATTTAAAAAATACATTATGCTCCGTTACGACCGTTACATCCGTACCCCACAGAGATACATACACATTTACCTACTGCCTGAGGCATGTTAAATTCCGAAATAACCAATAATAGAACTATTCATTTCCTTTGTTAATATTTCCGTCGGTTGTTTTTGTTTCCCAAAGCTACAAAGGCAGGTAATGACAGCTAAGTGCTAATCTAATGACTTAATGAGTAATGACAATCCATTAAAGTAGGTACTTAAGTTAAGTGGAACTGGAATTCCCTGTTGCTAATTTAATCGAACAAAAGGAGGTATAGAAAAACAACAATCTTGTCTTCAGTTCTTAAGAATACGACTTTAAGTAAAGCACATTTGTTAATTGTTAGTTAGATCAACAATGAGTGACGAAGCTGAATTAATGGAAGTTCCGCCAATCTTAAGCGGTAAATTTTATAAAATTTTATCAAAATGTGACAACAAGATAGTGACCCAGTGTCTAAGTTGTCCCGCACAAATACAAGGTCATGTGACTTCAACAGGAAATTTTATTCGGCATATGAAGGTATGTATTAATATAGTTTTGGCAGAATTTTAGTATCATTTATTGGATTCTTACGAAATACATCATCTGATATATCAAAACGTGATTTGTAGACTTAATTTTTCTTATTAAATTCTATATGAATTACGTAAAGTATTTTTGTTGCAAAATACTTAGTTTCTCGTGTGTAAAGAACGTTTACAAAAGGTTGAGATTTATTTCTTAAAGTCCCTAATGCATCAAAAACTTTTTAAATGTTTATGATACCTGTATTCATAAAAGATGGGATTCAGTCGCTTTCAAAATTGGTGTTATCTAAATTTTGACTGAAACTTGAAGTGACTTCAATCTGAATTTTATAAATTAACATATACTTTCTCCTTTTTTTCTAGAGAAAGCATCCAGTAACATTTAGCAAATTCGATGCAGAAAAGACAACAAAAAAAAGTAAAACCGAAATTTTATCAATGAAGAATTTCAACAAGACTAACATTTTTCAACGATCTACCAGTTCTACCACAAAGAACTCGGTTAACAAACTCGTCTTAGATTACATAATTGAAGAGATGAGGCCTATTTGTACAGTCGAAAACCCGCATTTATTAGGTTAGTAGAAGGACTTTCTGGCAAAAAACCTTGTGACCGAAAAACGCTCAAGAGTAAATTAGAAGAAGAGAAATCAGCAGTTATTGGTGCTGTAATAGAAGAATTAAATAAAACCAAATACGTCTGTACAACTGCAGATGTTTGGAGCACCAATAACAAAAGTTATCTTGGTATGACTGCACACTTTATCGATAGTAATAGCTTCCAACGTAAATCTTTTGCATTAAGCTGTGGGCGATTTAAATTTGCACACATTTGACAGAATTGCGGAATTAATAAGTGAAATTCATAACGAATACAAATTAAATCTCGGTAAAATTTCAGGAACGGTAACAGATAACGCAAGCAACTTTAATAAAGCTTTTAACGTATTTACTGCTTCTATATGTAATAAGAGCAGCGATAGCGAATTAACAGAGTTGCAAAATCAAAATGATGTAGATGTTGAATCATTACCTGCTTTTGATACTGACAGTACTTACGTGCTTTTGCCCGAACATTTTAAGTGTTGTTCGCATACACTCAGCCTTGTAATTACGATAGATGCAGCTAAAGCATTTGAAAACATAAGGTATAAAAAAATGTACGATACTGTTTTTGGGAAAGCTTATTCTTTATGGAATTTAGTGAGTAGGTCAACTAAGGCGTCGGATCAGTTAGAAAATGTTTGCGGTGTCAAATTGAAAGTTCCTTGTCCTACTCGTTGGAATTCCATGTATGACGCATGTGTTAAACTAATTAATATTGAAGCAAAATTAAGTGATGTTTGTAAGTTATTAAAATTAGACGTGTTCCAACTGTCAGATTTTGTGTTTTTAAACGAATATATTTCTGTTACAAAACCTATAGCCGTTGCAATAGATATTTTACAAGATGAAAAAACTTGTCAGTTAGGTACTGTTTTGCCAACACTTTTCAAAATTAAAGCTAGCTTAGAAGCAATGACAAAACTGACATTTTGTTCTAAATTAAGAGAATGTTTATTGAACGGCTTTACAAGACGTTTCTCTAATATAATGGATATTAAAAATTCTAGTAGTCGACCATACCTGTTATCCACAATTTCTAACCCAAAATTTAAATTATGGTGGTTAAAATTACCCCTTTAAAAATGAAACAGCATTCTGTCAAACGCAATTATTGTGTGAACTTAACAATTCCGGATTTCAAGAAAATCTTAATAATTCAGAATCAGAAATTCAGTTCACACTTACTGAAAAAAAATCCTCTGCCACGGACGAATTCTTTGATTTTTAAAATAAATACTCAATTGCAAACAACATTTGATTCAGAATGCACAAATTATTTTAAAGACACAAGCACTAACTATGAGCAATTAAATATGTACCCTGCTATAAAAGAAATCTTTTAAAATATAATTCTATACTTCCTTCATCTGCCCCCGTTGAAAGGATATTTAGTATGGGTGGACTAATTTTAACTCCTCGTAGGAATAGATTAGGTGATGATATATTTGAGATGCTATTAATTTTAAAACAAAATAAAATAAAATTAGATAATAAAATGTAATTATGTAATAAAGTATACTTATAATAATTTAGATAAATGTCCTTATCCTTATAATTGTCATTAACAGACATTTTAAGTTTCAATATTAACAATATAACAATAATGCATCTTGCAAGTCTGAACACTGTTACCTAATTATAATTTTGTAATTTGATGCGTTAAATAATTAATGTTCAGTTTTCAATGAAAACCTTAAAATTATATTTGTAATATTATTTTTCTTAATAATTTAACCTTACGGATTAATATTTAATATTATGAAAATGATTATGAAAATATAAGAGTGATAACTACTTGTTTATTTTAGTTAGCAATACATAGCAAATTATTAAGATATATTATTTACACTAATTAAAAATCAAACTATATTTTAGGATTCGTTTTAAAAAGATCTGATCATTCAAGGACTTATGCATCTTTATACAGAACTCCGATTTTAGTACGGATTTGGATCTTTAATTAACATTTTAAAACATGATGTTGATCTTATCTAATTCCTAAATAAGGATTTTACCCAAATCCTACCAATTAAGTACGTATACTTATCTTAGCGTACCAATTATTTAATTTATAATTATAACTATAACTATTTAAAATGCAAAATACGTATATATTTTGTTTCTTATGTATCATCATAATGGAAGTAACGAAATAAATTTTAATCCATTCGTTTTGTTAGCCTTTTCAGTAGATCTATATGAATGTTTTTACCATTTTCATATAAAAGCCATTTCAACGATGCATCGATTTTATAATGTGATTAAGTTTTGGTTCTTTTGTTTTTTAATTGAGGATTTTTTACATTTAGCTTCCTCCCGTAGAGGGTATTCTGGAATGCCATCTTGAATATGTTTTAATAATTTTTTCTATTTGGTACATATGAACTTCAAACTCGTTTCATAAGTTCAAATTCATGAAACTGGAATTTTTTTTAATATTGGTATGCAAACTAAAAGATTTCTTTTGAAAACATAAAATGTTATGTAACCCGTTCTCATTATATCTGAAATAATGATATACATTTCCAAAGTATCAAATTTAACGTTATGCAGACTTTGCAGTTTACTCAATCTGCAAAACTATCATATGCTCTTTAGTCTAATATCAAAGCTTTTTTTGTGGTTCCAATGTGTACTGTTCCACATCTTTGAGTGGTGTTCTTTCTTGTAGGTTAGAAACAGTCCTCTATAATATGATTAATATTTTTTTAACTTTATCCATAACGTTAGTTATGAAAGGAGGGAAAGCGCTAATTTTTATTTATGGTTACTCTAACAGGTTTCATTACATTATTAATGCCTCTAGGAGAATAACGCCGATATACCTCCGCCCAGACAAGCTGTTACTTGTATAGAACTCCTTTTTTGTGGTATTTTACTTCATTTGTTTGAAATCTGCTTTATGCAGGGTGACCCAAAATTGACACTTTTCGAATTAGATTCAGGGGTTTAAAATACATAACTGTCAGATTTGGCAAATTAATTTTGTATGGAGAAACTCCATTTCAACTAATTGAATGAATCAATTAATTAATAAGCATTTCGGTGTTGTGTGTTTAAACGATACTATTATATAGGAGATTATGTCGATGTGTTCTAAATGTTAATACCACTGCCGTGGCTGGGGCATATGCGACAGGGTTTTCAAACCGCAGGCAGCCTGACGCCAAAAAGACGGCTAATACAAATGTTACTGAAAACAGATAATTTAAATCCTCGAAAAAAAATCAGGCGTCACCCTACACTAAACGTCAAACTAAAAGAGCAACTGTACCGAAACATGCAATTCTCAGATTACTAAGGAGAAATGGTCTGCATCGACTTAGGCCTCAAAAAGTTCAAGTTAGAAAAAGGTTCAAGTCAATTTTTACAGATGGTTATTGCGTAGTGTAAACAATGATCCGAAAGATTCTGTCGAACAATTGAATCCACATTTACTCAGAAAGGAATCATAAATACTTATAACGTACATGAATGGGGGGATGAAAACACTCACTTAATGAGCCCAAGGTCTTATCATTGACGATGGTCAATTTGCATTTGGGCTCGGTATTAAATAGTAATGTTATTGGTCCATACATTTTACGTAACCGGCTTATTCGGCCTCGCATCTAGAAACTTTAAATGAGTATTTAAGACTTCAATTGCTCGATGAAGTTTCATTAGCACTTAGATTAAATTTTTGGTTGTAAAATGATGGTACACCGCTACATTATAGAGTACAAGTGAGAAAATTCCCGAGTAAAATATTCCCTGAGAGATGTATAAAAAGAGGTAAGCCCATAGCGTGGCCTCCTAGGTGGCGCGTAAATAAGTGTGTATGTTTGTAGTTGTAGCAGTTTCAGCGGACCAGGGCGTCTGCTTATTACCTCCTGGACACGCTTGGTGTTGATATACTAAGAAACTATCTTTTCTGCACAACTGTGGAAGAATGCGACGTTGGGCGGCTATCCTGCATTTGGCATTCGCTCATTCTTGTAATAATGCGAGGTTCGGGAAACTGCCTTGCGTTACGCGTTCATTTCTTGATGTGATGTTAAACTTATGTGCAGGTGAGGTCGTATCTCAAGGGGTAGCAAGCTAAGCGCGGTTTGGCGAGTTTTTGAGTTTCAAAATCTTAAACGACTCTTGCAGCTGGTCAGTTTGTGCAGTGGAATCATTTTGAGCCCGCAAATGCCCCTTGACAACTTCGTTTCAATAACAGTGAATCGCGGTTTTATACAATCATGGCGTGACAGGACACGGTTTTGTTTATAACGTCAGCATCGGTGATTGGTTTATGAGTAGGTGGTGGTAAACAATAAAGACTCTGACGTGCAAAAATATTTTAACGGTTTTATTTACGGCAGATGGGATACAAGTTTATTATTTGTTAATGTAAATATTTAATATCTAATTTAAAAATTGTTAATTAGAAAGTAATAATTCAGTTAACCTGGGTAAAGAATTTCAACTCTTTAAGGAAGCAACGATTAGAGTTGAAATTAGACAAACTATTATTCATTTAAATTGTATTAATGAATGTCCAAAATTCGATATTTACTTGAAGTACACCAAACCCTCAAATAAAATATGTTTTGTTGTGTTAATAATTTTCAAGATATTTGTAGAGTTTAGTTACTCCTTCTTTTTCTTTATGTATCAGGAAAACGTCAATGTTTCCAAATCTAAAGTGAAATTTTTCTAATACTTCTTGTTTCATTTATTAGAAACATTTTCTATGAAAGGTGTAATTAAGTGGTGTTATATAATTACAGTGAAATGTAATATATAAAGAACTTACATACGTTTGAAAGCGTCATTGGGCAACTGATTGAAATAAGTTTATTAGTACATAAAAGAACAAACGTCAAACATTTAATTAAGGAATAGGTATATTAGTTTTCATTTATAATTTGGTAACATTCCCAAATTTCTCTTAATGATTTATTTCCAGAGCTGTTGCTTCGATTGGCCCTTAATAGCAGATTATGAACAAGTACTTTTTGCTCTTAAATTATACCTATCGCAATCGTTTCGTAAACTTACTTCCTTCCCATTGAGCTGCAAAAAGTGAACATTCGTTGTTCACATCAACTGGTAAATTAAACTGTAATTTATTCAAAATTTTGTAATACATAGATGATTTCAAAGTTAAAAGTGAGACAAACGTGCATCTGCCAAGTACCAAATTACTCTCATACTCTGTCTCCGTTACTAATGTTCAAATTTGACGGTAAGATATAGGTAATAAATGGATTATTCTAATTTTAACTCAACAAGAATCGAAAAAAAATGTGATAAGGTAGGGTTTATACTCACGCATATAAAGTCTGTTCGAAAAGCACACCAATACTACTAGTATATATTGCAAAACCGTGTGCATCCTGGCTTACTGGTAAATTGAAACTATTGATGACTCTTCGAAACAAAGCCTTAACTAGGTATAAAGAGTCCACTCATTTAGAATATTCTAAATACCGCGAATTATTGTACCTTTACAGCAAGAAGTCAGAAAAGACTTATTCGTAGAACTAGAGAAGCCAGGAGTCAAATACTTAGAGGACCTTTTTATTAATATTCAGTAAAAGATTTGTATTCACGGAAAATGTAAAAAATAGGAATTTTGTGAAAGCTGCGAATTTTGTCATCGACTTCTATTTGGTACCTACGTACAAAAGTATTACATAGAAATTAAAAAAAAAAGCTTAATATGAGTAACAATTGTACTTAACTTGTGTTTGTATTATAAAATAATATAATCCAAAATACTCAAACAATTATATAGTAAAATTACAGTTAAGAATGATACTTGTAACACAAACATTAGAAACAGTGATCTAATCAAAGTACCGCACCACAAGACCTCACTATTTCAATGCACATTCAGACAACATTTCGGAATCGCCCAGTCAAAATGTTTTATTTTCCTTAAACATTTTTAAATACAAGTTACTTCAATTTCTCTTTGAGAGCCAGCATCTTTTCTAGACGCTAAGGTACGGTTTTTCCTTTCTTTTTATTTATTTTTTTGTTACAGAGTATTAATTTAATTTATTTTATACAATCAGTGAGCTAGTTAATTAAGTATCTACTTCTATTTACTTTTTTGTTTTAGAAGACAGTGTCCCCTGACACAAAATGGAAAATGTAAAAATGAGTGTTTGTTCGTATTGAATGCGATGCCGTACCCACCACATTGCGATAAACCTTTGATGAATTTAAGCTTGATTGCGAAGGGTTTCTAGCATAAAAGCTTTTAAAATATCATCCATCCGATCGCCTGTAAGGGAAAAAAAAGGGTTAGAAAAGCATTTAAAATATCAATACCGGAGATGATAAGAAGAAGAGAAAGAGAAGAAAAGAGAAAAAGAGGAGAAAGAAAGAAGAGGGAAGATAGAGGAAAAATAGAAAATAGGAAGGGAAAGAAAAAAGAATTGAAACAGAAGTATAATGAAATAGAAAAAGAAAAGAAAAAGATAAAAAGTAAAGGTTGATAAAAGAAAAACAAAAATAAGAGAGAAAGAAAATAAGTAAGAAATAGAAAGAGAAAAAGTAGAAAGAGACAAAAAAGACAAGAAATTAAGAATTAGAAAATTGAACAGAAAAGTTTATTTTCTAAAATTTAAAGTACAGATTTGGAGAGCGGAGAAAGAAGAAGGGAGATTATTATTGTAGAAGAAATTATTAGGTGAGAAAAGGAGAGAGAAGATAAATGATGATATGTATGAAGAGAGGAGAGGGAAAAGGAGAAAGAGAAAGAGGAGATGATGGAGAGGATAAAGATGGAGAAGATGAAATAGTAGTAGATGGAGAGGAGAAGAAGGGAGAGTGAAGAAAAGGGAGGAGAAGAGAGAGAGAGGGAAGAGGAGAGGAGAAGAGGGAGAGGGAGAGGGAGAGGGAGAGGGAGAGGAGAGAGGAGAGGAGAGGAGAGGGAGAGGGAGAGGGAGAGGGAGAGGAGAGGAGAGGGAGAGGGAGAGGGAGAGGAGAGGGAGAGGAGAGGGAGAGGGAGAGGGAGAGGAGAGGGAGAGGGAGAGGGAGGAGGGAGAGGGAGAGGGAGAGGGAGAGGAGAGGGAGAGGGAGAGGAGAGGGAGAGGGAGAGGGAGAGGAGAGGGAGAGGGAGAGGGAGAGGGAGAGGGAGAGGGAGAGGGAGAGGGAGAGGGAGAGGGAGAGGGAGAGGAGAGGGAGAGGAGAGGGAGAGGAGAGGAGAGGGAGAGGGAGAGGGAGAGGAGAGGAGAGGAGAGGGAGAGGGAGAGGAGAGGAGAGGGAGAGGAGAGGAGAGGAGAGGGAGAGTGTACAATTCCATAGTTATAGACTGATCTGTATTAAAAATCTATAGAACCAAAAATGGATTTCGGTGTACTTTTAGTCACGGCTAACCAAATTGTGCACAAACATTACAATTAGGTTATTTAGTTGTAAATTTATTTCTAACTAAAACTGTTACATTCCTAAGAACTGTCTCAGAAAATGATTCAACCACATTTATATTTATTTCAACGTACATTTTGCTAATTATTTACAGACAACTTTTTCTATTCCAAAACCATATGAGAACCATTTTTAAAATATTGTAAATTCATCAACACCGTGTGCAAATAATTTACACTGATACCTGCTAAAGATGAATAAACTCGGTTATATCCTTATTTAAATTATTGCGTTATTATTTGAACATCTTTGTAGTCAACACAATTTTGTGTTGTTAACTATTGAATTTCACCGAAGTAAACAAATGACTACTCCGAAGAAAAACTCGTATAAATACACTTTAGATAGAAAAACTTTGGTAACAGTTTAGTTCTAGCTGTAAAATAAAAATGTATTTACATTTTCGTTTAGCACTTAGAACAACTAGACATATTGATCTTTATTGTTGAACAGTAATTGTACAAGTAAAGTTACATGTAAACTTTCTTTTGAAAACTGAACAAGTTTGCTTTTCTGAGTAATGACTAGATTCTTAATCATCTTTAGACCATCTTTAAAAGTAAAACAGTTCATTCATTGTTTTATGTTGTAAATGTTATCTTTAATAGACAAAGTTATACGTATAAATGAACAAATAATGTATGTGCTTTTATTTATTAATGAAGATTTTAATGATCCTTAAAAATTCATTTATTTAAAAAGTGTCATGGGGAACATGACTGTACTAATGGAAACAATAGAAATTATATTTTAGTAGTAATGATTGTATTATTTGATAAATAAAAAACAAAAATCGTTAATAATTATAATTTATAATAAATATAATTTTGGTAAAAATTAACTTTTAATATAGCTTTGCATTTCCTATTTGGCGATGAAACGTCAGTATTTAATTATACGTATACGTGTGTATATAAGTATATATATATATATATATATATATATATATATATATATATATATATATATAATACATGTATATATACAGGGTCACAACAGTGCGTCTGCCATCCATAGCTCCTATACCAATTAAGTTAAGAATTTCGTTCGTACCCAGACCTATACTGTACAGTGCATCCCATTTTGGTTAGACAGCCAGATATCTCGGTTGTTGTTGAAGATAGAACCTTGCGGTTTCCGCGGTCCTGTGCCACTTTTTTGTGAAACTCAAGATGGCCTGAACGGATTTTGCCTAACTTCTTTCGTTTATAAATTACAGGGTGTTTTTGAAAATCCACACTTTTTGGATCCCCTCCATATCTAAGAAGTTTCTCAGCGATAATGTCAAATTGAAAACTTGTCCCATAGAGAATTTTACGTAGAATCCAGGGGCGCACTCAATTTTTTTGGTATCGTTATGGAGATAAGACTTAAACTTTTTTCAATGTAACACCCTGTATTTTATTATCTCATTAAATTACTTTTTTTTTACTTCGAAATTATATGTAATATATAAACATGAAGTTTTCAAAAATGCTCCAAAATTACTAAAATATTGAATTTTAATAGAGTGCCATGAATTTCAAAGTTTTACTATAGGGATTATTATTTGTGATTTTTTTATAGTAGGTCATGGATGCTACAAACACTTTTGGAGCATTGTTTTATCAAGTGACTGTGGAGAAATCTGCTGTAATGATGATAAATTTTGATGCGTTTTATTGTGTTTGTATTTGGCGATTTTGCTAATTTGTGAAATTTTATAATGGCTGAAAGATTTTTTCAGAACAACGAAAAGTATGATATCATACAATGTTTCAATCAATGCCATGAAAATGTTGACGAAGCATTAGAATTATATTTAAACAGGTAAACTAGTAAATTACAATAAGACATTATATGACATATTATTTTTAAAACGTTAGATATCCAGAGAGGCGTCAACCTAGTCGAGGAACGATATTTCGACTAAAGAATAATCTACTAAATTATGGTGCGTATTCTAAACCCCGACCCAAAACGTATAACAAGGAAAATAATGAAGTGGATGAAATAAATGTCTTAGCCAGCGTCCGTGTCTCTCCTCAGACTTCTTGTACGAAGTTAGAAAATGACACTGGCATTCCCCGATCACGGGTACAAAGGATTTTAAAAAAACACAAATTGAAACCCTACAAAGTGAATATTGTCCAGCATTTATACCCTGGTGATGCAGCGAGGCGTGTGAATTTCTGTAATTGGTTTTTGAACCAAACTCGAAGGGACAATAATTTTGCGAGTAAAGTCATATAGTCAGACGAAGCCCATATAAGCAGTGCCGCTTTATTTAACAGGCAAAATACAAGGCACTGGTATGATGAAAACCAACACCTAATTTTTGAGCAACAACAACAGAGTCGATTTGGTTTTAATGTAGCCTGTTTCTTATTGGTGACATCAATCAAATACCGCATTTTTGAAGGGGCTCTCAACGCGAATAGGTACTTGGCAATTTTAGAAGAATTCTTGGAGAATGTTCCCCTCGCCTATCTTAATGCCATTTACTTCCAACAAGAGGGTGCCCCTCCCCACAATTCGAGGCTGATTGTGCCGTTTTTAGAAGAAACTTTCCAGGACCATTGGATTGGAACAAATGCACCCATTAGATGACCTGCAAGGTCACCTGATTTGTCAGTGTTGGACTTTTTTTTTGTAGGGTTTTTTGAAAAATAAAATATACGGTAAGAGGTACAATAATATTGAAGAACTTCGTGCAACAACAGAGGCAGTTTTCCAGAATTTACAAAATCGGCCTTTCATAATTTTAAATGCATTAAGACGTATTAAAAAATTGAGTCATTTGTGTGTTAGGGAAAATGGACATCAATTTGAACAATTCAATGAATAAGTTACCGAATAATTTCGAAATGAAATAGTATGAGTAAATATTTAATTAGTTGCTTATTCTACAATGAACTTTTATTACTATTTATTTGTTGCTCTCCGTTTTGTGTTTTGTTAGTGAATTAGTGTTAGTATTGTTCTTGTTCCTTTCATGGAAAAATCACAAGTAGTATTTCTTCAATTTGAACTTTTTGTATGAAAATCCATAGCCTACTATTTAAATCAATGTTTTAGTGATTTTGGAGCATTTTGAAGAATTTATGTTTATATATTATATATCATTTTGAAGGAAAAAAAAAAAAGGAATTTAATGAGGGATAAAATACAGGGTGTTCCATTGAAAAATCATAAGTTTGAGTCGTATCTCCATAACCATAGAAAAAAAATTTTTTTTGTCTCAGTTGCCAATTCTTATTGTAACAAGTTTTTATTCCCACTGATGATTATCGAAACACGCGGATCATTTTAATATTTAATTGTTATTTTTGACAAAAAATGGCGTGTGCGTGCGGCGACCAGTGTCTGAGTGTTGGCGTCGTGGTGTGAGTACTAATATTACGGCGCTTGCCTTTACCACAAAGTGTACGGTATACTTACTGCCCTAGCATAATAGTACACTATTACGAGTTTTCGATTTGTATCACGTTTCTGATACCGAAGATTTTTCAAATTGTTGGAATGCACTGAACTATGTTGCTCAACGTATTTCATAAGTGTTCTATAAATTAATTTTCACAAGTAACTAAATTTCAAACAAAATCTTAATCTTTTATAATATTATATAATACGTATAAATTATAACTGATTTCAAATTTATTTCCTTACCACGTAATGCACTTTGAAATTGTTAAAAGTTTTGACAAATGCCCTTTACGACATCGATTGGTGTTATCGTCAGTGATAGACAAATTGGTGGTAAAATAAAATTTTACAAATTACGTATACCTGCTTAATTTTTTTTAAAGCAATGTATAATGAAAAAAAATTATCCTGGTCTCTTAAAATTACAAGCACTTTTTTGATTAATTTTGATATAGAACATTCCCAATAATAAACGTTTTTCATAATTTCGATCTATGCATAAAATTTCGGTTTTGTCATAATGAAAATCAATTGCATATCTAGCCAATGCGGTATTTTTTGGTTTCACTCTTACATCACATTTATTCTGAACTAAACGATTCCTTAATGGTAGCACGGAAGTACCCATATACATTTTTTGGCAATTGTTACATGGAATTTTGTAAATGGTATTTGTGGTTTGTTTTTTAGGTAGGTACTAAAGATTTTAGTTTAGAAAATAACAAGGAGTTAACATTTTGTCATTCAAACTCAGGTTTTAGACTTAATTTAGTCAAATTCTTAAATAAAATTGATTTTTTATTTGAATAAGAAATTGAAAGTTGATTTTGTCTAAAATTTAGATCCGAAAGGTGTAGTCATTTATCAACGATTTTACTAACTACATAAATTGTTGTATTATCAAGATGGTTAGAATACAAATGCAGGTGTGTGTGGGTTTATTATACCAATAACATTTTTAGGATTTTCCATCTCTTATAACAAGTGTGTCTAAAAATGGTATTCTGTTATTTTTTTCCAACTCAATCGTATATTAAGGTGACAACTATTAAAACATTCAATACCTCATTAATTTTGTCAGGTTGTGATGTTAAACGAATATCATCAACATATTGAAATAAAATGATGGGAAAAACTTATATTTTGAGGACAAATGTCCACCATGGATTCCATTACTAAATTAAAAATTATGGAAGGTAAAGGGGAACCCATGGGACATCCATAACTTTGTATAAAAAATTTATTTTGAAATTGAAAAATGTGTTTAAACAAAAATCAATTCCTTCAAGAAAAAGTTTTTTTTTTATTTTCTAAAGTGCGTCATTTTTCAATTCATTTGAGTGACTAAAGTAATGCATTTGCTCACATGTGGTTAAAAAACATTTATCTACTCCTATCCCATAATATTACCATAATTCTATTACTTTCATCAAAGTGATGTTGGCAATAACTGTTTAGCGAGAGTTATGGATCGTCATAACTCACGCTAAACTTTGCATTGCGATATCTTACTGACTTTGGGGAGGGCCGTCTAGATTCCATTAGCACCTTTCGACAATCGGTGTTATACGTGAATTTTCATATTTTCTAATAATTCTAATTTTAAAGAAATTTCCAATTTCCATTTGACACTTGTAATACATATAAAAGTAACCATAGACTAGATTCAAAAACCAACAAAATGTCAATTTGATAAATGTCGAACAATTATTATTTTATAGATTATTGTGTTAGTTTACAAAGTGTTGAAGGTGTTGAAAATGAGTGATAAAGAAGAATTATTGTGACCCGCCGGGTCCGAGAAAGGCAAACTTAACAACACTTAATTTATTGCCCAAGAAATCAAAGCACAAATATCAGCTTACAAAAGTTAGAGGATTGGTATAGCAGTAAAAACGTTTATTTATACACAAAAATATACTTTTGGCATATTTTACGTATTATCAAGTAAATATAAATCGTCCTTGTGGGGCTTTATTCCATGATTAGGGCCAGCTGAATATAAATAATGTCAAATTGAAGCTTTAAAAAATTACGGGCATTTTCGAAATTCGATTATACAAAAAAAATCTTTACAAATGAGCAAATCAAAATTTTAACAAGAGCACCAGATGAAAAATATCTATCAAGAAGGTAACAACTTTTGATTCATTAAATTAATGCAAATTAAAAAACAAACATTTAAATTAGTAATGGACATTATGGGTGTTTGTCGATTTGTACCATGAAGACTAAGATTTGCAAGATCTTGGATCAGCCTATATGGTTACAATTCCCAATACAAAAATAACATTAGGAAGATTCACTGTAAAATAGGCACTGGGCAAAGGCATCGCAACATTTTAAAATTGCCGATTATCATTTTACCGGTCATTGTTACCGTCGTTCTGCAAATTTAGTAGACGCGGCGGTAATATCACAACCTCAAGCGTTATGGTGAATGGCGAATCAACAGTGGCACAAGGAATATAGATGAGTCTAACAAATAAAGTAAATATAATAGAATTTATAATTCTATTAATTCAGAACCTTTAATTAACACTTCAGTTAATTCTACTTTTACACAACCTACAAATAAACTTATTACATTAAGTAATTATAACCAGCTTACATATTACAAATTGTAGTAATTTTACAATTAACTTTAATAATTGTAATAATGGAAGTTAACAAACAACAATAGTCATTAGCATTTTGCTGTTTAATCTGTCAGACTACCTGAATATTCGCAGTAAATTTATAAAAGTTACATAAAAATAATAATCGTTAAGTTAATATATAGTAAGTTTGTGTTTTATAGCATCTATGTTGGACGCGGGCGATGATAAAATCGTATGGTGTACTCCACCAGATATACGTGAACAGGCACAAACGGTACATCTAAAATTGCTGCCAAAAAAATCTCGCCACATGTATGACCAGCAACATAATCAATTCTTGGGTGGATGAAGGAAAACAGATTAAAAACGTAACCGAAAATGTGATGTGGCCTATTTTTCGGAAACTGCTGATCAATTGAAGCGTTTTTAAAACAAAAATCGACTGGTTGCAATCCAAAAATATCGAAAACGTTTTTAAAATCAGAGGTAGAAAAGTTTTTGCTGGATGTGACTGATGAAATTTATTTATTTATAAAGGTACCTATATGCAGCAACTTTTGTAAGTTGTAAGATTTTAATTAACTTCTGTACTTCAAGGTTGTTACTATTTTGGCTTGGCTGGCGCTTTTAGATGCTAAGAGGTCTACAAATTAGTATTTATAGTAATAAAGGAAATAATTGATTGTAAGTATACAAAACAGAAGCAAAAATATTTACTGTAACATCATAAGAACAATATAAAATTGTATAGAAAATATGCATTGCTACGCCCTCCCGCTGTTCCTAATCATGCTTATTTTTAACCTACATAACAAAAAAATCACAGTTCAACCAGCACACATAAATACTTACTCAAAAATACCCAAACAAATTGCCGATTTTCTCCATTTAGATGATCACCATCTATACACTGGTCACTGCTTCAGAAGGACTTCAGCCCGTTTATTAACTAACAATGGTGAGGATTTATTGAGTAAAACGTCACGGCGGTTGGTGATTCAGTTGCAGAGGGATATGTCGATGATGTGTTGAGACATAAATTAAGTACAAAAATTTTGAGTTCATCAAGCAGTAACTTTAATAATCAAACACTAAGAGTCCCTAAACGATTACACTGTTCAAATGCCACCAGAAACTTATAATCTTCCAGTAACAATAAATATTTATTATAAGCAATAATTAAATATTAATTTTTTATCAACATGCGACATTATTTTAAAAAAAATTCAAGTAGGTATATTTAATTTTAAGCTTAATTTTAATACCAATTTGTCTAGTACTAACGATGACATCAACCGATATCAAAATATATGATTTCCACTTCGAGTGTTTTATTTTATTGACTTTAAACCAACAATTTAAAATATATATATATATATATATATATATATATATATATATATATATATATATATACAGTATGTCCTCGGATCGACATTTAAAGTTCATAACTTATTTTGATTTCTCAGAAAATTTCATTTTGCTGATTTGCCAACATGCTTGTTTTTCAGGGGAAACCACCGAAAATCACAAATTACTGGTGGGTGCTAATTTAACTCAAACGGATTCTCGCAAGATATTTTAAAATTATCATTTTTCGTTTAAAAAATATCGAGCTTTTCGTTAAATTCTTTGAAGTAAATTTGATTTTGTTTCAAAGGAAATAATAGCTTATAATATTGAATCTCACAAGTTTTAATAAATAAATAAATTTAACAATTTGACTAGGTTTAAAATGAAATGAAATTCTCATTAAAACTGGAGTACGTTTTATTCATTATTTCTCTATAAAAATCGAATTATATTGTCGTCATCTTTCTTTATTCCGCATCAGATTTCCAAATGCGAGCTCTTAGAATTCATTAGTAAACTGCGCCTTATTTCTTCGATTGAAAGGCGCACTGGACAGCATTCCGTATCCCATTTTTCAATTGCATCTTCATCATATGTCTAAATGGCTCACTTATGTAACAACTAATTATGTTTAATTAAACGAATCTACAAAGATTAAAAGAATCCAATATATTGTGAGATCAGGACTTCTGGCGGCCTAAAATGGGAACCATTCTCTTCCTACTTCCAGTTATCAATGGAACTCTTAGTTAATAATGAGCCCTATTCTGGCGAACAGTACCGGCATAATGAGCAGGTTGACTTTTTACAACATCGTGCTGTGAAGAATTCATTTCTAATTTGGTTTAAGTTCAATGGCAATTCATTTCCAGTTTTATCAGTTAAAAATGTTTGCAACATTTCCAAATATGAATAACGATTTAAATTTTGATCAAAATATGGGTTCCAAATGAATTCAGTCCATAGGTACGAAATTCCAATGCACAACCCACATTAACTTTTTCAAACATTGTCTGCGACTAGCAATTCGGAAGTTTGATATCGTCCTACTCCAGTAACGGCAATGATTGGGAGGAAACGACTGATTAGTTGAACAAGGTCGATTCATCGGAGAACATTATTGTTTATGAAAATTTGAATCTTCCAAAACTCTATTGCCCATTTCAAACAAAATCCAGCCGTTTGGCTTCATCACCGTTCTCTAAAGTTTGCCTAAATTGCGGCTTAAATGGTAAAATTTTGTTCTCCTTGAAGATTCTTGAAATGAGATTTACCTATCCCAATTCGTAGTGCCCTCCTTCTTAAAGACAACCTTGGAACTTCTGTTGCGGAATGAACGGCGAGAACAGTAGCAGCATCTTCTTCATCGAACAACTTCTTTGGCTTCTTTAGGTTTAAAACCGAGCCTGTTTGAAGGAATTTAGTTACCAAGTTTTTGCTGCGGCATTCGAAATGGCAACCTCCGGGTATTTTTGGTTGAATTTTCTGATAACAACTCGGTAGCACTCTTCCCAGTTCCGTAACATTGAATTAGATAAATTCTTTGTTGTAAAGTCAACATTATAGCATACAATTAAAATTAGCATGAATTAATTTGCAGTTCAATAGAATTATCACATTTGACAATTTGTCAGTGGTATTTTCAATGAAATCCGCCTACTAAAATTACTTCTAAAAATTAGGAAAAACATTCTAAGTCCAATTTTTCAAGAAAATGATATTATCTCGAGAACCGTGCAGTAAAATTGAAAGTAATTTGTGTTTCGGGGTTTGAAAACAAGCAGGGCAAATCATCAAGAATGAAATTTTCTGAGAAATCAAAATAAGAGAATTTTCCTCTTTTAAAGTCGATCCGAGGACATACTGTATATATATATATATATATATATATATATATATATATATATATATATAAACCAATCAAATAAAGAATTAAATATGTACGGGTTGTAAACTTAGTGCGTAACTCGTATGTTGCTCCGTAACTATTTTAGATAGGGAAAATTAGCTTCTCCGTAACCTCAAGATATCTACAATTCTACAGGGTGATGCAATTTTAGATACAGGTATCCAACAAAAATTCTAAACTGGACACTGTATATTTTGTAATATTCTTATTCTGTCATCAATTGCCTATCTGATAATGTTTAGTTTTTTAAATTAGGATCAGCCTTTACAGAGTTATTCAACTTTTTAGAAAATATATGCCATATGCAAATACCACGAGTAAAATCTACACCGACAACAGACTAATCAAAAATATTCTGTCAAACGTTTGTCAAGATCATCTGCTGTCATTCTAAAATCAAAAGTTAAATTCCGTTGTACAGGGTGTTTGATACAGTGGTACAAAAACTAATACTTCGATTTGCCATAACTCAAAACTTTTAAATATAACACAAATGTACGCATACTACCACGTAACGAAGATATTAAATTTCTTAAACTTCTTTGATGAGAAATTAAATGTTAATGCTCATATGTTCAAAATCGCCATATGTACCAAGATTTCTACGTTTCATAATTCGCAATAGCAAGTTATTTACTTCAACGTCTACTATCATTACATTGTACTATGAATCATGTGGTAGCCAAATTAAGTTATGTATCGCTCATTAGTCTTTACATTACTTGTACAAAAATATGTTAGAAAAGTACGAAAACGATTTTTGCGCTTTCATTATTTCCGCAAACGTGTATTTCACCTTTGTTTACCCCTATAACCGCTTGAGTGTGTGAGTATGTGAGAGTGTGTGTGTGAGTGTGAGCGTGTGAGATGTAAAGTACATACCGAATAGTTACCTCTCCTAAGTACAAGTTGTTAACAGGCACTGTTGTCAGACTTAAAAGAAGCCTGTTATTGGAAGAGTGCTTTAAATTTTATATACATAATTTTTTTGCTACTACCCGAAAAGGGACGATTACGGAACTTAAAATTTGAGAACCCTGATTTCTTCACTATTTTCATTCAAACAGATGTAGTACATTATCTTAAGAATTAAAAAACTTTAAACAAATGTTCTAAGAATTTAAAAATTATTAGTAATCTTATTAAATACATAAATAAAAATTTTACCTCGAGTAGGATTTGAACCTACGACCTGTACTTTACCAGAGTACCGCGCTAACCATCTGCCCCATCGAGATCTAAATTTTGTCTTTATGTATATAGAACTGATGTAAATTCTAAATATAATATAATGAGACTACTTTTGAACTTATTCGTTCATAACAAAAACTTATAACAGTTCTAAGAATTTATTTAAAAAAACAACAAATAAGCTCTTTCATCGAAACAAACTTTAAAATGCACAATACTAGATAAATAGAACGCAAATTTACGTATTGCATGCGGTGGCGAAAATTGGCTTAAGTTTTGTGTACCTAAAGGTAAATAAAGGTGGGGTTTTGTGCCATAAAATAGATTTACATACCTAATAATGTAGGTAAACTAATAATACTGAAACTAAAAGGCACGTGGGTTAAAGTATTTAAAATTTGGCTTCTGACGGTAGCGCGTGTGGTAGCACACGGCTATTGTTTATGGATTCAGTGCGCGAGGATTTGAGATTGTTTCAGTTGGGTTATGCATACGATTCACAGGTTTAGCGGCAAATAAACCATAAAAGTTTCTGAAATTATTGAACAATTGGAATTTATAAATGGCAAACGACATTCGATTGATTATGTGTACATTGCTTTAAAATATAAAAAACAGCAGAAATTAAAAAATTTCGAAACATTAATCAAAAATTTGAAAATTCTTTTTACATTTATATTAAAAACTGAAAACTTTTATCAGGCTCTTATCAGAGGCGATTACAATCCAGCACAGAAATGTTTGAAAGAAATTTAATAAAACATCTGAAATAGAAATGCATTTTTTTTGCACAATAGCCAATCGTGCCCCGATAATCAGAAATTACAGTCTCGCTTTCATAATCTGTTATATAAGTTTCCTTCTCATCTTCATCATCACCACACTCGGTATGTTTTGTGCCATCTCTTCGGTTCCTAATAAACATTCATTTTGCGACTCCATATTAATATCCTCATCGATTTCACAGTTGGAATTTTCGAGTGGCTTTAAAAATCTAATCACTACATACCATTACAAGGATTGTCAAAATGCTTTTGCAGTAGGATTTGAATTATTTCCACTTTTACGACGAATTGTTGAAAATAAATTTTCTAATGGATTCTGATTTAATCGGCTCGTTGCCAGGAACTAGAACCATCAATTGCAAAGTGGCTTTAATAGACAAGATTAATCCACGAAAACAATGTATACCATCACGAACATTCTGTGTTTTTGTGTACGTTTTTTACGTCGAAATCCATTCCACCGCCTCACCCAGAAATAATTCCAGAAGAGGTTTATTTACAGACAGAGCACTTTGGTAGGGGTTTGAACTATTTAAAATACGACTGTTTAAATCGTCAAACAAATAATTCATATATGCCAAAAATTTAGCAGTATGTAGAGCACTTTCACTATTAATTTGTCTACTTTTACGCTAGTCCTAATTGCTATGGATGCAGATTTTGAAAATATTTGCGTTGCATATTTCACTCGCATCTCTTGAAATGTGTTCGGAGCAAGTGGAAATCACTTAATTTTGAAAGCGTCCGAGCAGTTTTACACTGTTTGTCTATGTCATAACAAGTTTTTATGTCATCCCAAGAAACTTCATTCCCTTCCACAAATATATCATGCGCTACCAAATTATTACTGACACTTCATAGACGTGGAAGATCATACATGGCAAATATTTTTTGCAATTCACATAAAAATGGCATATCTTCTGTCACAAATTATGAAAGGCAGCTCAGTTACTAGCCGCTTGATCCCCTATCACTATTCGGACATTTAACCCTACAGCTCAATATTTTTTATAATAAGGCATTTTAACACATTATATTTTACAGATGTTGCTGATAAATAATAACTGATAGGAATCTTCCATTTATTTATTAAACCTCGAACCTTGAACACCAACGCTTGCGATGCAATTTTATTTTCTCTGCCCAGATAGCCATAATCTTGAAAACCCTCGATGAAATCGTTTCTTTGCAGTCCAAGCTTTTTTTGATACTCATTTCATCCATTAATAAAATGCATTCCTTTACGTCTGTTGTCATGGTTATCACATTGTCTGTTCCAGCACACAACTCGGTCATTCGAAGCCACGTACTTATTCTACGTTTTGATGGTAAAAAATTTTACCTCATGAATAAATATAATGCCAGAGACATTACACACTGTTTTTTTTATTCAGTTCTTCCAAACTCATTCCACTAAGTTCCGCATTTCCACAGTTCCCAAACCATTTCTTACTTCTTGCGGGATGAAGCGGGAAACGGAAAAAACTGAAATCTGGATAAGTAGAATGGACGGTACCATTCCAAAATAACAACAACCACAACGATATAAGTGTATAAAATAGAACAATAACAAAAACGATCCACAGAATTACGAAATCGCAAAACCAAACGTAGAAGAACCAGCAATGTCGGTAATTCATGTGCAACTGACGTATTTATTTTTCTATTTATGGAATTAGCGAATGTATTTATATTTTTGTTAACGCGCTAATGGGGTTTTATATTTATTTCAAAATACCATTTTCACCCAGGTAAAGGTACAACCATTTGTTAACCAGATTGTTAATCTGGGAACAATACAATTTTTCCGTGAAAATAGCTGTAAACAGTAAAGCGCATTGTTTTATTAATAGAACATACAACTTAATAAATCGATTTTAGTTGTTTCATATCATACTCGTAGTATGAATTCCTTTTCCAGTTAACAATTGAAAAATTTCAAAAAAAAAATTACGTGTGAAATATAAAAAGAACCAATACTTTATTTTAATAATTAAAAGTCATTTTGATCTTTCATATTAATTATTCTACGTTAGGGATGGGGGGAAATACTACACGAAAACTTCAAATTCATGTATTGTCTTACTCCATAAAAACAACAAATTAGTAAGGACTTATTTTATATGCTGCTTTTTACAAGAGAAACAATTTTATAAATATCCACACAATGCAATTCTACCTAAGTTACCTATTTAAAGAGCGATTATGTTGTGTATGAAATAACCAAATTAAGTAACAAACGAAAACGACTATTCCTTTGTAGAGTAGACGAGTTCAGCCAGTCATTGCCAACTTTAAAAAGGCGAAAAACCTCTATCACTGGAAACACGTTTCTTTCCAAAATATCGGTGCCAAATTATTCGTTTTTGGATTTATGCATATTCAGAAATGTCCCGACCATTCAAATACCGAGTAATTCGGAAAAATTTGATGCAAAATAATTTTAAGGTTATTTTAGTTGCTATGTTGGTTACCTGATACATATTTGTTAAATTTCGTGATGTTCTGTGGTTAAATATTGACATACGATAAGTTTATGACATTTGTCATTGTATCTATGGTCATTGTGTGTCATACTACTGACGTTATAAATTTTTATAAATTTATATTATTATATTAGTTCTAAAAGTGGTTTTGAACGATTAATGTTGTGGCGTTTTTACGATTTGTATTTTTCAATTTTCAATCCGACTTCTCAGCAATTCGTTAGTATGATATTATATGGAAGACACTCTATTCTTTGTTCAACATTCACTTCAAAATGGCGAAGTGTTCATACAGAGGATGCAAAAGTGATTCTCGAAAAAATAAGAAAAGAAAATTTTTAGCAAGACGTTTCAACTGGATAGAGCTATGTGGAAATGAACTGTTAACTCAAGACAATATTTCCAGAAATACTTATGTTTGTAAAGCATTTCGTTGGACCCGTCCTATTTCCTACTTAGCTCCTCCAGATTCACTTGAGGTCGATATGCAACCAGAAGAGTCCATTTGTGTTAATCGTATTGCTCCAGATTCCTCTGGAATGGAAACTATAAAAGAACGTCAAGATGTTGAATCTCAACATCAGAAACAACTTATATGTGAAAAATCGACTCAAACTAGTCCTGATCCATGCAAGAAAAATCAATTTTACTTTGAACATTTATCTAAACAAAACAAAACATTCAAATTTTTCACTGGATTGACAATTTTTCAATTTGAAGCATTGTACGAATTTTTAGATCCGGTGGTGATGGATAAACTAAAATATCGATATAAAGGTTATAGAAGAGGTGATGACAATAAGAAATGGCCAAAAGTTAAAAACTTTAATAAGACTGAGACGTGGCTTTACCCTAGATGAACTTTCATTTCTTTGTGGTAAATCTAAAACTCTTATATCTGTTGTGTTTTATGCTTGGATCAGTTCATGTATTATCACACTATAGCTATTAGTGGAGATATGTTCCGAGGTTGTAGATCTTCAAAAAAGGTTCCATATCGTTTTAACCAATTTGTAGATCGTATTACTGTGATTATTGATGGAACCGAAATATTTTTACAAATGCCATCAAATTTCATGCAACAAGGAAACACTTTCTAGCTATAAGCACTGCAATACTGTTAAAGTTTTAATACGATTAAGTCAGAGTGACGCAATCATTTATTGTAGTGAAGGATTTGAAGGTGCAATTTCTGACAGAGATGATAAATCTGAACTAAAAATTTGTTTGCAAAAAAGTGATGCTGTAATGGCAGATCGTGGATTTGCCATTCAAGATAAATTGGCTTAAATAAATGTCAAATTTTACACACCACCTCTTCTGATGAAGAAGCAAAGATTAACTCGATAGGAAGAAATATTATCAAAGAAAATTGCCAAAGCAAGGGTACATGTTGAACGGGGTATTAGAAAAATAAAAACATAAAATATTATCAAAAAGAAAAAGAAATTGTCATGAACTAGGTTATTTGTTATTTGTCCTACCAGGCAGAAAGGCACAAGATTTATTGCCCAGGATGGTTTCCCAGTCTCAGCCATGAAACACCAGCCGCGGCATTAAATCTTGTGCTTTTCTGTCTACTAAAACAAATACATATTTCCATTACATGGATAATTTTATGCATTGTGGCAAACCTATCATGAACATTTCTGGTGGGGTATAAAATTTAAATAATACCAATTAGACAATAAATTTTAATTCATCAGCAAAATAAAAAATACAGGGTTTCACAAAACAATATTTCATAAATTTTAATAAGGAAAATGTACAGTGGCCCAATAAGAATGGCCATCAACCGTATCAAAAGTTATAGTAAACATATTTTTAAGGATCTCTAAAATACTTTCAAATATTCGGAGGCGTCCGTAGGTTCGGTTTCAATAGGAGCTCAATTTTTTCTATTAATTTTAAAAATGATGTCATAAACTATAAAACATAAAAATTGAGCTCTCCTGAGGCCTTTATGGCGGCGCCTGTACATTTTATAAAGTTTGGTATTCCATAAAAATTAGTTTCTATAATTTATCCAAAATTGTTTTCATACTGTTTATAATTATCGAGATACAGCCGACAGTCATTCTTATTGGGCCACGTAGTACATGATAATTTATATCGAATTGAGAATTATTGGATTGAGACCTCTGACTGTTCTCATCGTAATCATTTCTGGAACATAAATGTTGCAGTAAAATAGTGTGTTTTATTCTTTATCTCGTCTATGATATTTAAATAATTTCTTTTATGAATTGCAAAAACAAGCAAACTTTTAGGAGACCACACTATAAGATCACAGCATCATCAAAGAAGTGATCATTTGATACCAATAAGGATGTGTTTCTCTGATCAAGATTTTTACATCCTTTTTTTGTAAAAAAAAATTACTCAATTACGACTTTATTAAAAAGGTATCAAGTTCTGATATATTTGTACAGTTTTGTAAATTTTTTGGAGATTTGGTTTCAATGATATGTTTAATATTATCACCATCCATTATAACATCATCTACACTTGTTGCCAAATGTGGATACTTTTTATTCACTATAAGTCCAACCTCCGTTATACTTTGATTTTGTTGTATAAATGCAGTTGTGTATTGCTTTCTTGCCTTTGGCTCATTTTCACCCCCATAACGCATATCTACTTTTTAAATTTTTTTAAACGAAGTTCCTTTGCGCACTTAGAGATTTTAATTGAGTCACTACTAACTTTACGTTGGATGACGTGATAAAATATGTTCTCCAGTTTAGTCATTCAGCAGTTCCTTGAAAAATTTTCCATGTTTTCCAGATATTGGTCGGTTAGAATTTTAAACATAGCAACTTCGTCCCCAGAATATTCAAAGTCTGGGTATTTCAACTTCAAAACAGACTGAAACATGGAATCATCTCCCGCCTTCTGCAGATTTCCAATAAAATTGTTAATATTGACATTCCTTGTATATCTTATAGGTCTTGGATCAAATGCTGCTCTCGTTATAAGTATGTACCTCTTAATAGGATATTCTGCTGATACAATAGGTTTAGGATTGCGCTTTTTAGATACAAATCCTCATTGCCTCGGACTACTAGTACAGGATACTTGAAGATGTCAATATTGTTCCACATATTCCCATATAAATGTTAACAGTGCAGTTACATGACTACATTTGCCCATTGCTGACTGCTTACAATCACAAGTGCCCTCAATAATTGCAACAGATACAATGTTGATAGTGACTGGTACTGATCACTAATGTGATCACTTGACACATACTGACTTTCCCTTCTGAACGGTTTGACTGTTGTTGAATAATAATTATCAGGATTTAATTCAGTGGTTTCTGGATCTTCAGTTTCAACATTTTCTCCAATGATATATGTGTAAATGTGACCCTTATTATAATATTGAGTTATGGAAAGGTTCCCCTAATAATAACTGCTGTTTGATTGTTGCTACGTGATCCAGGGGCTTTAACATTTATTATTCTTCATATCGTACCATTTGCCACCATCAATGGCAAAAAATATATCATTCTTCTTTCCCGCCTTAATATAGTTGTTTATTCTGAAAATAGACAGAACACGGCAAGTTCAAATAAGATATTAACTGCAGTTAGTGACTTCTTGCAATAAGCCGACGAAATATTCTTAATGGGTAGGAAAAATGAAAAATATGCTACATTAGGTTCAGGTTACTAAAGATTCCGTATAAAACATTGTATTCTGTCCAATCTGTTGTTTCAACAATCTGCATGTTTAGAGTTAAAATATCCGGGAACTTGATTATGCAAGATTATATAATACATTAATAGAGATATTTCAGGTTGAAATGATACATTCCTAGTAATGAGTTCTTCCTTTATCCCATTTCTGCTTATAACTCCTTCACTCCAACATCGTTGAAGTTCATGAACCGAGTGAGCCTCAACGGGTATATCATTTCTGTATAGCACCAGGAACATCCTTTGGTTCAAGAGTTGTCATGATCACAAAACTGTAACACGGAAAATAAAGGACGAAAATTGTGTGGTTATAGAAAACCTTTTGTAAGAACCTTTGAAATCAAAATAAAATTTATGACCAACAATTACTGAAATATATCAATAAATGCAGAAATTATTGAAATAATCATAAATTGCTTTTATGAAGTAGTGAATGAACTTGGTGAGAAAATAAAAGAAGGAAAATGCTTAACCTGGTCAGAAATAAAAAAAGATTTTAATTAATGATACTTACCTTTTCAAAACTTCCAAATTAATCGTAAAAACGTTGTAACGAACCGCAAGTCATTACTTCAAAATTTTTTTTAATTAATTAATTATTTAACAATCAGCCCTCGTAAAAGAAATGATGTAAGATTTCTTAGTATTCAAACACCTGCAAAACTTAATCTAATATTTCTTAGTATTCCGTATTACTCAGTACCTAACTTAATATTTCTCATTATTTCGTTTGATTGCACAACAAAAATTAATTTGTTTCCACTCCAACGTAGATTTCATAAAACATCGAAAGTTTTATATGTCAGAGTAATCTCCGCCAATTACAAATAGGATTCCCCCAAACAGAAGCCACCACCGCCTACCGAGAGTCCCCTATAAAAACCGTGCCGCGCACCTGTTAGTTAGTTAGTTAGTTAAATATAGTTAATTCATTAAGCGTAACCGTAACCGACCAGCCGCCGTAGTAGAAGAGTTCCGTCGCACCACGTGAAAGCATCCCGCCGCCGAGAATTATTTAGTTGGTTTCACCAGCTCCTGTAGTCAGTTAGTTAGTTAGTTAATTCAGTAGCCGTAACCGTAACCGACCAGCCGCCGTAGTAGAAGAGTTCCGTCGCGCCACGTGAAAGCATCCCGCCGCCGAGAATTATTTAGTTGGTTTTACCAGCTCCTGTATTAGTTAGTCCGTTTGACTAACTCCGATTCCAGAAAACCTGCACGTGACGGTTGTTTGAAAGTAAATCGCCGCAGACCTAGTGATAGCCACCGCGAGCTTAGCTCCCTGTATTTGCGAACGCGCACCGCGAACCTTTTGTAAATAGCTATCCTCGATCTTTGTGATTAACGACACGTAAGTCTGTAGAGTAATTCAGAACACAAACATAAACACACACACAAAAAAAAACCCAGAGAGCGACGGGCTAGGTCCCGGAGCAGTCGGGAGTATTAACACACACCAAAACACCCAGACAGCCACGGGCAAAGCCACGAGGTAGTCGGGAGTCTACACACGCTAACCCACACCGAAACCCCCAGAGAGCGACGGGCTAGGTCCCGGAGCAGTCGGGAGTAAAAACACACGCACCAAAAACACCCAGACAGCCACGGGCAAAGCAACGAGGTAGTCGGGAGATCACACCCACCACGCTAACATATACCTGACGACGAGAGCTAAGTAGGACTGTATAGACCTGCAGCTTTTATCATTTACTCTGACTCACATTCTAAACACCTGAATTCACCAGCTCGCTGGCAAAGACCGAAGTGCCTGTAATCACAAACGAATTAAACGTAGAGTATCCGTCAAAGACCTGTAGTAGAAGAAAACCGTACATCGATGACCACGCGCTTAGTAAACGAATTTCAAGAAAGCAATCAATTAATTGTTTTCCACCAGCTTATTCCGCAAGTATAAAAAAAACCGCCTTTAATAAATACGTGTTCTGTACGTATACAAGTAGGTAACGTTCGTTGGTATCTACGTGAGATTTCCTTCGTTTGCATAAAGGAAATCACCACCATAAAATTACATCCCAGAAGATAACGCGCCTATATATTAATTATACAACCAAACGTGTATAATCCGCCTAGTCTAAATTTAATGCAAAAGTAAACCTCTGAAGAAGTCATATTTTCGAACATAATACATCGCGAAAGTAAATTGCTTCACGAAGCATACGCGCCTGTCCGTCTTCCAGAAAGTACTGAAGGTAAAGGGAAGTAAGCATTAGACCGGTACAACTGTCATGCGTACCACCGTGAACTCGGGATATCGATTTTCACTAGTGACCTAGATTCGCGCAACCCTCGTTTTGAATAACCAGTAGTTTGTTTATAAATTCTTTTCTTTTATAGACAGGGCCGTATTCAGCATAAATAATTAATTAAACACAACGTTATTAATCATTTAAATATTACGGTCATCATTGAGTGTAACTAGGGTTATTAAAATCTATTTGCAGAAACGACTGCGACAGCAATAAACCGTTGTATCGAGCGAGTGGAAGGAAGGAAGGAGGACATCCAAATTCGCCGTCCAAACTGAGTGGACCCCCCGACGCCGCCGTCTCAATAAGAACGTCAAGTTGTTTTCTTATTGTTACGTTTATGTTAGTTGATTTAGCTTAAGTGTGAATATATTAGATTTGTAAATAATAGGATAATATATTTTTAAACCGTTTTATTTTAATTATTTTATGTGGACAGTGTAGAGCTAAAGATTAAATATACTGACGAACCCACCCCCCTCTTTAGTTTATAAAATAAAAACCGATTGCAGTTTAGCCGCGGCAAATATAAAAATTGTAAGAAAGGACCTTACAACGTCACAACATTAATCATACAAAACCACTTTTAGAATTAATAGCATAATATATATTTTTAACAGTTTATATCAGTAGTGTAACACACAATAACCATAAACTTATCGTATGTCAATATTTAACCACATAACATCACGAAATTTCACAAATATGTATCAAGTAACCAACATAACAACTGGAATAACCTTAAAATTATTTTGTACTAAATTTTTCCGAATTACTTGAGATTTGAATGACCGGGACATTTCTGAATATACATAAATCAAAAACGAATAATTTAGCACCGATATTTTGGAAAGAAAACGTGTTTCCAGTGGTAGAGGCTTTTCGCTGTTTTAAAGTTGGCAGTGACTGACGGAACTCGTCTATTGTAAATGTAATGGTACGTTTCCATGCATCCGTTCTGTCCGTTGCAATGAATCCGTCGGCGCTCCTGATTCGTTACAATTGAATTCCTAAAAAAGGCGCGAAAATTATTGCAGTGACGGACGGTACTCTGTCTTTTGAAAGAGATAGTCAAATTGATTTTACGCCTTTGCTAACCTAAAAATTTAAGTTTGTTAACTGTAGACATTACATTATGTCTTGCTTTGTAGTTTAATATAAATTTTAATTGCAAGTTATTAACTTTCTATTCTTGTAGATGGATTACAGTACGATTTGTCATGCAATATACAATCATAATACCAAACATGTTTGCCGTAGAAATGAGTTGACTGCATTCCACTTCGAAATTGCAATCAGATATCTTTCCGTACTATTATTGATAATTTTAGAAAATACCTCTGCTGTGACAAGAACAAAGTTTAATATAACCAAAAATAATAAATTGAGGTTACATGTCAGTTTAAAAACTGTAAAATGTTACGGTAAAAATGCTCACTAGGACAAGGTGACAGATAAACCTGGTTTTTGAATGGCTAGCTCGGCGTGCAGGTGAGGGTCTATCGGGAAAACCAGTTTCTTCTCCGTAGGATACGCCATCTACCAAGGTCGAAATCGGGGAAATGTCACAATAGGTTCCGGTAGGTGCCAGAATATTCCAAACGAACACACCAGGGTGTTTTAAAACGCGAAATAAACGACGGTACGTAGTAGTCCGAATACCCAACTTACCCCACTTACCAAATCGTAACGCTCGTAGATCCAGGTGTCCGCAATGCTGCTTCACCTGAAAGGCTTCAAAATCTGCACCTTAATCTAATAAACTTACCACCGTGCAGCAATATTCAAATTCAATACTCAATACAAATCACTAAGGTTCCCACTACGTTAACTTACTAATCTTCCTTAAACAAATCAAAATAACACATACCAAACTGACTTCAATTCGGTTACAAAGCTTTTCTAAACTGGTAAATTACGTTATGTTAACTTAATCTTTGTAACAAAACAAAACAAAAAAAACTCCAAACTTCTCTCTTTAAAACTCGGCGACGCTTCCTATTTGAGCAATATATCATCAGCCTTTGTCAAGGCTTAATATTAAAATAATTACTCCAAAATAGCAACTAAGATAAACATCTATTAACTCAAAATAAAACAATTAAAATTTAAACAGCATGTCAATTTGGATAAAATGATAATCGTCTACTCTTAACCCTTTACCTCATTAAATTCTGGCCAGTACCAAAACTATCTTAAGTTAAATAGTATCCTAAAAAAATTTCTATAAACCTGAATTACGTTCGTACGCAAATCTTATATAAAGAAATTAAGGTAAGATTTTATTTACCTCCATACGTAAAATATTAATAGTATCCTAAACACCTTAAATAGCTTCTAAATCGACAAAGGAAACTGTCCGCAAACGTTAACAAAATGACACAATAAATTCAACAATAATTACTTCCAACAGGTTCCTTCGTTAACACACGTTGCATAAAATATGCCACAAAACACAACCAAATTTTATTCTAATAGGTCGCAAGACCAACAAACAGAATATAAATTGGATTACCTAGGTCACACAGGCAACTAGGAGATGATCCTTGCTCCACGAAGCGTCGTGTAAGGCTCGAGCGGGCCCACGGTCTTCGGTATTACTCCTTGATGACGGCAATACCGACTCGCAGTAGATCGCTACCGCGTATTCAACTTGATTTTAAAATAGTGTACAAAATTCTCCAGAATTGACACTAATAATGTCTCGTAACTTAATGAAGCAGTAGTAACTAGATTAGATCACTTTAATAATTTCTTTTAACTCAAAGATGTTAAGGTTCGACTAAGAAAACACTCAGCAAATTGTTTTACACAACTTAAATTAGTAAGTTGAATTACAAACAAAACAATCTTAATCAGTTGGTGTGGTTGGGTGTTCGTTCACTACGTTCACTTAACTTTTAGGAAAGGGGGTTCTCTAATTATATCTCGTTAATCACGAAACTCAATAGTCCTCGGGTTCGCACTACAAAAAACACGAACGCAAATTTCTATCATAAACGCACTCGAAGATGCCGTTATACTCCAATAAACTGAATTAATGAACGAGCCCGGTTGAAATGTTACTTCACAAAAATATCCCAAACTTGGTTTTATTCGACTAATCTTGCAAGTCTTCAACACTACTTAAAGAAATTTCACTAGGAGCTCGCACAATTATGAAACCCCAAATTGCGCTAGTTCGAACGACTTTCCACACACACGACTCCACGCGTCAAAAGCTTAGGGCAGAGTTCTTTTCCTTTCAAACTCACTTTTCCGCCATATTAAAAAAACGTTCCCCTCCATACAAATCCAATTAAACAAACCAATCAACCATTTGAGCCACCCCCCTAAATATACGATGGTAGCTCGACTGAAGGCGAAGAAACTGCTACATCTGCATTTCCCCTCGACACGACACAAATATGTTGTTGCAAAAGTGCAACCAATCGCCCACCCATAGTACTTATATGGATGAAAACCATCATTCCTACTCTCAAATTGGTCCTCTGCATGGATGCGACAGTACGGCACCAACGCGATAACAACACTTCTTTGTAATGAAACTATGTAACAAAATCAAGCGAATTTATCTTAATAAAATCCCAAATATGATTCGGGCATTAACCTGAAAGGTGTATTCAAAATCCCAAAAACTTCACTGACTTTTATTAATGAAATTACGTAACTACACCCGAAAAAAAAATACGTAACTCCCATCTACAATGAAAAAAGATAATGCACAATTACACATTCCTAAGATTCCTTTACATACAGCGTGATCTATTCAAGCAAAATCTTCATTATTTATAGTAAGCTCTTAAACTAAAATTGAAAGAAAAGAAAAGAGAAGATTCGGAATCTAACTAAATAGATAAAAGACCTAACCAATACGTATACAGGGTGTTCAAAACACCCTGACAAAAAGCGGATGCTGCAAACGGATGCATGTGAACAATAAACGTTTATCAGCCGTTGCAGCACTGAATGCACTGCAAGGAATAAAACAGATGAATGGAAACGTACCGTAATACGTTGCTAAATAAACAAACGTCATAAACCAAAAGCGTATCCTTTCCAGCAGGTAATCGCGGCAATTATGTGACAACGCTGTGTCAACAGCAATGAAGAAATTTGCGAAAAACGGTTCAACTCTAAAATGAATTAGTTTGGTTAGTAGAGTACTAGAGGGCCGATACTTGGTGTATACGATATTTAATACGGACATTGCCTCTCTTCCCTATATTATAAACTCTTCGGTTTTACTAAAACCAGATATATCACATTGAGCGTTCTTACTACTGCCAAAGTAGCTTTAAGTGTTCAAAGTTTGTTCTTGAACCTTTTTTTGCTAGAGTTCGATACAACCATTTAGTTTTGTCAGTTTCTCATAATCAAAAATTTTCTTTTCTAGGTATATGTTGTTATTATAACAATTACTTCTTATTCACAAGCTTTGACTAAGCTTAAGCTTCGTTGTTTTTGATAACATTGATATATTTTCCAATTTTTTAGACTTTCATACCGAGACAAGGTAAGGATGGCTTTCTTTGAAAAACTCACAAGTAACAACCTCAATTAACCTACGAAATTAATTAATGTGTATGTGTCAATAGAGTACCTATGTACAAAGTTCTTGAAGAATTATTACATTGTAGATATATTGCTTTATTCAACGAAAATAAAAATTTTGCATTTGGAAACATTTGAATGGGTGTGAATTTATTCACTAACGCACAAATTGCCAAAAATTCAAATATTAAAAGTAACTGTTAAATGTATTACTTTCAATCTGAAAATTTATTTTGAACTTACTTTTGACGAACATTTCAATACCAATTAACATTTCTTAATTATAAAGTCTGCTATTTTTAGTTTTGGAGAAGTTCAATATCCTCCATAAATTAAATAAAATTGCCATCTTATTAGGAAGCTTTAGATAATTGCATAATTCATACAAAAGACATCGAATCGGATTTTAATTACAAAACGTCCTGTTGCTGTAGCACACTTCAAACGTTCTTTGTAATTACTATTTGCGTTCCCTCAATTTTTCATAAAGCACATCTGTTCAAAAAAAGTTGTATACGCACATAATTAATATGATGGCGAGGAGGTGTGTACACTGTACAGTGTACACCCTCAATGTATATGAAATTCATAATAAACCATATGGCGAGAGATCAATTAACCGACAATATATTTCCTCAAATACACAACTATTAAAAAGGTGACAGAATGTGTAAGTGTTTAATTACAAACACGATAAAAGGCTATAATGTATTTGCCGGTTAATTAAACATGAGATTGTGATAACAACGTGTACGTTTATACGCTTTTAATCGAATTATGTACATATACTTGTATGTATGTATATATAAAACAGCTCATCAATGAAGTAAACACGACAAATTTCAATTTAGTATCATTCATTACTAAACGTTAATAATAGGTAAGTTAAACGAAAACCGAAAACAAACATTAGTAAGTTTTTATAAATCAATTTCCGTAACGAAAAACGTCTAATCTATTATTGCTTTTTCTCCAGTTATACGTTTATGGATTTTAAACGATCTTCATTCTCTTTTGATGTCGGTATAAATAAAAATAGTTTTTTAATAGTATCAATTTTTATTTCAGAAACAAGATGTTCAATTGGAGGATAGTGAGTTTAATGCTTATAATCGTGATCGCAATTGTTACATCGCAAGATCTGGAGCTTCTTGCACGACCGATAAGACCTGAAAAATTCACAAGTCACGGGGAATTACAAGATTACCTTCAAAAATTAAAGGCTTACCATTTACAAAACGGACACAGGTATATATTTTAACCTTTTTATGCAACTTTAATCTTAGAATATAAACTTTTCGTGCCGAACCAAGGCCTCCAAGCGCCCCGGGGCAAGAAACTTTATGCGCCCTCTCCCTCTATGAGTAGTTTTTTGCTCGTTTTTTTTGCAACTTTAATGAGTCGGTATACGATATACAAAACTATTTCTTATGGGTTAAAATAACAATTATTAAAAAAAAGCACTATGTTTTGAAATTAAGCTTTTATTGAGAGACAGGTAGAAACATAAACATTAACACAATAATAATAATAACACACGTTTTCCAAAATAATAGACCAAATATATCTTAAAACTGCAAATATATCTAACAGTCTAACATATGTTTTTATTTTTACTATTATTAACCCTTAAGTTGGCAAGCATAGAAATAACCAAACAAATTTGTTTTTAAATTTTTCTGGTTAAATATGATTTTAGAAACAAGAAACTGAAGAATTTTTTTTTTTGCTTTTTTCATAACTTTGATTTTTACGTGTGTACCTAAATACACATTGTCAAGTATAGTGAGATTATACGTGTTAATTGGAAGACACGTTGCTAAAGATGCAATTAGTAATAAAAAGAGCAAGTGTGAAATAAAAATATTATTATAATAACAACTCACAAGTAAATAAGAAACAAACTACAAAAAATAAATATTAGTTTTACAAACCAAAACAAAAATTTGCTATGGAACTGGAAATAAGTGCAGCAAAATATATTTGTATTTGAAAAAATAATTAGGGGAACGTCGGACAAAACGGGATAGCTAACGTTACTAATTGACCCGAAACTCTGTAACTAGTCTATTGATATCTAGTGTTTTTTAACTGCAACTTCTAAGCTTAAGCTTAAGTATTCCTGAATAACTTCACTATACAAAGAAAATGTATTTTATTTAAAAAAAGGTAAAGTATCCCGTTTTACCCACCTGTTCGGGTAAAACAGAATAGTATTTGAATATTAATAAAAAAAAATATGAGAGTGTAATAAACTTATTATTCTTGAACTCAGAACACATTATACGTCTCATATTTATAATAAAAAATAAATTAACAGATTAACACCGAAAAAAATCGCACGAGTACTACTCACCATCGCACTCCACCCCGGCGCACGCTTCGTGAGCCCAAAGTCGACAGTCCTGCCACATTACCCAACCATAGTCCGTCTTAGGTTTAGAATACAATTCTGTACAATAAATGCCGTTGTAATAACGATAATACAAAGAAAGAACTGAAACCATCCTTCTATGCTCAAGGGACTGTATGTAGAAGTTAAGGACGGTCATTTATAAGCCTAATCGTCTTTTTGAATACGATCAACGATATCGAGAGCGTATTTGCGAGACTAACCCAAAGGTGAGAATTATATTCCAGTATGTTTGAATTTGGACCTTATACAGCAGAAGGAGTTGTCGAGAGGTAAAGTACTGCTTAGATCTGTACAAAAGCCTATTTTACGAGCAGCTGTTTTGATAGCTGACAGAAGATGGTCAACCCAAGAGATTTGAAGATACAGTCATACCCAACAGAGTAATAGAATCTGAAAACTTAAGAACTGAGCCATTCATACTTACAACAGGAAATGATCTATCTTTTTTGGCGGACACAAGCCAACACAGAGTTTTGTTAACATTAAATTTAACTAGATTATTGCTTCCCCATTCGAGAATACGTTGAATGTCTTTGTTGATTGAATTTGCTATTTCAGCTTTAATTTCTTGATTTGACATAGAAGATGGATTATCACTATGAGTAGACTGAGATGAACTACAGTGAAGAGTGCTATCGTCAGCAAAGCAATGGATGGGGTTAGTTGTTGAAGAAATAAAGTCATTTATGTACAGCAGAAACAGTGTAAGCGCTATAACGGATCCCTGTGCTACGCCGCGTTAATGCTAACTTTTTGAAAAAGCCATCAACCACGACAAGTATTCGTCTTTTATCAAGGAAACTAGAAACCCAGTTGATGAGGATATCATTTAACCCAACGAGGTGAGTTTGGCATAAACACTTATGCCAAACTTGGTCAAATGCCTTGAGATATCTAAAGTGACTACAACTGTTTCACCGGACTGTCTACTGTATTGTTCCAAACTTAGGTCACAATGAAAGAAGATCGCCAGTTGAACGACTTTGCCTAAACCCATATTGGTGATCACTAAGGAGTTTGTTAGTTTCAAGGAACGTAAGCAGTTGCTGATTGATGGCTTTGCGATTATACAGGTGTAACAGGATCTAGAGGCAATGACGGTTTTTTGGAGAATTACCAACATTGTCTGAATCACGCCTTGTTTGTTCTTCACCTGCAATTGGTTTTGTGATAATGGCCGTAAAACAAGCTTTTGTGGTATTGGTGATGGTGCACGTGGTGTAGGGCGCGTATTATTTTCTTCTATTGGACCAATTGCAGAATTGTTTTTCCGTGTCTGAGCTGGCTCAAACATCCAGTCGTCAAAGATTTCCGGATTGGAAGGTTAAATGCCTGCCTTTCTAAAACCATTCAGAGCTGTTTAAATGCTAGCAGCTTTCACATATGCGTTCCCGAAAATCTTGCCTATCTGGGATATTGTAACTGATCGACCTGTATGTTGCTGCATCCATTTTTCAACCTCTGACGTATAATACTATTTAAGTGGTGACGTCTAGCGGTTGCAAACGATGGGTGGTATGCGATGGAAAGCAGAGCATTACAACACCGCCGGCTCTAGCTTTCCCTATAATGCCTAAATTTTTGTCTTCATGCCCGTCCAAAAGTAACAGGACATGATGTTCTTTGGAGGGCTTGGAGAACTCAATAAATTGATTGAACCAATTCGAAAAAATCTCTTTTTGCATCCATCCTGACGAATGATAAAAAGCATTACTTCCAGGAGGAGCATCATCTAGTAGCTCCGGCTTTGCTCTGGATCTGGGAAATGTGAACGTAGGCGGCATAAATACACCAATAGCACTCATGCAAATTTACACCACCAACCGTCAGAAAGCGCTGCTCATTTACAAAAAATGGCCGGTATCCTGTTTTATCCGACTATCCCGTTTTGTGCGACTTTCCCCTACATTTTTAACACAAAAGTTTTGATTGAGCATTGACACAATGGCGACATCTTCGTTTTCCATAAAAAATCGAGAAGTGTCCCGTCTGATCTAATCTGACATCAGGAGAAGGTCTTCGGGGTGTAAAGTGCGTAAATGCCTTCTATATTACAACCACGCCTTATTAAGGCAAATGTCTAATACTTGACTAAAAATAGTCATACACCAACTATGATTTTTTAAAGGGGATCTATACAATGCTATGAGCATCCCAGCAAGATCTACACTCCCCATGTGGGTATTGTAGTCATTTATTATTTTCGGACATGTAGTAGCAGGTTTTCGACACCCGTTTTAGATTTAACATACCTTTTAATAGTTGTTAAAGTATATATGTCACTACAAGAACTGCATAATAAAACTGGTTTATGATCGTACCATTTAACAATGCTCACTTTATTGGTGTTGTCGGTCTTCTGACAAAAGGAGCATCTACCTTGTTGGCGTAGTTGTTTATCACTATCAACTTCACACTGTCTACTTCTATTTAACCTTGAGGTACCAAGTGACAAAATTACTTTTTCTTTACACAAATCCCATTTTTTGGCTTATTTTTTATATAGGGACCGCCATAAAGTTGGTCACATGGGAAAAATTTTTATTATTAAAATTTATGAAAAACTCTATTGGCGGTTCGCTTCTGTATGTCTGACAACGAAAAAATCCATTGTGATATTTGTCACGTGACCATAGATTTGGCGGGAATTTTGAAATGTGTTATTGTGATGCCGAAAAATGGGTGAAATTGACAAGATATCGAAAATGTATTAATGTAATGCAACAAAGACACATACAATTTTCGACCAAATTGAAATATTTATTCTCTGCTTTTCGTAACAAAAGCAGAGGGGAATAAATGGTATTTTTTTTCTGATTTGGTTGAAAATTGGTATATGGGGTCTTTGTTGCGTTCTAAATACATTTTTTTACTATAATTTTTCGATATCCTGTCGATTTGACCCATTTATCACAGTTAACATTTTTCAATATTCCCGACAAATCTATGGTCACGTGACAAATGTCACAATGAATTTTTTGGTTGTCAGACATGCAGAAACGAACCGCTAATAGAGTTTTTCAGAAATTTCAATAATATATTAAATAATCAATGCCGGCGAGATCCCACTTTTGTCTCTCTATTGGGAACCATCATTTCATCTACCGACTGTCTTTTCTCCTGCTCAACTTTTAAGAAATTAATTCTAACGTGATTAATTATAGGTCTTACCTTATAAAATGGATCGTCATTAATGTTTACGTTGTCTGCAAAATGCAGAAAGTGTCCAATTGTTTAGTTATGATTATATTTTCGATATTGTCCTAACTGTATTGGGAACTCCAGTAGTTAGTAAAGCTTGGCAATTTTACAATACCCATTAACAGTTCTATAGCTAGGAAATCCATTAAGTCATTTGTTAGATTTACCGATGTACCCGACAATGCTTCAGAATAACGATTAGACTCATTTACAATTAAAGACAGTAAAGGATCGTCAAAGAATAACTTAAAGATTTCCAGTGGAGACAAAATACAACTAGGTATTTCAAATTATTCCTTGGGTATTTCTACAGGAAATTTAAATTATTCATCAGTCAATTGAATCTGTGTGCGCCTGTTTACTTTTTTTTTGTTTGATTGTTTTAGACCTTTTACCCATGGTCAAGTTTAACGGTTCGTCAGATTTTCGTTTATTATTAAGTTCCTGACTATTTTCATTTTCACGTTCGTCACATTCTTCCTCCATCACAGTCCGACTGTCAATACAGTCCTGATATCTCCTCTGTTTCAATTTAGCTATCACCATCCTCATATCCCTCCTCGATTTCAATTTGGTCGTCACCATTATCATATTCTTCCAAGATCATCTTGGCCACTACTACTTAAAATACCAAATTTGCGGATCTCTTTATTGCGATCATGATAACCACAGCCTAGTACTGGTGCGACTTTGACGGTATATGTAGCATTATTTGTTCATCGTCACTCTACGCATTCGAATCTATGTAATTATTTGGTACCAAAACGTTACAATCATTTTGTAGTACAAGCTCAATAAAATATTTGGTTCTGGAACAAACCAAATCAACCCTCAAATTCTATTTGAGCACGAATTTCGTCTTTTTTTGGCGGATTGCTTTTTGGCGACAACTAAGGTAACTATAAGTATATATTATCAAATTAACATAATTATAAACACGTCTAAATTATTAGCGCAAAAACTAATTAAATTGAATTAGACAAACTTATGCGAGAGCCGGCTCTGTGTCTACAAAATTATGGAATTAACCAAATTTGGCAATGTGACACACATCGAAAGTTCTGTTGCAGACAGAATTTTTGCTTTTTGAGCGCGACGTTTCGGAAGCGGATTCTGCTTCCGTCATCAGGCTTAGTCCTGAGAAGAACTGTTATATATAATTTTTTTTTCTCCCAAGCACTTAACTACTCTGAGATACGAACTTGGTACTGTTACACGGACGCGCACTCCGAATAAACAAACACAACACTAGCTTTAGTTTGAACACCAAGATACACTATAAGTCGAATAATTGTTCTAGCACTAGGTGGTTCATAAAATACAGCACAAATACTATGGTAAACACAAGACAAGAGTAGTGGTGTATTGAATATAAACAACCGCAAATGGTTGTTGATAATACTGACAAATGAACAATAGCTATAAGTACAGATGAATAAATAAGTATTACAACAATATAAAACAAGCCCTAACTAATTATGAACAAATAATGTACAACGATAATATAAAAACAAGCCCTAACTAGTAATAACGAATATAATACAAATCCCTACGCTAATAATAATGAATACAATGCAAGAAAAATAATACAAACCCTAACCTACGTACTAGCATAAATCGTCCGTGCGAACTAACCTAAACAATGTTTATAGCACCACTACGAATACGATACTCGTCGTCGGCTCGCACCAGGTCTCAACCTGCCTACTCCTGGTGGTGGAGAATCGGATGGCCTTTGGGGTAGTAACCTGGATTACTACACCCGAAGGAAGTGTTGTGCGGATGGTGATGCGGATGGCCTTTGGGGTAGTAACCTGGATTACTACACCCGAAGGAAGTGTTGTGCGGATGGCCTTTGGGGTAGCAACCGAAATTACGACACCCGAAGGAAGTGTTGTGCGAATGGTGGTACTGATGGCCTTTTTGGGGTAGCAACTAAGTTACCACACCCGAAGGAAGTGATGAGAGCTGAAGCCAAACCGCCAGTCTCAGCGGCCCGCTAGGTAGATTGGAGACTACTACAACTAAAGCTCGTATGGGTCGAAGCACAATGTTCGACTCACGCTGTAGGATTTTGTGGCTGCTTTTAAAGGATTCGAACAATGGAATCCCTGCCGAGTAAGCCCGTCACGCTAAGCTCCGCCTATAGGGCGTAGCGTAACAGTACCCTTCACTTACCAGAAATTTCAAAAACTTATGCTGCAACTATTCCTGGCGTCCCCACTTCTGCACCTTCTACATCACATACTAGACCAACTACCCGAAGTCAAACACACTCGTCCAGATTAAATTTAAATTAGTTAAGTTACCTTACTTCAATTTCTGTAATTGTCATATAAATTCTTGACAAAGGGAACAAAGGACGTTCCCGAAACGTTGAATTAATTTTTGCGTTTATTTACACAAGTTTTAAAGAAAAAATGTCTTATTTAAACGTTAATACTTGTGGAAATCTAAATAGAAACATATATATATATATATATATATATATATATATATATATTGCTGTGATATTTAAATTAATTTTGGTCTAAGTACAGCATTTTACACAACAAAACATTTTTGACTCTTAATGGGTCGAAATTGGGTTCTTTTTGACTATAGTTAACATAATCAACAAACCAATAAATAAATTTATTCAACTAACCAAACAATGCTCCTTTATTATATTAAAGAAAAAAAACACATTAAACCTATAAAAAGTATATAATTGTTCCTCCAACACATATTTTCGTTTATACCCTAATCTACCTTATCAGTAATTTTAACTTACCCACCCTTCACAGCTTATAATTACTAACTGTACACCAACTACTGGTGCTTCTGTCCATATAATACTTTTGATGAAATTAAAACGTTAATAACTTCAAATTTGCACTACCCTGCATAAATTGGCTTTAGAATCAGTCCTCTAATCACACTGTTCACATTTATAATTATTATTTGAGATGTGCACTAATTGATGTTAATTTAAACTGCTCTTCAATTGCGGTGAATAATCACATTGATCACATTTATTACTAGGTATTACCACTGTTTTTACACGACGTTATATTCATTTTTTAAAAATATCCATTTTTGTAACATCAAAATCTACATTACTATCCCGATAAACGTACAGAGTTATTTTTCATAGTAGTGTTTATACAAAATCTATTACCCTTGTTCCATTCACATTATTTCTTTTCGAACACACATATATTTATGGTAGAGATATATAATTATAAAACAAAATTTTACCCAAATTATCAAATCATTTTACTTTCATAATTTATCTTAAAATCTGTTTAAGGTTGTCAATATATTCATTGTGCTTTATCATGTAAATTCGCACATTTTAAGCACACAAGACATATCATTATAATTTAAGCTATTTTAGTCTAGCATATCTGTACAAAATTGATTGATTAAAGGAACAAACTTGGTACTTGAAACCGCCTCAAACCGATTATTATTTTTAATTATATGCACAAAACTATTACGATATAACACTTTATTTCAAATATTTGCAACTACAATCAATTCATAAAAAAAATAAAAATCATTTCAATATATATACACATATATATATATATATATATATATATATATATATATATATATATATATATATATATATATACTATATATGTGGTTGAATATTATATGCGATATTGCGCCATAACTTGTTGCGCAGGTGTATTGCGCTTAAGCTCTTCGCGCATTATTGGAATCCATGTGGGTTTCATTTCAACACTAGCTTAGCTTATTGGATTTTCTGCTAGTGCGATGTATGTGGCTTTCGGAATATACCTCGGTGGTATCTGCATAATCCAAGCCTTTGTCCAGAACCTGCATTTCGTTTTCGTTAAACTATCGTTTAGAGATGTTTGTGACAGTGTTTTTCCAATTGATGTTGGTTGGTTCTTTCTTCTCCTTCATTAGCTTTTCGAGTTTCTTCTGCTGCATTATCCATATATATATAAATATATATATATATATATATATATATATATAGATAACTTTTCGTGGTTGACAGAAGTGATGAACCACTATTGCGCCGTAAATTGTTCGTCGCAGTTGTAATAAGCTGCGATTAACGACATCGCATTATTTGAATCCATATGGGTTTCATTTCTAACAACAGCTTGGATTATTCGATTTTCGCTAGCGCGATGTATGTGGCTTCTTTGAGTTTCCGACGAGTTGTGTTCTCGTCCTTTGCCACTATCTGTATGTTATCCCATTGGATGCAGTGGTCCTCGTTCCAGACATGTTCGACGATTCTTGATCTTTCTGTTTCGCCCTTGCGGAAGTTGTTCTTATGTTCCTGCGTTCTCACTTTGAGTGGTCTACTGATCTTTCCTATGTATGCTCTGTCGCATTCGCATGGTAGGTTCCATACACAATTCTTGGAATTCTGATCTTTATTGTATGGTTTGGTTTTGGTTAGTATTACCCTGAGCGTTCTGGTCGATTTGATTGGGAACAGTGAACGATATCTTGTATTTGCTGCCTATCCAATTCATATTTTCAGTCGTGGAGGTTACCTTCCGTATATATGGTATTATCACTGTATATTTAGGTTCTTCTTTTTCGGTTACCCTTCTCCTGTTTAGGTTACTTGTTACATAGGGGTAGCCATTTTCTTTGAGTGTTCTTGCGAAATTTCCCTTTTCTTTGTTCAGGTCCTCTTGTTTTGGTCACATTGTTTTTGCTATATCGTACAAGCATTTTGCCACGCCTAACTTCACGTGTTTGTGGTGATTGGAGTTGTAGTGTAGGTACCTCCCTGTGTGGGTAGGTTTCCTGTATACACTTGTCGTGAAAGTGATATCATTCCTGTGTACAAGTACATCCTGGAATGGCAGTTATTGTTCCGACTCCAATTCGATTGTGAATGTTATGGCAGGAGCACGGCTATTTAGATCTCATCTACCTTATGCTTGCCGTGTTGCCAAACTACGAAAGTATCGTCCACGTATCTAAGCTACATCCTTGGTTTCTCTGTGAATTCGGAGATCGCTTGGCTTCAAAGTCTTCCATATATATATATATATATATATATATATATATATATATATATATATATATATATATTGCTCGCTGTGGGTGGTAGCGGGGAATCCATCTCCATCCCCAACTCTTGGTAAAATTTGTCTTCCACCTGGAAATATGTAGTTCTAATGCATATTGTCAGAAGTTCCATTGTTGTGTTTACCGAGGGTTACGTGCGTTCGTCTAACGTTTCATCCTTTTCCAGCTTGTCCTTTATGATAGTGCCTTATCGGTAGGCACATTTGTGAATAGATTCAGAATGTCGAAGCTTACCAGTATTTCTTCGTGGTTTGATTGTTTCCACGAAGTGCTGAGTACTCTTGACCATATACCCGGTTTTTCCCGATAAGGGTGTGATAATACCTAGCAGATAGTGTGCTAATCGGTAACAAGGTGAATTTCTCGAGCTCATAATTGGTCTCAGAGGAATTCCTTGCTTATGAATCTTTGGTAGGCCGTACAGATGCGGAGGTTTGCTGTAGTGTGGGGTAAGTCTAGTTCTTTGTTAATCGGAGAACTCCTCCTTATGTTTTGCCAGCGTCAGGTATATCCGTCTTTCGGTTGATGGTGTGGGGTCTTTTCGTATTTGTTTGTACTCTCCCCCGTCGAGTAGTTCTTGGATTTTACTGTTGTATGTGTCCATATCCATTACTATGGTCGCGTTTCCTTTGTCTCCCGGGAGAATTTTAATCGTTGGGTCATTCTTAAGGGAAATGACCGCTCTCCTTTCCAGGTTAGAGAGGTTAGGTTTAGTTCGCCTAGATGAATCTAGGACTGATGTAACCATACTTCTGTATTCTTCGGCCTCTTCAGGATCTAATTTTATAGCTGTTTTTTCAACTGCGGTTAATAATTCTACTTTAGGAATATACCTCGGTGTTATCGCATACTTCAAGCCTTTCTCCAGAACCTGCACTTTGTTTTCGTTCAACTGTCGTTTAGAGATGTTTATGACAGTGTTTTTTCGATTGATGTTAATTGGTTCTTTCTTCCCCTTCATTATCTTTTCGAGTTTCTTCTGCTGAATTTCCTTGTGCATTACCTTGGTCTTCGAATATTTACTTCTGGTAGCCGTATTTATCCTATCAAAGTCTTGTTCGTTCACTCGATTTCGAATGGTTTCTGTAATCTCGTTGGATTGGTGTTCAAGCTGGTACTTTCTAAAACAGTGATGTCTGATTCGTTCTTTGATTAAGGCTTCGCTAGCTCTCTTTGTGATTAGTCATATTTTCTGGCTGTGTATCGGTGTTTTTATGTTGAGCCCGGTGGGTATTACGTTGTTATGACGGGCTTTGCAGGGGAAGGTTAGGTGGTTCTCCTCTAGTGCTATCTTGTTCATTGATGTTTCAAGCTTTCTGAAAAGTTGTTTGACTTCTGGGCCGTACGGAGTTACTAATTCTGTATTATAAGTGTTTTGTAACTGTGGTTTCCTATTAGTGGAGTTGATCGGTCTGTTTCCACAGTTTTTGTTTCTTGAGTGCGACGTTTCGGAAACGGACTCTGCTTTCGTCATCAGGCATAGTCCTAATAAAGAAATAAACGCCCTAAATGTGTTAATCCGAACCATAAAAACACAGAGAAACAAATAAGAACCTAAATAGCACATGCTGGACATTTTGCAACACATTTTAAAATTCTAAGGTGCAATTCAAAAGTTATTTTTTAGTCAAAGCAAAGTATCTTCAACAGGAATGCCACCTTAACAAAAAAACAGCATAAGTTTTGGCGCTTACAGCTGCTCCTAATGGAATGATTTAAGAGTTAGGCTAACCATTTTAACATTGCGCAACATTCCTGGAGAAACTGCAAAAGCCTTTTTGAAACAAAAATCAATAGCTTTGCAACTTAATTCAAAATTTAACCAAGATAATTCTAGAACAAAGAAATTTACTCGACAGACAAACACATACTTGTAAACACTTAAACAAGCACGAGACATAAAAGGTGGCATACCAAAGAAACTAGTATATGCGAAAAGTAGTCAACAAACACATATGCAAACTAACAAGCACACGCGAGCAAATAAACTATCAAACAAGTAAATACCCGGGCACAAAACATGTAAACCACGTACAAACGCGCAAATGGGGAAACTACCAAACTAAACACATCCAGAAAATACCTGGTGAACATTTTGAAATATAATTGAAAAACTAGGATACAATGACAAATTCATTTTTATTCAAGAAATACGTATTTTGCAACAAGGTCGCTATTATGAAAACACACAAAAGTCTTGGCGTTTACACCTTCACCTTGTGGTATAATATGTAATTTAGGGTTACCATTTTGAACTTTATTTTAAAAGGTGACAGTCATGCCAAAGAACAATGAAAGTATGAAGCCAATTATCCAACAAACATAAATACACTTACAACCCAAACTGCCAACTCACAAAAACTAAACAAATGGATTAATACAAAAACATTTAACCAGGCCAAAAAACACACAAGAAAACCAAATGCATACAAACACGCGCAAACGGGTGATTAGAGTAACGTCTAATCACCAAATCAGATGAACAAGTAAACTATTTAACATGCAATCACAGCAAATACTAAAACCATGAAGACAAACTGAAATTAATCGTCAATCAACGCAAAGCACCAAGCAAAGAAACACAAATACAGAAACCCATTAAAAACAAGCATGCATTTTGGACTAAAATGAAGAAGGTTAGATTAAAGTGAAAGTAAGAAATTGTTGTACTGTGCAAAAATACATGATTGGTTAACAACTATAAAACTACAAACATAATGTAAAAGTATGTAATAACTGTATTTACAAGATGTTCAACATTTCTAAGAACTAGATTAATGCACATGTGCAGAATCAGGATTTGTTGCATATTTTCCCTGTAACGAACCTGAATAGTGGCGTAGTCAAAAACAGGTAATTAGCAATATTCAACTAAAACATACACTCGTGCAAACATAAGAATGCATATGTGCTCGTTAGATTCTATTTTTGGCATGTTTTAGTTTTCTTGGTATATTTTCTTGCTTTATTTGTACATTTTTCTCTTATTTGAGGGAATTTTGAGATTTGGTTGTTTGCGAGTTTCCGTGTTTGGACGTTGATTAAACTGTTTTAGAATTTGAATAATTAAGTGTTTTCTGTTTGCTGGTTTAATTTCATTACTGTTCGCTTTGTGCATGCTTAGTGTGTTTGAGTGATTGTAGGTATGCAGTTGCTAAGTAATTTGTTTCCTAGTTTTTTTTTTTGGGGTTTTGTGTGTAAGTTTCTTAGTTTGTATGTGCTTGTTAGTAATTCTAATTGACAAACGAAGTAAATTATCTTGACGATGCGATGGTAAGTGATAAGTGAAAACGATTACGTAGTTCTAGTGAAAGGTGTAAACTTGTCATCGGAATGCAGATATGGGTCATAAGTGACAGTGCTTTTGTCTTCCTGGTAACAGGCTTAACTTTGATATGCTTAGTATTTAACCGAAAGAGTAAAAGTATTCGAGGTAGTTAAAAATGCATATACTTACTTTACCAATTTCAAGGTGGTGGGCCAAGATGATGAAACCTGTTACAGGATGCAGGACCAAGATGTTGAATTCCGCAAAACGGCTTTAGATCATAAAACCATATATGTAGGAACAGGTAATCAGGGTTAACTCTGCGAAAACTACCTTATTTTAAGATGTTGAGACCAGATTCATCTTACTGTCCCAAGATGGGCCAAAATTCTGCCAAAAGGACAGCATTTCAAGGCATTTAGATAAAGGATCATTTTTCAGACGCTGGACCAATTCTACTTAAAAGGTCATGTACTGGTCTAAGGTGCCGATTAGAACTCTTTAAAAAGGACCTAAGATTCTGCACGTATAATTTAGAACCATAGAAGTAGATTCAAATTCCGGGGTGAAAAGAAGCTGAAGAAGGGGGTAAAAAATAAGTGACGGTAGAGATGCGTAACCCCTTATACAACCTGCAGAAGGATAGGGTGGCTGATAAAAGGGATTTAATAGGTATGGGCTAAAACACTAGATCAAAGATGCTGACCCAAGGAGCTAGGTATCTTTTGGATATGCAACCTGCAGGTGTTGAGGATTTAACCAAAAAAAGATGGTAGAAAATAGGGGTTAATGTCAGGGGTGTCTGAAGAGAGTAAAGAGAGAGGTGAAAGTTAAGGCTCTCAAAATGGAGGGTAAAGCAGGGGGGATGGGAAAAGATATAAAAACGGGATGAAAATAGAAGAAAGGAGATGAAAATGTGAAAAAGGAGTGAAAACGGAAGAGTACAGTATAAAATAAAGGGTGAAATTCAGGTACCACATTATTACTAATATGACTACTAATTAAAAAATTAAGAGATCTTATTATTATAAGAGCGGTACTTGTGATATTACGTGTTAATTTGTCAAGACTTAATGTTAACTAATCCCTTGTCCCACGTTGGGCGCCAATTTTGTGATACACTGAATGATAGTGATACTCGAGCTGCACTCGGTGCTAATTTTGTGATGTAGCACCCTGTAACTTAGTGTTAAATGTGAAATCAAATATGACCCTATAATGCGGTGCCAAATGTGTGATGTGACGATTGTCAATTCTCTTGTGCAATGCACAACACTTCCTAAATTTTTGCTGAATAAATTTTATTTAACTAATGGTTACTCTGGCTAGCCTTTACTGACTGGTTGTAAGTGCCATTTATTTATTAATTTGTTATTGCTAGTAACTGTGATTAAACAATTACAACTCTTTACTGGAAAATTGCTCAATATTTAATTTCCACTCACAAGTATTGGTACACGTGCGAATTTATAAACTATCATCAAATTAGTTTCTTTGAAAAATGACCCTGGAAGTCGACAACATAATGGTTAATGTACTTAATGGAAGTAATGTTATACAAGTTTTAATGCAGTCGTGTTTTAATGTTTATATTTACTTGAACTCTGCCCCTGTATAATAGTTAAGATCATTTCCCTGATAGTATTAATTCACTTAGTATGTTTTTCAATTGTATTTTAAAACATCTGTTATTATAAAATGAAAAACCAATAAAATAATGTTAATGAATGATCTCACTATTATTTGACTTTAAATAATGATTGCATCTGTCAGTACTTCACGTTGATTGCAAATTTGTATAAGTTTGACTAAAATTTTAATTCACTTGTATAAAGGTATGTCAACACAATTTAGTTAAACTTGAATTAAAGAAAATGGTTCAACTTTGGCTAATATAAAAAATTGTAGTACATTTGACATCACTTTATTTATATTAACTGACATTTGTGCAACATCTACGTAAACAATTATGATTCCTAAAGAAGAATCTTACTGCTATTGATAATTCACATAAAAATTCAGTCCTTAAAGCACAAAATAACTACATATATTATTAAATGCAAAACTATCTGTTGTACTTCATACTCTAGCAAAGTACATGTTGCAGGTTCAAATCCTACTCGAGAAAAACTTTTTATTTATGTATTTAATAAAATCAATAATAATTTTTAATAGGTCTTATATTTATTTCCTTGCCATATTTGTATGGATTAGGATTCTTTTTCGATGTTAATGCAGCGTTATGTAACGCTGTCTAAATAATGTAACCTGGGTCGATGCATTTTTTAAAGTATGATTTTTATGTGTATACCTTAATCTCCTTTTTTTTTAAACCTCATGTACGCGGTATAACGTAAATATTCAAGAAGTACTACATCTAAATCAATTCTAACGTTTAGTAGTTATGGGGAATAAGGAAATAAACACTCATTCATAGATACTGAACTCTGAAAACATTGCATTCGTGTAAAGAGGCTTTTTAAGGCTGAATTGTTCTAAAACTAACTGAAATTCTATTCATTATTAATAAATGTATATTAATCTTGTTTATTTTAGTGACTGGCGAAGAAAAACCATTATAGGCTCATATTAATTTTATTTCCAAAACCGCTGTAATGGAAATCTTTGATTTTTATGTTTTAATAAGTTTACATTAAGTAGTTCATACCTGCACTATTTATTTATCGAGTTCTGCCAACATTTGCAAACGTCTGCTGCCGAATTAATAATTAAGTTCAAACTTAATTATGAAGGTTTGTTGTTGTGTTAATGCAATTTTAAGCCCTTTTCGTTTATGTTTAAACGATACTGTCAATTTTAGCAAAATAGGCTTAACTTTTTTCTGTAGATTGTGATAATATGATAGTTTTTTCAAAATAACTTAGCATCACCGGGTTTAAAAAAAAAATAAAATAACGTCTGTTATTTTTTATGTTCATTCTTTATGTACGGGATTTTTACATTCTTATGCACGAAATCATACGTAAAGTTGTTTTTGGTATTAAATACCTGGCCATTTTTGTATGGGGTAAATACATTTTTAGTATTTTGGCAATTCAATAAAGTGCGTGTGTGGATGTGTGTATGTGTGTGTGTGTGATAGTGTGTGTGTGTGTGTGTGTGTGTGTGTGTGTGTGTGTGTGTGTGTGTGTGTGTTGTGTGCGTGTGTGCTGTGCGTGTGCGTGTCGTGTGTGCGTGTGTGTGCGTGTGTGTGTGTGTGTGCGTGTGTGTGTGCGTGTGGTGCGTGTGTGTGTGTGTGTGTGTGTGTGTGTGTGTGTGTGTGTGTGTGTGTGTGTGTGTGTGTGTGTGTGTGTGTGTGTGGTTGTGATGCATGTTCGTATTATAATATATATATATATATATATATATATATATATATATATATATATGTGTGTGTGTGTGTGTGTGTGTGTGTGTGTGTGTGTGTGTGTGTGTGTGTGTGTGTGTGTGTGTGTGTGTGTGTGTGTGTGTGTGTGTGTGTGTGTGTGTGTGTGTGTGTGTTGTGTTGTGTGTGTGTGTGTGTGTGTGTGTGTGTGTGGGGTGGATGCGCTATGCGTGCTTACGTGTGTGTAAAGCATCACCTAAGATTTAATTAATATTTAAGATTTAACATTTTTATTTTAAAGGTTAAGAGTGAGGTAATGCCGTAACTTATGTACGTGATTGTTTTGCACACATTTAAGGTTTACCATTTATCATTAGCTTGGTTATTGGAACGCGTTCGTTGTTTTTTTTTTAATTTTGTGTGATAATAGGGTATATGTTGTTTGGTACAGGTACATATTTGTTTGCACTCATTACGTTAACATTTCATGGGTTTAATTTATATCTGATTTATCAGAATATTAAAATCCGCAATCACGTACCTATGTGCATTAGCAACACCGTAATTCTAAAACACATATTATTTTTTTAAGTGATCCTATAAAAGTGGAAAACTTCCATTTTATTGCCCTTTACTCGATAAATGTCACTGAAGTGTGGGGGTCTCCTAAAGATAAAAGGCTCAGTTGATGTGGACAGTAGCTATTACATCAAAAAAATAACTGCGATAATTAGTTGATACCAGTGCCGGATTTAACGAACAGCACATGTGCACCTGCTTTGAAAGCCCTATTAACCGACTCGCTTTTGTTTACTTGAAGGAACAACCCACAGGCCCCTCCCCACCCCACCACTACACGCGCGCGCACACCGGCACACACACAAAGCGTCACACACAGGCGCACACACACATACATACCCATACACACACGTGGGCACACACGCATACAGACACACACACACATCATTGCCGATGTTGACGAATGTTTGTCAAACGTAAAATGAGGTAATAAATCGATATAGTAATAGTTAAAAAAATTCTATTGCATAACCTAAACCTACATATGTATAAATAGATTGGATGGTAAAAATGAATAATAATTTAAATACCATTAAAATACTATTCTTTAGATTGTACTTTTGAAAGATGATGCAATTATTCAAAATCTCGAATTTGTAAGAAATGATTTCAAAAAAGGGGCGTTTAAAAATACTAGCGGTGATATTACGCTTATCTTTTTAATTTGTTGTACTGGCAAGAAATGTATATTTCATTTTTGTTATGCTCCCGTTGTATGTTACAAATTTCATCTTCAAATAAATTATCGGATCCTGACCATGGTATTTCCTTACTGTGTCTGGATGTATTCCAGTTGTAACCAATAGAAAATATTAAAATACTTATCTTTTTTGGGATTTTTTAATGGTGTACTTTAAATTATACAATCTAAACGTGTCGATAACACTTACAGTTATCTTCGTCAGTAGTAATGTTTGTTAAAAATTGTTAAAGATGTACTAAACAATTTTGTCAAATTTGAAAAATTAAAACATAAACATAAGCCTGCTATTAGTATAACAGTTTGGGAAATATAAAGCCAACTATAAAATTTTTAGTAAAGAATAACTAGGTCATAAAATTAAATATTATTAAACTGCCTCAAAGATGACAAACCAGAACACTCTCTACGGCGAAAGCTAACAATGAAATTTGCCAGCCAAAATACACATTTAACAAAATTTAATCGAGTTATGATGTAAGTGTAAAGTTGTGAAAAGCTTCAATTTTAAAATGATAGAAGCATTCACAAATCCAAACATTACATCAAATATTATTTGATGTAACGTTTGGATTTGTGAATGTGAATTTAAAGTACACCATTAAAAAATCCCAAAAAAGATAAGTATTTTGTTATGAGTGTTAATGGTGAAAGTTTACATTTTCAAAATAGAAAATATTATCTATTGCATTTTTTTATTGACTATTTTGCAGTCGCCAGGAATATCCCTTTAAGTGATAGGAATTTATCTTGCATTTAAAATTGTGTACATTACATAGTATTCTTTAAAATCATCTGCGAGATTAACTCGGGGTAAAAAGGGGGTATACATTTTAGTTGTTTAATATGGATGGCCAACAGTATGTAACCAGGGATTATTATTAAATTAGAATCTTCACTTTTATTATTTTGTAATCCAGGGTTGATACAATAAAAAGGTACGTTTAGATTAACACAATTAGAACACGAAATAAACTCAAATTATGTATATCGGTTTAATTTGAAGCGAATTTTTATTTAAATACACGATTAAAATACTTTTCTATTCAAATCAAACATTCTCCTGGAAATTACACCTCCGTGCGTGTTTTGTCATTTAGTAGAACTGATATCAATGGTTTGTTGCATGAAAAAAAGTAGTAAAATGTTTAATAAACGTATATTAATGAGAAAGTTGGAGTAGGTATGTACAATACATATTTACATTCAATTTTCACAACCATTACACACAGTAACTTTTTTTCCATGTGATGGACACACTTTCTTCTTACACTGGGAACATTGTGCTTTAACTTTTGAGTCTTTGCTCTTCCGGCACATATGGCATCTTCCTTTTTTGGGTTGATTCGTTTTCTGTTCCGTTTCGTTCATCTGGCTTTCGAGTACGGTATTTCCAATCGTTTCCAGAACTGCAGCGATGTTACTGTTGGTTGATTTAGACAACCTGGGCCCTATAATAGGGTCGCTTATCCTATGTCGCAGATGAGGCTCTATTAGTTTTTTTGCCAATTCTAAGAGGAAGTGCCGTCTTCTCTTTAAATATTGGCTATTCCACTCCGGATGAAGCTTTGTCCATAAAACAAAAGCATTTATGGCTGCAATGTCAACCAGGTTCATAAACAGCGCAACTGGCCACCGCTTTGTCTGTATGTTGCAACTATACCCTGCGACCATTTTGTCTAGGGCATCCACGGCACCCTTAGTGGCATTGTAGTGTAGTATAATCTCCGGTTTCTTATTTTCTTCTGAAATGGCCGCATCGAGATGTTCGGTAGAAAGAAGTATGACACTCTATTTTTAGCACGTGCAAGACTATGGTGACTTCTTTTTTTTTATGATTGTGGACCTGAACAGGCTAAATTTGGCCTATCGTTCTAAAGCACTCAGGAACACTTAGGAGGATGGATAGGGGGATAATTAATTGCCAATAGATGCCTATGAACAGCTACCTTAAATTTTCTCATATCGTAAGTGAGAGGAAAACAGAAACTAGGGAGATCATTCCAGAGTTTAGAAGCCTTGTAGAAAAATGTGGATTGCGTCCGTTTGGTACAAGTGGAGATTTGTACTGCATACTGATAATGTGAATGAGGGAACCGAGTGTTTCTCGAAAAGATAGCCCGAGATGGTATCAAATAATATAATTCAGCAGCACAATAGCCGTTGTAATAACGATAATACAAAGATAGAACAGAAACCATCCTCCTATGCTCAAGGGACTGTATGTGAGAAGTTAAGGACGGGTCATTTACAAGCCTAATCGCTCTCTTTTGAAAACGATCAACGATATCGGGAGCGTATTGGAGAGCACTAACCCAGATGTGAGAATTATATTCCAGATGAGTCCAAATTTGGGCCTTATATAGCAGGAGTTGTCAAGAGGTAAAGAACTGCTTAGATCTGTACAAAAAGCCTATTTTACGAGCAGCTGTTTTGGTAGCTGACAGAAGATGGTCAACCCATGAGAAATTTAAAGATACAGTACTGGATGAAATGCAAAAATAGATGAATCCATAAGCCGGTTTCGATACGGAAGAAACTCTCTAGGGATGCAGGCCTTATTTCTTCTTAGAGTTCCGCATAAGGTCAGTTTCTTGGCAATCAATTCCTCTGCCAGCTCCAAAGACGTGAAGAAGTTGTCGGTTGTGATACCATAACATGGTTTCAACCCGGAAACCAAGTCTAACACAACCCTTTTCCCTTGGTCGCGTTTTGGAGTATTGCCTGTTTTAGCAAGATACATTTGCAAATTCTTGCAGTATGCAGTTTCCACGTCGGCGAGCATCCAAATCTTCATGCCATATTTCGCAGACTTACTCTTCATATATACCTTGAAGGGGCCACTAAATGGTACGAGTTGTTCGTCCATAGTAAGGTAAGACTTAAGCTTGTACTATTTATGGCAATTTTGGGCAAATTTTTCAAATACGTCACGTATTGATGCCATTTTCTCTTTTTCTTTCCTTTCTTGTCTCGTATCGATGTTATCAAATTACATCAACTGGATACTTAGCAAAAACGATTTGGGGGCATTGATGCTGAATATATAAGTCGCTTAAAACAGACATCGTCTTGACATAACATCCTTACGGGTTCCCGATTGCTCTTTAGTGCCCCAGAACATATAAATAATCCTATGAACGCGCAAATTTCTGTATCATTTACATTTCTCCACGTCGTATTGTTTTCACCATTATTACGGCTATTAATTTCTCGTGAGCCCCTTTCATTGGTATAAGTCACAATGTCTTCCACTATCTCATGGGAAATGACTAACTTGAAGATATCTCATATACTACTGGATACCACTATTGATCGATGTGGGCCCGGTGGGTATCTAATTACATTCTTCGAACGATGTCTTCTATGGACTGAAGGTTCAATCAGCCAAATGGTTTTGTCTTTTCCGTAGCACATACCATCGAAATCCACTTCCATAACTTCCCCTTCACTTTCTGATTCGATGGACATCTCATCATCCTCTTCCACAATTTCCTCCAAGATATCTTCTGCGTTTGATATGTCGTCTCGCGTTTTTATATTGTCAAGGGCATCATCTACACAACCTTCGAATTCTTCATCTGCAGGTAACAAATAGTTTTACAATATAGTATCATACATACACAACAGATAAACATTGACTCACCAAAATTGGAAGCAACAACCAATTCTAAAATTTTCTTTGTTCGGGATGACGCCATCACAATAACTCCACAAATTCACCACAAAAACTTATAGCAAGTACTCTTGATTCAAAATGCAATGCTCAATTGCATGCATTATTCTTATAACTACACCTTTTATAGGAAAACTCTAATTACCTCAAATTATTAGAAAGCGTTCAAAAAATAAATAAGCTACTGATTGGGAATTTGAGTAATGTTTATCTAATACCAAATTATAAAAGAGAAAGGTAATTAGCATAATCGTTTATAATTTGCATACTTTGATAATAGTATAGTCTATTATGATGAGATTATAAGAAAATATTTAAAGAGTGTAAAGAAAGCATTAACTAAAACATATTGAATACATAATTTCAACAATATTCGACATTAATATTTTACTGACACCTATTACCGGGTGGGGTCCAATCGGACCCCAACCGCATTTTTTGGGGAGATTTTCTAAAATATTCGGCTATATACTTAACATTTTTGTGTCGTTAGTTAATTATCTGGTACATAGAATTATAAGGACAAATGTAAATGAGTCTCATGATTTTGATAAAATTTAAGCACATGTAATAACTAAAATAAGGTTCTTGGGGTCCGCGCGGACCTCACCCGATGTTAGAAAAGTTAAGTAAATACTTGCAACAACCACTTCTGGGAAAACGGTTAAATATACTAGATTCTAGATCTAGATTTTGTTATAGAAATATTTATTTCCAACTGGAGAATTAGGATAAGTGAACAGATAAGTTATTGATTGTTATAACGCAATTCTATGTCTTTTATGTAGGAAGACACCCTTCGCCCATCGTGGGATTTCTGTGAACTTCGCCCAAATTTTTAACATCTTGAAAGAATTCCCAGGGAAATTTGAGTTTATTTGATTTACTAGAGTTAAATATACACAGGAAGTCATTGTAATGGGATTATGATTATCATAATAATAGTTATTTATGTACCGAGGGTATTAAGTGGATGATCTTGAAATCGCGAGGGCGTCTGTCCCGAGGGTTTGTCAGTTGTCCGAAGGCATGCACATCTATTAATACCCACGATGCATACAAACTTTTATATAATATTAGTTCATTATTGGATACACAATACAATTATATATTTAAAACAATCCGAAAATTCAATTTGATTTTAACATTTTCATTTTATCCTAGTAGGTCGTTGCTAGTAGGATGCAAGCAAGCCACTAAAGGGTATAAAGGGTATAAAGTACACTATCGTGTAGTTGGTAGCTAAGCAATAAAACAATAAGTAATAACCAGTACGACATATTTTGTGCCATCCTCCTCCAACCTCAATTCTTGATTGCCCTCTTGCAGCCAATTCATACGTTATGTCATCGAAATTTTTAATGGTAATACCACGAGTCTAACGATTATTGTGATAATTCAGACAATTTATTAACTAAACAAAATTTATGTTTTGATGGAAATATGAGTTGCGCAACACGAGTCGTATTTCCTGAGAGCAACATAAATTAATAAAAATGTTCATCCCACGAGTTGTACTTTGCAAGACTATTCCACGCATATAGTACTCAACACAATTATTATAAACAATTTTGTCAGTTTATTAATTACGTTAACCAAATAAAAATATAAACAACATAATTGGATTAAATAATTTGTTGACATGATCGTAACTATGGTTTGTCAGGTTAAAAACACCGTATTTCACCCAATGGGGATGCAGGCTTACTATGACCAACATCCATATTATCATTGGCTCTTAACTTACACGGATAGAATAGTGTAATGCTTACTCTACGTTTTCTGCTTCGTCTAAATGAAATAACTGTTTCTCTATACTAACGCTATAAACAAAGATAAAAAAATGATTGGGGAGTTTGCATAATTATAAAAGGTTTTACATCAACCTAAACACCAAGTGGTCATAACCTATAAAAGGTTAATGTTCCAGGTACAGGTTTTTCTCATTATGTTGAATATTCATATTTATAGAAATAGATGAAATATGTTTTAAAAAATAGCTTAAATTCCGTTTCACCTTTGTTGAATACATACATTGGTCACATTTGATATATGAACTGTGTTTGACAAAATGACACTTTAAATGGTATTTTCTTTTTGTTGAATACTCACAATGATAACATTTGTACTCGACCGTTTGATTTTGAGTTATAGTTTAAACTGGGTTTCTGTTTTGTTGAATACTTGCAATAGTCACATTTGCATTCATTACCTGAAGTTTGTGTTGCTTGATGCTGTTTCAAACAAAATTTTCAATTTGTTGAAAAACTGTGATGGAAATTTTCGTGATTTATATACAAATAAGTCAAAATATTTGTCCAAACGGAATAATTTAAAACTAGTATGCATTTTAAATCATATGTGGGGCTGCGGATAGATGCTTGTCAAAGGAAAATGTAACTCTACTCAACGCCCCTGAAGTGAACGAAACAGATTTGGCGGAATCAAGTGTTCGCGAATTTATTGCTAATTATTTGTTAATTAATTTCGAAAGAATTTTTTTAGTAGCTCAAATATAGAATTAATTATGTAATGTTCCGCCAGCTTCCGTGAAGTTGGCAAAAAAGTTTGATGAAATCACGTGATTCTAGTTTGCAAACTTATGCTAATTACTTGTGAAAGAATTTTTTTAGCTCAAATACGAAATTAGTTAGGTACCTTATGTTCCACCGGGTTCATGTGAAGTTGACAAAAAAAATTGGTGAAATCAAGTGATTCTAGGTCGCGAATTTATTGCTAACTAATAGCTAATTCATCGTGAAAGGAATTTTATATAGTTCAAATACGAAATTTGTTATGTAATGTTCCACCAGCGCCATGTGAAGCTAATCAAACTAATATATAGTTATGAAAATGTAAGCTTTTACCATAATTACACATATTGAAAATACTTGGCTTTTTGGATTTTTTAATGATGTATTTGTATAAAAATTCTCAACGTTTCGATAACTGTAAATGTTATCGAAACGTTTAAAATTGTATAAACATAAATACCAAAATACACCGTTAAAAAACCAAAAAGCTAAGTATTTTAATTAATAATTAATTGTGAAGTAAATTTTTTTGTAACTTAAATACGGAATTAGTTACGTAATGTTCCTCCAGCTTCATGTGAAGTTAGCAAGGTAAATTTGTTGGAACCAAGTAATTATAGTTATTTATTGCAAATTTATTGAGAAAGAGCAAACTATTTAGTTAAATACATAATTAATTACCCCATGTTCCACTAAATCTATATGAAGTTAGCGAAACATATAATCGAAAGTTTTTAAATTTGCGAGGAAACATGCATAAATTAATTAATATTAGATTTACGAAAGGTTCCGCTAACTTAATTTTAATTTGCAATCAAGCTTCAACCGTAGAGAACTATCAGTTTTTCACGAGGAAATTAATTGCCAGTTAATTGTGGTAAAGAAACGCTTTGATACGACTTTCCGCCAACTCAACATAAAGTTGGCAAACAATTAGGTTTCAAAGCCAGAGTACCGCGAGTTTGCGATGCAGTAACTTATCATTAATTTAATGAGAATGAAGTTTAGGGGTAAAACAACATTATGGGCTATCGTTATTGTAATTATTTTCATGATTAATGCACATTATATTTTAATAACGAACTCATGTACAAAAATAGGAAACACATACCTTATACGTTAAACAGGTAAAAGAGAAATTGAGGATTGACTTTCATTTTATCATCTTTCGTCTATCTTTTCTGTTCTGTATCGTGGAACCCATTCACTGTTTATTCATCGGCAGGTGAGTGCCACAAAGTGTTAAGAGTTTTGGAAGAGCCAATTTGTCAAAAAGTTTGTTTCTGACCACAATGCTCAATTATACTTTGCAATGTGCACCTTCTCGTTTTTCAGCAATTTGTAACCTGAACTCTTGGGGTAATTCTTTCAGTGTTGGTTTATATTCGTCGTTTACAGAGAATAATATCTCCATGAAAATCAAGTCGCCTGTGAATAGAAATGTTTTTACTTTTAAAAAATCAATTATTCACATTATACAATTTTTACACATATTCTGTCCCCTCTCTTTCTCTCTCATGATCTCCCCTCTCTCTCTTTTTTTACCAACTTCTTTACTTCATAGATGAATATAAATTGAAATAATTACCACAGTTTTCAACGTGGGCCTCAGTGCTTTTTAAATTGGAAAACTCGTATAGCTCAACTCAGTGTTCTTTATTAAAAGCGTGTCCGTAGTTCTGCTGGTTGATATGCAACATTTTGGGCACTTTGTTGAACACTAGGGTAAAACGTCATAGTTTAGTCCAAAATGAATCCAGGCGCAGGCGCAGTTCACGATGCTTATACTGAGTGAGATTTTCTGTAGGCAAATGACTTTCTAGAAGTAATTAATATAGTGTGACTGTTAAAAGTGAATTTTGTATGGTTGCAAATCCGTCGACCCACCCTTTCTAAGTACACGTACTTTTCTGTTGCGTTCAAATGTTAAAGCATGGGATATTTGATCTTTATTGCCCCAAATATTTTGCTTCTCTTTTTTGTTTTTTGTTCTTACTTCTCCTTGTTCCTGTGATGCAGAAGTTTTAGGTTCCACTTCTGATAACACAACGCGTGCCATAATGGTTGTTTATGATCCGTATTTCATACAAAGTTTTATATTCCGGCGATGTTTGTTTAATGAAATTTTTTGTTGTATTTGAGTTTACATAACGACAAGTTTTAGTGACGGCAAGTAGATTTCCGCCAAGTGTAAACGTAGCTTAATTTAAATATTTTTGCCTACTATGCCTATACATATTTTTCATTATAGTACTTAGTACTATAATGAATTCATTATAGTACTCGGTCCAATAAAGTATGTCATTTTGACACTAAAAATGAAATCCTTAATAATGCCATTATGACACGCCGGAATATAAAAATTGTTATTATAATTATTTCATTTCTTTTAATTTCTATTTTGTAGGTTGGAAGGTAGTGTGGTGTACAGTGTTGAAATATTACATTGGTTACAAGTAAAAAGTGTTATTTAGAAATGCAATATCTTTAATAATAATGAAATTTGAAAAAAAGAGAAATGTTGGGCTAATGTTTGATTAGAAAAATTAAATCAATAACCAATCCTTTCATTAGTATAGTTTTTGAGTTTTAAGATTATTATACTTTTATTGCAAATTGATTATTTTACCTGAATCATGTAATAAACGAGTTGCAATTTCTGGTACAGAATGAGTGTTGACTCGACTTCCTCTTTGTTTTCTACCGATTTAAGTTTCTCTGTTAATCTGATCCACCCATGTAGTCCACCAAGTACGAAGTTTAGGACTTCGTTCTTCAAAATAAACGCCTGCTTACTCTCGGCAAGTTGTTTAATCTTCGTTATACAGCATTTGTTGAAAAGTTGAAAAGTGCGAACAGGCTCTGATTCCTTTTATAATGCATGCCCATATTTGTTCAGGAAGTGTGTATTATCAATGCGGATATAACAGGGCGGTCTGGAAGTTCGACAAGAATATGCGTATTACTCGATTTTTTTTTTATGATTGTGGACCTGAACAGGCTAAATTTGGCCTATCGTGCTAAAGCACTCAGGAACACTTAGGAGGATGGATAGAGGGATAATGAATTGCCAATAGATGCCTATGAACAGCTACCTTAAATTTTCTCATATCATAAGTGAGAAGAAAACAGGAACTAGGGACATCATTCCAGAGTTTAGAAGCCGTGTAGAAAAATGTGGATTGCGCCCGTTTGGTACGACAAGCGGAGATTTGTACTGCATACTGATGATGTGAATGAGTGAACCGAGTGTTTCTCGCAAAGATAGCCCGAGGTGGTATCAAAGAATATAATTCAGCAGCACAATAGCCGTTGTAATAACGATAATACAAAGAAAGAACTGAAACCATCCTTCTATGCTCAAGGGACTGTATGTGAGAAGTTAAGGACGGGTCATTTATAAGCCTAATCGCTCTCTTTTGAATACGATCAACGATATCGAGAGCGTATTGGGGAGCACTAACCCAGAGGTGAGAATTATATTCCAGATGAGGCCGAATTTGGGCCTTATACAGCAGAAGGAGTTGTCGAGAGGTAAAGTACTGCTTAGATCTGTACAAATAGCCTATTTTACGAGCAGCTGTTTTGGTAGCTGACAGAAGATGGTCAACGCATGAGAGATTTGAAGATACAATCATACCCAACAGAGTAATATGGTCTGAAAACTTAAGAACTGAGCCATTCATACTTACAACAGGAAATGATCAATCTTTTTTGGCGAACACAAGGCAGCACTGAGTTTTGTTAGCATTAAATTTAACTAGATTATTGCTTCCCCATTCGAGAATACGTTGAATGTCTTTGTTGATTGAATTTGCCATTTCAGCTTTAAATTCTTGATTTGACATAGAAGGTGGATTATCACTATGAGTAGACTGAGATTAATTACAGTGAAGAGTGCTGTCGTCAACAAAACAATGGATGGGGTTAGTTGTTGAAGAAATAAGGTCATTTATGTACAGCAGAAAAAGTGTAGGCGCTATAACGGATCCCTGTGGTACGCCGCGTTAATGGTAACTTTTTTTGAAAAAAAGCCATCAACTACGACACGTATTCGTCTTTTATCAAGGAAACTAGAAACCCAGTTGATGAGTGCATCATTTAACCCAAACGAGGTGAGTTTGGCAAGTAAACACTTATGCCAAACTTGGTCAAATGCCTTTGAGTTATCTAAAGCGACTACAACTGTTTCACCGGACTACTCTACTGTATTGTTCCAAACTTTGGTCACATATGAAAGAAGATCGCCTGTTGAACGACTTTGCCTAAAGCCATATTGGTGGTCACTAAGGAGTTTGTTAGTTTCAAGGAACGTAAGCAGTTGCTGATTGATGGCTTTTTCAATGATTTTAGACAAAATGGAAGTGATGGCAATTGGTCGGTAGTTTGAGGGATCGGTCTTATCGCCTTTTTTTGGGAATAGGTTGAACATTTGCTAACTTCCATGATGAAGGGAATTCCACAGAAGACATAGATATCGTATAGAGCTTAGATAGGACTGGTACTAGTTCGGGGGAACATTCCTTTTAGACAATAACTGGGATACCGTCTGGGCCAGTCGCCTTATTGAGATCAAGCCTACTGATGATCGATTCCAAGAGCTTGTACCGAAAATGAATTGGTTTCATAGCGTATGAAGAAGAATTGACTAGGGGCACATCTTTTCCAGAATCATTGAGACACGAGTTTGATGCAAACAAATCCAGAAAAACATTGGCTTTGTCTACAGAATCAGCAACTACCGATCCGTCAATAGATGTCAGGGGGGGAAATGAAGATGTTCAAAAGTTTTTACTAATGGCTTTAGCTAAAGACCAAAATTTACGACTGCCTAAAGGAGATGTAGCTAGTTCATTGCATTTTCGTTGTTCAAACAACTTTTTAGTTTTAGTGATGATACTTTTGTAGATATTTCTGGCACCAACGTATTCTACATGACTGTCGACCGATTTATTAGATTTCCATTTAATGTAATATTTATTTTTTAAAGATATTCCTGTGAGGATGACTTAAGATACTGAAAGAGCGATGTCCGAAGAAGAGGACGACTTAAAACAATATTCACGCCATGAAAAGGTTACAAAGAAATCCCGTAAATTACTCCATCGAACTGACTTAAAACACCACAAGGACCTATCGGTTTTGCGAACAACAGTGGAATTAGGTACATTAGAAATGATTTCTATTAGACAATGGTCGGAAAGACCTAAAGGCGAAAGAACGGAAGTTTGATGTAAGAAAGAGATCTAGAAGATGTGGAGTATGGTTAGGGTTATCAGGGATTCTTGTGGGTTCAGAAATCATTTGTGTGAGATCACATGAAATAGCAAATGTTTCTGCACTATGACCAGCAGGATTTGTAGTGGATGAAAACTGAAGCCAATTAGAGTTATGAACATTGAAATCGCCTATAATTGAGATATCGTAAGATGGAAACTGAGACAGGAGATAGTCAACTTTCATACTAAGGTAATCGAAGACGTCTTGAAAGTTACTGTCATTAGTAGACCTATAAATGCAACAGTATAATTTCACAAAATTAGGACCAGAATGTTTAAACCAAATCACGTCAAAATTTTTATTTTCTAAGGAAGAAGCCCTCTTGCAAGCAATTCTGTCCTTGATGTAGGCACATACACCTCCTTTATATCGAAAGTTAGAGTGAAGGTGGTATTGAGGAAATTGCAAGTCAGGTGACTCGGAGCTTTCAGAGCAGACTTGTGTTTCAGATAGAAACAAAATATCAGGTTGTAATTGTTCAAGATGTTGGTGAATAGCATTAAGATTAGACCTGATACCGCGGATGTTGCAGTAGTGAATCAGAAAGTTGATACTTTCGATGACCGTGGTCGCTTGTGCCCTGCCCTCCCGGAAATCCGAATGGGGCAGGATTTTCCGTCCTGAATTTATTACCCTAGAAACCACAGCCATCTTATTTTTTAATTTGAGACTTTTAATCCGATAGGAAGACAGTGAGGGCGAGAAGGAAGAATAAGGATGAGAATAGATTAAGGATGAAGGAAAGGGTAACCGGCAGCCCTTACCGAGCTCAAAAAATCGGAGCCCATGGTAAGGGTGGTGGTAACTACCCGGCTGGCATGGAGTATACATGCCTACCACCTTTTGATTGTTAGAGTGTGTAAATTACAGCCGTTAAAAGCTCTCTTGCTGAATTAATCACCACTTCTTTGGGATGTGGATCTCCGTATCTGCAATTAATTAGCAATAAATTTGTGAGTTAGAATCATTCGATTTAACCAAATTTTTTTCCCAACTTCACATTAAGCTGGCGTAACGTTACGTAACTAATTCCGTATTGAAAATTTTTATGCAACTAATTATCAATTAATTAGCGATAAATTCTTAAACTAGAATCTTGATTTCCCCTAATTTTTTTGCCTACTTAATATGAAACTGGCGCAACATTACATAACTAATTCCGTATTTTAACTAAAGATAATATTTCTCAATCAATTAGCAATTAATTTAGAATGAATTTGTGAACTGGAATCACGTGGTTTTGGCAATTTGAGAATAGAAAAATTCTGTCGCAATTAATTAGCAATAAATTTGCGAACTAGAATCTTGATTTCACCAAATTTTTTGCCAACTTCATATGAATCTGTCGGATGATTACGTAACTAGTTTCGTGTTTAAGCTGCAAAATAATTTTTTCGCAATTACGCAAGTAAGTAATAAATTCTCGAACTTAAATCACTTGGTTTCTCCAAATTTTTTTGCCAACTTTATATGATGCTAATTCCGTATTTAAGCTAAAAAAAATTTTTTCGTAATTAATTAACAATAAATTCGCGAATAGAATCTTGATCTCACCAAATTTTTTTGCCAACTTCATATGAAGCTGGCGGAACATAGAATCATAACTAATTCCTTATTTCAGTTACAACAAAATTTATTTCGCAATTAAATAACAATAAATTCTCCAACTTGAATCACTTGATTTCGCCAATTTTTTTCCCTAAAACTCCATTTGAAGCTGGCGGAGCATTACTTAACTAATTCTGTAATTGAGCTGCAATAAAATTTCCTTCGCAATTAATTAGCAATAAATTTACGAACTTGAATCACTTGATTTTGCCTAATTTTTTCCTAAAACTTCATTTGAAGCTGGCGGAGCATTACTTAACTAATTCTGTAATTGAGCTACAATAAAATTTCCTTCGCAATTAATTAGCAATAAATTCACGAACTTGAATTACTTGATTTCGCCAAATTTTTGCCAACTTCATATAAAGCTAGTTCCGTATTTGAGCTATAAAAGTTTTTTGACGATTAATTAGCAATAAATTCGGGAACCTGAATCTTGATTTCGTTAAATTTTTTTGCCAACCTCATATGAAGCTGGCCAACCATTATTTGAGCTAAAAAAATCTTTCGCAGTCAATTAGCAATTAATTTACCATAAATTTGCGAACTAGAATCACCTGATTTCACCAAATTTTTTTGTTAACCTTTATATGAAGTTGGGGGAACATTACATAACTAATTCGGTATTTATGTTACAACAAAATTTCTTTCGCAATTAAATAGTAATAAATTCTCGAACTTGGATCAGTTGATTTCGCCAAATTTTTTGATCGCCTTCACATGAAGCTAATTTTGTATTTGAGCTAAAGAAATCCTTTTGTAATTAATTAGCAATAAATTCGCAAACCAGAATCTTAACTTTACCAATTGTTTTTGCTAACTCCGTATGAAGCTAGCGGAACATTACGTAACAAATTCTGTATTTGAGTTAAAGATAATATTGAGCAATGACTTAGCAATTAATTTTCAATAAATTCGCGAACTAAAATACTTGATTCGCCAACTTCATATGAAGCTAATTCCGTATTTGAGCTAAAAGAATTTTTGATAACTAAATAGCAATAAATTCGCGAACTAGAATCTTGATTTCGCCAATTTTGCCAACCTTACATGAAGCTGGCGGAACATTACGTAACTAATTGCGTGTTTGAGCTACAAAACATTTCTTTCCCAATTACTTTGCAGTTAATTTACAATAAATTCGCGAACTAGAATCACTTGATTTCACCTTTTTTTTGCTAACTTCATATGCATCTGTCGGATCAGTATGTTATTAATTCCCTGTTTAAGCTACAAAAAAAAATTCTCGCAATTACACTTGATTTCCCCAAATTTTTTTGCCAAGTTCATGTGAAGCTAATTCTGTATTTGAGCTAATTAATTAGCAATGAATTTAGGGACAAACTGTTTTACCAACCTCATATGACGCTTGCGGAACATTACCAAACTAACTTAGTTATGGATTCTCGAACTAGGATCACTTGATTCCGCCAAAGTTCCGGAACGTATCTAGTCACTCCTTTAGGGAAAAATATAGTTTTTCTCATAATTAGAGCTCTGTTATCCCGTTCTTGAATGTGTCTTAAGAATTTGCACTAGTCAATTAACTCTCGTAAAAGGAAATTTTGTCACTCCGCTCTGTTCAATTACATGTGTTATTTTAAGTTTATATTATTAAATAGCGAAAAAAATTCAGTGCTGCTTAAGTAAGTTGCAATTGTTCTTTTAAAAACAAAAGTTTACAATTTATACTGGAGCTGCCCTCGTATACGCAGCTAGACACATTGATTTTTGTTAAATCTCAGAAAGCGAAAATGTAATCTGACAAGAGTCCTCTATTGGAAAACGCTACCTATTTCTGTAAATATATTGCCAATTATTTTTATCACATAGCTGGGAGCAAGGTAACATTATAATTATACCATTAGAATTGACTGGACAAACGTCTCCTCTTTTAAGTACTTTTCCTAAAATAGAGCGTCTATATTCGCTCTAAATCAATAATGTTTTCAATTTTTTTTAGTTAAATGTATTATATAATAATCAAAGTGTATCATTCCAATGCTTCGGTGCAAGTACTTAACTTAGGATAATTACACAAAACAACAATAGGTCGTTATAACGTATTTAAACTTAGATTTAAACCATGTTAATATGTGTTATTTATTGCTTAACTAAGTAGTAATGGTAATTTTCATTAGCAGGTACGGCAAACGCTTTTATCCATCGGCACCTGGTCAGCTACAAAAGCAGTTTTTACCCGAAAAATGGCAGGACATCTACGAAATTGTTAAACAATACGAAGACAACTAACAAATTATTTTAAGCCTTGTTTTTATTTTTCCCACTCAGTATTATCATAGATACATTATTTTGTTCAGTATTAGACAGTTTTATACATAAAATTTGTTCACCTATGTATTACTTTTTAAACAGTTTCTAAGAGTAGAACATTACGTATGTCCTTCTTTAAGTAGATATGTCTTTTATTATTTTTATTTTCTTTTTCTTGCTTTAATTTAAAATGTATGTATGTACTGCAATAAAATGAAAACATAATAAATTTTATTTAATAAGTTCTATTTACTAAATTACTCATGCATTTAGGTATTGATTAATTTTTTTAATTATAGTATTAAGGAGTAGTAAGGGCACTCCACTCTCTTACACTTAGGATTTCAGATATTTCCAAAACAAACAATCCTGTGCGTGCATGCGTGTGTGTGCGCGTGTGTGATGTTCGTGTGTAGTGTGCGCGTGTGGTGTCCGAGTGCGTTGTGTGCATGTGGTGTGCGCATATTGGTGTGCGCGTGTGGTGTGTACGTGTGGTGTGCGCGTGTGGTGTACGCATGTGATGTGCGCGTGTGGTGTCCGAGTGTGTTGTGAGTGTGTGGTGTGCGCTAGTATCCACAATAATTCTCAAACAAATTGTATGTACTTCAAATTTCGTATTCATGCTTATTTTCATTTCTCCTGGAGCTGATTTTGAGAAAAATTCAGAGGTGGTGGGGAGGGTTTACTCGAAGCAGTTTTTTTGTTTTTATCAGATATTTCTGAAACAGTTGTATTTTTCGTAGATTTTTATTTTTCCCATTCAGTATTATCATAGATACATTATTTTGTTCAGTATTAGACAGTTTTATACATAAAATTTGTTCATCTATGTGTTTGTTACTCTTTAAACAGTTTCTAAAAGTAGAAAATTACGTATTTTTTTCTTGCTTTAATTGAAAATGTATGTATGTACTGCAATAAAATGAAAACATAATAAATTTTATTTAATAAGTTCTATTTACCAAATTACTCATGCATTTAGGTATTGTTTAATTTTTTTAATTATGGTATTAAGGAGTAGTAAGGGCAATCCACTCCCTTACACTTAGGATTTCAGATATTTCCAAAACAAACAATCCTGTGCGTGTACGCGTGTGTGTGCGCGTGTGTGATGTTCGCGTGTAGTGTGCGCGTGTGGTATGCGCGTGTGGTGTACGCGTGTGGTGCGTGCGTGTGGTGTCCGAGTGCGTTGTGTGCGTGTGGTGTGCGCGTATTGGTGTGCGCGTGGTGTGGTGTGTGCGTGTGGTGTACGCGTGTGGTGTACGCATGTGATGTGCGCGTGTGGTGTCCGAGTGTGTTGTGCGCTAGTATCCACAATAATTCTCGAACAAATTGTACGCTTATTTTCATTTCTCCTGGAGCTGATTTTGAGAAAAATTCAGAGGTGGTGAGGGGGGTTTACTCGAAGCAGTTTTTTTTGTTTTGTATGTATGTACTGCAATAAAATGAAAACATAATAAATTTTAATTAATAAGTTCTAATTACTAAATTACTCATGCGTTTAAATGTTGATTAATAAACATATTTTTTGTAATTATAGTATTAAGGAGTAGTAGGGCACGTCACTCCCTTACACGTAGGATTTCAGATATTTCCAAAACAAACAACCCTGTGCGTGTGTGTATGTGTGTGTGTGTGTGTGTGTGTGTGTGTGTGTGTGCGATGTGTGCGTGTGTGATGTTCGCGTGTAGTGTGCGCGTGTGATGTGTGCGTGTGGTATGCGCGTGGGTGTGTGTGTGGCATCCGAGTGTGCTGTGTGCGTGTGGTGTGCGCATATTGGTGTGTGCATGTGGTGTGTGCGTGTGGTGTGCGCGTGTGTTGTACGCATGTTGTGCGCTGGTATCTACGATAATTCACGAACGAATTGTACGTACCTCAAATTTTGCATTTGTGCTTATTTTCATTTCTCCTGGAGCTGATTTTGAGAGAAATTAAGTAGCAGTTTTTGTTTGTTTTTATCAGATATTTCTGAAACAGTTATATTTTTCGTAGATATAAAAGTACCAACGTATAGACCTTAAATATATCTATTAATTACGTGTTATTTTATAAGAAAATGTGTAGCTATGTTTGTTAAATTAAGTCACATCCATCAGATTATTATTTTTGTTTATACAGTGTTGCCTATTCTCGTTATGAACGTATTAGACAAGAGGTTGCATAATTATTCCAAAAATATTATTATTATCTTTTAATTTCCACTGTTCAGGTTGGAAGGACGTGTGTTGTTCCACACCAGATGTTTTTATGAAATGCCCTAGAAATTATGGGTTTGTTTCTCTTGTTGTTGCAAAACGTTTTATTGTAACGGGTTTAAACGGCATTAGAACACCGCACAGGTGTATTTTCGCAAGGGCCAACTGTCTCCTCGTTAGGAGTGTTGGGACTGTGACTTTTACTAATAGTTTTAATTGCGTTAAACTTTAAGTCAAATCGGGTAATACTTTTGAACGTCACCCTATCTTAAATCAGGTAAAATTACGCTTACAAAAGATAGTGCACTGGTGCAAAACAGGGAAAAATGCGTGAACCTACTTTTTCAATCTCCTTCAAGTCACACACTTCGGTTGCTATCCCCTTAGGTCGAATCTGAAACTTAATGTCCAAAAACACCAAAGTATAGTTCTCACTTTACTGCTTTACTAGAAATAAATAAACTTCTAAACTCACAACGAAATCTTGTTACTCTAAAGATTGAAATTTCAAATTTTAGACTGGCGAACATAAAATTGGCTAATACCCTTTTAGCATCTGTTGAATGTTCCTTTACAATTACTCAAACGCATCAGAGAAACTTAAAGGCAACTTTAACAATCGTTAATTGAATCAATGTGAATAGTCCATGTACACCTTTATACGTTTTAAATCACATACTGAACGTTTTTGTTAACAAATACGAACGTAAAATTCATCTATTAAAATTCAATACACAAATGATTTTTTTAATACTACAGAAAAATGATTTCGTGAGATAAAGAAGGCGGCACACGCCCTTTTCAATTAATAGCAATCCTTAAAATAATGTACTCAATTTAGGAAGTCGACATCAGCGCCCAATATAAAGAATTCATTCAAAATTTAAATAAAATAAAATATTACTAGTTTAGTAATTAAATAATTACGTAAATGTGACGGATATGAATATTTTCTTCAACAAATATTAATTTAAACGAACATTAAAGGCGGTTTTCCTAAACAAGTCCATCAATTTTTAAACAATGTTTATATTTATTACAGACAAATTTAATGAAGTATTAGACATATTTAATGAAATTATTGTCTTAGATTCTTGGCCATTACCTTACTCACTTTTAAATCCGTTATTTTTGACGGAATTTTTACGTCACTGTCACATGCAAGATGATATCGGCACATCTTCAATAATTGTAATGAATCTGTCACAGTGCTTCTTTTTCTTTTTTTAGTATGCTTATTAGTTCGACTGCTTATTATTAGTATAGCTTATCTTATTACTTATTCCTGCGGATTGTTCAGGAGTCAGCTTTCTCTTCAGTCCTGGGTCTTCCTTGTGTTAGTGGGGTTATATAGTTTAATATTAATATAATATTATTTTTGGTTTGGATTGCATGTGTATGTGTGGTGTGCACGTGTAGTGTGTAAATGAGGCGTATGAGTGAGGTGAGGTGTTATCGATTCCTTGGTCGTTGCAGTGGTCGTCTTCTATTTTATCTAAGGGCGTAAGGGATATCATCTAGGAGGATTTAGAATTCCTCGGGGAGGTTTTCGAGATTCTGGGTCAGGATAGTTCGAGGGTGCTTGAATTTATTTTTGGGTTTTCTCCTGTGGGTTCTTAGGTATTGGATGTGGGTTAGGGGCGTATATGGAATACGGAGAACGTTTTTGGTAGCTTCTGTGGCGCCGAGTATCCTACGGTGGGTGTAGTTTGATTGAAGTTTTTGGAGCCGTTGGGTGATAGGTGTGATGTTAGCGTGTTGAATGGTGATTTCATTGGGAGTTCTATAATGTAACCGGTGTATTCTCCGTAGGATTCGGCGTTCACATGAGGCTATGGATTTTAGGTCTTTGGGTTTTAGGGTAGCGTACAATGGAGCACGGTAATCTATTACGGGCCGTATAAAGGTCTTATAGGTGTGTTGTAGGGTTTCGGGTTGACATCCCCCTATGCGTCCCCTAAGGGCGCGCAGGAGGTTGGATCGGTTTCGCATTTTGTTTAGGGTTTTTTTTCAGATCAGCGTTTTTGGTGAATGTGATTCCTAGGTATATTACTTCCTCGTGAAGAGGCAACCATCTCCCTTGCAGAGAAATGGTAACCTCGCCCTTGGAGAGTAATTTGTGTCGGGTATAATGAAGGTACCGGAATAGAATGGCTTGGGTTTTGGTAGGGTTTATGGAGACTCTCCATTTCTTGACCCGATTGGAGAAGTTCTGTAGGGTTCTGGACAAACCGATTGGCTGCCCAGAAAGCAGCGTCGTCTGCGAACTGCGTCAATGATATTCCGGGTGTGGTTACGTTGGGGATATCATTGGCGAAAATGAGGTATAGGATAGGTGCCAAGGCAAAACCCTGGGGTACACCTGCTTGAGGGGTGAAACTTTCTAAGAGGGATGAACCCGCTCGGACTCGTACCGTCCTATCTGTTAGATACGACAGTAGGAGCTTCGTGAGCTCGGATTTTGTGAACTAGACCCACATGTCAGACGGTGGTTAAATGCACGTGATGTTTCCGTTAGGAGTTTTAGCAATGGGTCCTGACAGGTTCTATTGGATCGGAAGCCGAATTGGCTGTCGGGTAATAGGTTATTGGATTCTATGTGATCTCCCAGCCTTCGAGCTAGGATCTGCTCTAAGCATTTCCCTAGGCAGCTGAGGAGGGAAATTGGTCTGTGCGATGACGGATCTGTCAGGTCTGAGAAGTTTTTGGAGATCATGACGGCCGAGGCGGATTTCCACACCGTCGGGAAGTAAGAGGGGAGAGGCATTTGTTATATATGCGTGTTAGGCGTCTGATAGCAGGAGGTGGCAGGTGTCTCAGTATCAGTCGGTTGAGACCGTCCTGTCCGGGAGCGGATGTTTTGCTTTTTTGGAAATAATTGAGGGTTTGAGTTGGAGTAATTGGGCCGAAGAACGGGTCATTCTCATCCAGAATTTTCTCGGGTAATTCGGAGTTTTTGAAATCCTCAAGGTCTTGCCCTAGACGATTTTTAAAGTCGTCGTCGAACAAGGGATCGTTAGGTAAAGTATACACAGATTGGAGGTGGTGGCGAAAAATTTCGGCTTTGTCTTGATCGGTGGAGATTAGGTTACCCTGAGAATCAGTTAGGTGAGACTTGGGTTTGGTTTCCCTTTTAGTGAGAAAATTGAAGGTATGCCAAAACTTCTTGCCATCTCTATAGTTGAGATTGGAGGTGGCCTGGACCCATTTTCTTTCGGTGTAGGTATGAGTTTCACGCCGAATTAGGACGTTTAATCGGTTATATTCGGTCTTGATACCGAGGTCCCTTGATCTCAGAAATTCGCGATATACTCGTCTCTTCCCTTTGATCAAAGTTACGATGTATTGTGGGAGGGTTTTCGGGAGATATCTATTGATTTTAAGAGGATTGAGGCTTCGACCGCTTCCGCGATAACGGAAGTTAAGTCGTTGACCGCTCTCTCGACTTCGTTGGGGATGTGAATATCGTAAGCCTGAAGGTTATTGGAGATGTATTCGCCAAATACATTCCAATCGGCGTTTTTGAAGTTTTTACGAATAATGTGGGTGGGAGAAGGGGGAGGGACGGGGCCGAGGGATGTTTTAAGTACGAGAGCCAGATGTCCAAAGTGATGGTTTCACCTAGGTGGTAATCGGAGGGCACATATTGTATTAGTTACTCGGTGCATATAATGTGATCGATTATGGAGGCACCTTGATGACTAACGAAGGTGGGATTGGTGTTCCTTATTCGGAGCAGTGGTAGAGGATATTGTGGGCTAGGCGGATACCGTTTCTAATGGTTGTGAAATCTCCAAATTGGATGTGACGGGCATTAAGATCTCCTTGGAGGATAACATTGGGCAATGTGGAGATGTGGTCAAGTAGGTCGTTAGAATAGCTTCTTCGGGAGGATTGTAATAGCAGAAAAGGGTGACGGGAAGGGGAAAGTGCACCGTTGTAGCAACACATTCGAGATGCTGCAGGTGCGTCGGAAGAAGATAAGGGGAGGCAGGAAATGAATTTTTTATTATGAGGGCTGCGCCTCGCAAACTATTGTGGGAGCTAAATTGAAGGAAAGAATTATAGGAGGCAAAGTCAAGGGTACATCGGGTGGTTAGTTTTGTTTCGGTGATTGCTAGGACTTGGATTTGGTATGTGGCTAATAGATTTTTAATGAGGGGGCGCTTCCGGCGGACACCCCTCGTATTGATTGTACCTATTATTAAATCCATTGTACTTAGAGTGAAGGAAAGGGATTAGGTGAGGGGTTAGGTATAGGATTAGGATCGGATGTTGTGGGTACACTATTGGCAACAAAGTTGACCCTAGTACGGCATTTCAAATATACCCTGGACGTATAGTCGGCAGCTTTCGATATATCGCCCCTGCGCTCAGGAAACAGTTGTATTAGTGTGAGGTAAGGGAGGCGATGACGTCGGATATGGAAACCGGAGGTTTGGGTTTATCGTCATCCTCGGTGTCTGACGTGAAAGGAGGAAGTTTGGGAATAGCAGTCGCTGCCGCGGTAGTAGGGATCGCACGAGTCGCGCTGAAAAAGGTGATGCTGCATTGTACGCTGTATCGCAGCAGTCAGGGCCTCGCTCGTTTCAAGGAGGCAGGTGTGGTTGTGGTTGAGCTTTACGTTCAGCCACGGAAGACGGACAGGGACGAGGGCTTGGAAAAAGGATTACTGCGTGTTGAAACGCGCGGCAATATTGCGAATGTAATAACGGGAAGCGGGAGCGGGAGGTTTAGGTACGGGTCTAGCGGTGAGGTTTGGTGCCGAAGCGAAGACGGAAGTTGAGGGTGTGGTAATAGGGTGCACGGGTTTAGCAGTGGGCGGGATGTAGGAAGAGGCTATAGAGGACATAGAAGATGTCCTCTCTAATGTGGATGGGGATGCGGCGACAGCTGCAAAGGTTAGGGAAGGAGGTGGTGTTACGGGTTTAGGTGGCGGGGAACTAGGAGGAGGAGAAGGTAAAGGGACGACCGTAGCCCGGAGGCCCGGTTTGCCATGTCTCACCATGGCGGTTAGTGCGGTTAATTGAAATTAGGGTCAGAAATTACGATGTTATAGAAAGAAAGAGCGGACTCTCACCGAGGTGCAGCTTCACACCTCGCGGAATTAAGGCTTAGAAGTTGAGAGTCCGATAGAATGGAGGGCTTTGTTAGTATTAATTAACACAAATTAAAAAAAACAAAATTATTTTAATATCTTTATTAACCAATACCCTGTTGTGGTTCCTGCTGCTGTTCCCGTTGATTCCTTGTGGATGGTGGATAGATCGGCTTCCGGCTGGTTGTAGCTCCTCTCCTGGACGGGATCCGCTTCTTTGTGTCGATTGTATGCCGAAGCAGTGACAATCCTAACGTAGAAACGGCGAAGACTACGGTGCGCGGCGCGAAGGCGTAAAAACGTTAAGTTCTTTTTTGAGAAGTTGCTTTAGGGTGCAATAAAAATTACAATGCTCTTAAGCGCGGTACAAGCTGCCCTTGTCACAGTACAAGCACAGTATACTTAAATGTCAGTAACGACACTAAAACACTAAACAGATCAATTATGTGCATGCACCACAGAAGTACTCCTTTCAATATGGCCTATGTCAACCACATGATTTTTGTTTACCTTGATATACACGTTGTTGCTTGAACAAGTTATTATTATTTATTGTATATCGAAAATCATGAATAAGTTAAGAACTGAAATTAATTCTTTAAAACGAGTTAACGAGATAACTTTTCTGCATTCTTCTTCACAAAATTGTTCTGTAGACTTTGACGAATTGTTATTAAAATTGTCAGCAAATTTCTAATCAAATTATTTTATCGTACGCGGTTGTTTTATCCATTAAAATTCTCGAATAGAAATTTTAAAACATATAAATAAAAAATCGTGTTAGCCCAAATCTCTATTTGAATTTTGCGCCAAACGCACTCTCGAAAACATGGCCGAAGGTCACAGCTGTCATTGATGGCTTTACACAGCATTTAAAGTGTCGTTACTTCGTATTTAAGTATACTGTGGTACAAGTTACAAGAGCCAGTTATTGAAGTGCTAAATAATTGATATGATTGTGGAAAAAATTATGGTTAGCACTCTTGAGCAAAGGAACTTGTGCTCTTCTCGCTCTAAAGCTCGAAAGTAAATAGCGCCTTTGCTCATTTATACTAAAAATAACTATTACTTACGTTTAAACACAAACAAGCATTAATCAACATACGAGGTATTCGTAATCGCTATTTTTAGGATTCAATTCATATAAAAAGCTACTCATAAGATTGGATAACTAATCATTTCTGATAAAACTAGTAACGACCGCTGAGCAGACTAAGAACCCGTGCTTCCCAAACTTTACATATAAATGTAGCTAAATTGTCAACAAGTTCTTACAACAAAAACTAATTTTTCTGCTAAAAATTCTACACACGGCGACAAAATATACCTGGTGCTTAGTTTAGGATTCTCTGCTGCACTCTCCAATACATCTTCTTTCTGGTCTGATGTAAATATCTTTGACCTTCCATTGTTTTGTGGTTTGGGCGAAAAACACCAGCTTTATTTAAACGGTTATAATGTAATTTTTTTAAAAATAGTAAATATCGACGGGCGCAAACATTTTCTTAGACGTACACCTCCGCATTCGTCGTTTCAGTGTTTGAAAAATTATTAAGCAGAGCATTTTAGTAACCATGTCAAGTACTAAACCACGAAACACTCAAATTATTAAACAGAGTTTGTATGCACCGGGCGTTGTGTAAACAGCTGCTTACTTTTTTTAAATTAAATTTTCAGTTCAACTTGCGTGGATCGTGTACCGAAATGGAAATGGGCAAAAATGATTACCTTTTACGGAATTCAACAAGTACACCATAGTTGTGTCACAAACATTATACATTAATATTTCGTTGTCAGAAATACCGTTATGTATCAAAAGTTAGTATGAGGTTAGTGTGATGATTTAGTCGTAACAGGCATCAAACTTTATCAAAATGCATATTGTATTCAATCTTCGGCTCAATCGAATGAACGTTTTTAAGTTAGTATAAAGAATTATGCAAGAAAATTTACTTTGAGCATCGTGTGCATTGTAAAGGAACGTTATTTGTATACGGGATTCTTTATTTTGATTTCAGCGCGCTCCGATGTAACCCTATAGCATCATTAACGGGACACCCTGTATACTGAGAAGTATTAGTTACACGTACGCTAAAAAGCAAACTAAATTATTTTTTGTGCGATCGTTCATTTTTGTCAACTTACTGTCACTGTTTTGACAACAGTAGGTGGCATTTAGTGTTTAATGAGTCTAACTGAACGGTAAGTAATTTACTTACCGTTCAGCGAACAGTAAGTGAAATTCATAGTTTACTGAAACACCTGCCACAGTTTTGGGTATAGTATTATTTATTAATGTTAAAATTAAATGTACAATTGTTACAATTGGAAATGGTAATGATAATAATAATAATAATAGTTTAATAATAATTATTATTATAATGACAGTTTACTGATTAGAATTTCTGACACAATTATTTTACAACTGTCACATTAACATTCAGGTTGCTAAGGAAACAATACATACGCTTGTGGCTCGGCTTGTGGTCATCTTTTAAGCAATTTTGAGATAAAATAAAATGTGTTTTGCCTACATTTTGCCATTAAGTGTATTGTTGATCGCACAAAAAATACCATAAGCATTTCGAACAGTAAGCAGTTTACCGATCTTCTCCAATATTACATTATCGTCGATCGGTAAACTGTCCTTACTGTTCTTAATACTTAATATACTATTAAGTAAGTGTCCTTAAAGGTGAGACTACGTTGTTCTACTAAAAATATTTGTTTCTATTTTGCGTTTATAATATGTTCGTCATGACACTCAAACTAGTGCCTAGTGTTTGACTTTATGAACCGAATTTTTTTTTGTTGGTATGTAGACTAACGAAGTTCTTTGTTGGTGTAAACATAAAAGTAACAACCTGTTCTTATCTGAATGTATATATAATTAAAAGTAACAATTCTTTTTACATTAATTTACAATGTGAATGCTTAATAACCCAATAGAAATAAAGTATAATGCTGGTATTGAATTTTGAAATCGGTACGAGTATTAGAGAATTTTGTTGTAAAGGGCCCTTTAATATATATTTGACGTACGATTTGTACCCGAACGGTTAATTGTGCTCAATAAGTTAATGGTTCTTACATTTATAGTTTATCAGCTGCTTGTAAACCAAATCTATCGGAGAAATTACAAACACAAATGCGTTTAGTTTCTAAAGAAAGGAATATTCTGTTGTTTCATTATTAACATCGTGGACACATAAAATTCCTTTTAATAACTACTCGACGTCCACAGGGTATATCCTTCGCTTTCTAATTTCACTTTTAAGGCAGATCTTACACAGTCATACGAAGTTTCACAAAGATCCTAGGGGTAAATAGTATGGTATAGACGGAGGTTCATATCAACATACTCGTAAATGAAACGACATGGTACGTATTTATGCGAACGTGAAATTACTGTAGTGTTTAATCAGTAATGGCTTAAGGTGGATATCACGCAGATGATTTACAAGCATTTGCAAGAATTTGGTAGAAAAATTCCTATTAGTTTATTTTACACGGTACAATGTTATGCTGTATTGCAATCTCTTTACAAAGAAATTTGTAATATTTCTATAGTAGAATTTCATTAATTTATTGATATTTATCCTCATGTGCAATTAGAGCTTCTTAAACGAAATATTTTTTTAATATAAGACCTCTACGTTTTAATCCTCGATCATGCAACATTTGCTGTATAGTAGGAAGGTTTACCTAAGGACTCAACTCTATCCGACCATAAATTAAGTTCTTGGTGGTGTTTTTCCACAAGGGGCTTAGTGTTAATACATACCTATAGATTAGTTGTAACTTAGTTTCAGACTTGTGTTATTCATTATTTTGTTTGTATACTTCTACACTACCCCAACATACTACTAAAGTACCTGCTTATATTTTTATTATATTTTATGCCCAAAATTTCTGATGTTGGTTTACTTCTACATTTATCTTAAGTAATCCCACCTTCAGGCGTTGCACGGCAACAAAGTGACAAGTAAATTTTATCAAAACCTCATTTTGTATAAGTTTCGTGCCCGAATTGTAGCAACTTTATTTATCAATATAATCTAAGAAAAACGAAGTCTTTTTTAGAAAAATAATTATTTTTAATGTTTACCTTCCAACTTATACATATACATACAAGTCAATCGTTTTAAGTTGGCAAGCGACGGCGAAACCTAAAGTTCGGTTCGGCCGCGCGCAACCCCAACCAGCAGCGTAACACTGCATTGTAGTGTAAAGTTTCTTTTAGCTACAAGATTCGGATGGAAATTATTTTCATAATACGTTAAATTAGTCTCGGGCTACCTAAGGTATGTGAACATTGTTGGTTAAAGAATGCAGTAGGTATCAAATTGGTAAAAACGTTCTTTTAATTTATTAATTATATACCTATGTTTAGAGTTTTTATAACTTTTACTAGCACTGGAAGTAAAATTAAAAGTTAGCTCAATTAGTAGCAGAAGGGGGCCACTTGAGGACGTGAGGTCATAATCAATTAAAAGTGGGGGGAGGGGTGGAGTTAATTAAAAGTGGTGGAAAAAAGAGAAGGGGTCTGGGATAGGGCGAGGTGTAGGGTGGGGCCGGTGTCTCTTCGGGGGCGTTTTCTACCCCTGTGCGAAGTTTAGCCCTAATTAAGGCAATATTAAGAGCCTTTATGACGGTCTAACCCCTTGGTGGAAGGTGTTGGATGTCCCCTAGGGTGTGGTCTAGAGGCATTTTGTCAGCGTTAAGGGCGGGGTTTAAGGCTCTTATGGCCTCATCAAGGCGTGGCCACACCTACTCCTTTTACCTGATTGGTTGTACGTGTATTAAGGTTGGGGTTAAGGCTAAACCAAACCCATCCTTACACCTGATTGGCTCGCGTAAGGTCCACCCCTCTGGCTTCTGATTGGTTTAGCCCCACTACTCAGCAGCTGTGTTCTGCTTGGGGGATCAATTCTCTGCATTCTGATTGGTTATGGCGGGAAATTTGAAATTGTATTCTACTAAGGCGGCCTAATGCTAACTTGTAAGACAAGTATAGGGATTCGCAACTTGATCTCGAGGCTTAGCCCCCTTGTTGTGATCGGAGCTTGTTCAGGGCCTTCGTGCATTGTCGAGACTCCATTGGCAGGACATTTGAAATTGTATTATGATAAGGGACATAATGCTAACTTGTGAGACAGCTGTAGGGCTACGCAACTTGTTCTCTAAAATTATAAACACTAAATATGGTAGAATGTAGCTGTAGAAACAGGAGAACATACTATATTTCTCCCAGAGAGGTTAACGAAAGAGCTGGCGAATGAGAAGGTGCATAATCTTCAGCAGTGCTAATTTGTGAAGGCAGAGTTGATATTGGTAAAGCTAGAATGATGATTAAACTATCCTTCATTAATTATACAGGTAAGTCATAATTATTATTCTGCATTACAAAATTAATGAATTTTATTTATAGGATAACCACCTAATCATCATCATCGTCATCATCCTCGCTGTTCTTATAATTATATTAATGTACATATTGTATATAAATATTATAATAAAATGTGTTTGTAATGTTTGAAGTCGTTTATTCCTACAGCGTATAAGAGTTAATACGTAAGGTAAAACAAAAAAAATTACGTCATCATAGTTAAACGAATTTATTTATTATTACATTGAAAACAATCAAACATTAGAGGGGGTGGTCCATCTATATGATCAACATCAATTGATTTATTCCAACGCTTCATACATCTCATTTTAGTGCGTAATTGTCTATCCTCCTGATAATAATGCGGTAACTTATTCCATATTGCAAGCAAATTTTCGGCACTTAATTGTAGCAATTCATATTTTATTACACGTCGAATATTTTCAAACTCAGAGATTATACGATCCATCTGAAAATAACGATAATAAGTAAATGATTAAAACAGATTTATATATACTACAATTTCGGCATGCACTTCTTATCGCTAGCATAGGTAATAAACGAATGACATGCATTTCCTATCACTAACATAGGTAACAAACGAATATAAGATAGCTTGGGGGGATGCAACTAAGCTTCATTCTCATTATTGTGACGTCGCACTTGCTATAAATAGGGTGGTAACGTAGTTGGATAAGTAGTTAATTGAAATTAATCAGACGATCTGGGTGCTGAACAAACGGATATGCCTGATATAGAAAATATATGTGATGTTGATGATAAAGCCTATTATTCATGGACTGATACACCTGAAGCGGCGCCTGAAGGTAATGAGTTTTGCGGTATAGATATTTTATTAATAGCGTTGTTGTAGAACGTTTATTATTAACATGGGCGCTATTTATCAATAATTCCACCGTACTAGAGGTAGGAAGTTTATTTAAGAATAATGACTTTAAACCAGTAGTATAATTATTTTGGACGACATTTACCTACATATGCTGTCCGCACTTTGATATTTGAGCATCTAATAAGTCAAACTCTAAAATCTGACGAACCCGAGGAAGCTATCGATATAGGTTATGTATAAACATTGAATTGTTGTTTATTACCGACGAAGAAAGGCGAATCAGAATAAGCAGAGGAAACAATGCAATATTATTATCCGAGCAGGCAATCAACCTATTCTTTTCGGCTGTGGAGGTGATAAATCATAACGCTGAATTATATGAATGATTATCGTAATTATTCTATTTATGAAGATTTTATAAATGAAGTAGCAACCAATCTATATAATAAAGGTCTGAGCGATGCAGAAAGTATATTATCTAGAGGCAAATTTTTCTGCCAAAATCTTAGATTGCTTTCAACATTAATAGGTCATAGTTATAATGATATAAAAATGTAGCTTCACGCATTAATGGACCATACTTGCAAAATATATGTAAAAATAAACGTATATTATGTAAATCAGTATTTTAACAGAGATTGATAGAGGCGTTTAAAAGCGGATTAGAGTTTGATCACGGCTTCATCTAGTGGTATATTAAGTAGATCTAGGTTCCTGCAATTATTATGGCGGGAAAACTTGAAATTTGAAATAAGTTCTAATAAGGAGGGTTTGCATGCTATACTCCAACTATTGGTTGGTTTCCAGACGCCTACCTTACGATTCCAGACGCCTAGCTCCCGGCATGTAGATTTTCCTATGAAAGCAGGTGTGAAAAATAAAACGCATATTATGTGAAACAATATTTTATTAATGTGATTCAATATACAACTTTATTCAGCTTCATATGATAATTACATTATACGTACAATGCTAGTAAATGGTTCATACTCAATTAATACAATGTGCAAAATAACGCAATATGCCGAAGTATCGGCGGTAAAGCCCGAAGATGCTTCAACTTCCAATTTCAAATCAATAACTACATTATGAATACTCTCGTTTTGACGAGTGCAGGTAATTATAAATATCGACTGACCCTTAAATTGTTCGTAACTAAGCACAGCACCTTATGCAAATTATAATATTGATTTCGAAAGTTTAAATATTCTTCGTAAACATCCACGTATTTGTTATCAGCGAAAACGAGATTTTGCTGCTCGTACGGATATCTTCTGTTATTAATATTTGCTTTTACATTCGAGATATTTAAGTAATCGAATTTTGCTGCACTCTTTTCCCGATTATTTCGCTTCTTGGTATGGAAAGCAACCAGTAACCATTGAGGACGTTAAAAGTCAACACTGCTCTTCACCGTCCAAACCATTGACGTTGATGCCGGTAAGGTCGGATATATGTGCAAGTTTCGAGCACGAAACGCAACTTGTATCGGTGAATTTTTATTAATCTTTTGATAGATAGACAGCTTCATAGCATCATCCGGAATTACATACGGAACTTTCCACGTAACCTTCGTCAAGTTGATCTTAACATCCGTTTCACTGCTGTAGCAGTCTACATCGGTCTTGGAGCGGATCAATACCAGTTCTTGACGTATGTTGACTAGAGGCTTCGTATAACCCTTTGCAACATGCTTGAGTGGTATGGAAGCGCAGAAGGCGGTCTTGGTGCTGTTTAACAGTTGAAGAGGCTTGTTTTAAGGGCTCTATCTTGCATGCGATAAACAAGTACTTTGATCTGCAGTATGTGAGCAGTATCTCCTTTAATGGTGCTGTCAATACCAGGTAAACGTACGGTTTCAATCATCTGGTCGCCTAACATGAATCGAATCTCATGAAAGAGGAAGAGAGGTGCACTATTTGTGAGATTATGCGCTTTGTTTGCTTGATTAGGGGTTAAAGTACCTTCTAAATATATAACACTATCGTAAGTAGCTGTAATGAGATCGGCTTTTTACACAACCAGATTAATCTCATCGGAGTTGCGTATGCGTTTGTTATGTACGGATGATAAGTTCGACAATCGCATTCCACGATCATATCTTCGTACCTCACCCCTGTGAATAAACTTTTCAGCGCTTCTTCCATATCGTCTTAATACTTTATAGTGGAGGTATTGTAGAAACTGAACGTCGACTTCGGTTAACGATGGGCTCTCGTCTGCAGCTAGAGACCTACTACCAAAAATCTTAAGGCCCATACTTCTTCAGTTCCAATCTTACTTTCTCGTTACCAAAGTCCACTAATGGACCCTCTTGATCAACCAATTTCAAGGTTATGTTATCTATACGTCGTGTAAGTACAGGTAAATAAATAAGTGTAGTCCGATCATTGATTAATTTATAACCTGGTTCAAACTCGAAGATTGTATGCGACTGCTCACTGTTCCTGTATGTGCCTCCGGTTAAATTACATTCTACATGTATATTTATGACGTGAATTATTTGAACATCCCAATCAGATTCGTGGGTGTGGCCTGCTCTGTACACGTTAGGTAAGAAGCCGAACATGCGCCAAATAGAATCCTCCTTTCTAAAGTCTGCGCTATGTATAGATTTAACTTCACATTTTAACGTATTGCTGTTTACTCTTAATACAAAGTCGATCGTGTTATGCGGGTTAATCTTACGCTGTAGAAATTTGTTAATTTCTACAATTTCATATACACCGCTCGGAATCGTAATCTCTTTATGCTCGCCAGTTTTCGTAATATAGTAAAACTTGTAGTTACCCTCGTGAATATTTCGTATGGAATTGCAACCATAGAATTCTAACAATCCTATCCCATACTGGTAATTAGAATGAAGTTCGATTGGCGAAAATACGTTGCACTGAGCACGTTTCCCTCACCCATCAACGTGAACGTTTGAGACATACCTACAAATAAACAAGTAATATTTCAAGCTATTTATTATATAGAAAATCTAAACGTAAATGTCCACATATAAATGTATCATAATTTTGTTCCTTATCATAATTATATCTAATTCTACAATCTCTTAAATATCTAATTATTTCAAGTGGTGGGGCTAAATCTCCGAAGCTATCGTAGTAGATGACATCATGACCGCGTTTCTTGAAAACAACCCAATGAGTACCTCTTCCTCTAAAATCGTCAAGGTTCACGATAACACACTCATTAAGATGTGGTTTATGGGGTAAAGCATCGCGCATGAACACTCCTCTAAAGAATGGCACATCTTTAGCATATTTATTTAGATCGGAATCGGTTAATGCTCTCTGAGGCAAGTTTATAAGTTTTTTGGATATGGTTTCAAGTATAAAGCACATCCCTTCTTATGATAGTGCAAACAAAATCCTTTGTCACTTAGAGCTACCACCTCCATTGTTTGGTTATGACGTTGAGCCTCCTCCAATTGCTTCTTCGCCGCCGAAGCGTCGTTCACAGATTTAGCCATACCGCTCACACCACCGGCGAGAGCACCTGCAGCTGAGACCGGCGAATAGAGGTATTAGGAATGGGAGAAAGCGTCAGTTTTAGGTATCGTCATGGTCCTAGGTAATTGCACCTTCTTCTTTCTTAACAGCCTTCTTAGCGGCCGATAGACAGACATCAATAAGTTTCTTCAGATTACCATCTTTGAGCAGACGAGTAACGAATTTTCGAATAGGTTTTAAAACTCCACCTCTAAACGAGCACCTCTTTGTCTTCTTCTTCTTAGCACCCATACCCAACGTGCTGTTAAAAGCATTCTATACGATAAAGGCTGCTGTTTTCTCACCAAAACTTGAATCCTTCGAGCGTGCACGGTACATAGAGCATTTACATCCGCTTCATTACGTTAAGGAAATACATTAAATTGAGAGAATGAATGGTTGGTGTTTTTTTGTTTTTATCGGAGGTCATCGTCTACGGCGCTCCATTCCTATTTTTATGATAGATCCCATCCCCACATACTTGCAATAAATACGTTATTTTTATGTAATAACCAAAATATTCACTAGAAATAATTTATATGGCAGAACAACGTTTGCCGGGTCAGCTAATATATATATATATATATATATATATATATATATATATATATATATATATATATATATATATTATATATATATATATATATATATATATATATATATATATATATATATATATATATATATATATATATATATATATATATATATATATATATATATATATATATATATATATATATATATATATATATATTATATTTATATATATATATATATATATTATATAATATATATATATATATTATATATATAATATAATATAGGTATATTTTATATCTATGAGTTTCCTATGCGCACATGAAGAACCTTTCCATGACCTCATACAAGGTGTTCAAATATTTAGGCCAAATAATAATAAGCTTCAAAGAGCAATAACTTCCTCCAATAGGTGCATAGTTGTGTTTTTATTTAAAAAAAACACATTCTCATAATACAAACTGATTTTAACAAAAATTCACATTTATTCAGTCATCCATGGAAATGTGGATCTTTGTAAATATTTATCAACAATAGATTATCAATGAAAGGACACATAATGTAAATCAACTAATAGATACTTGAATAAATAACTAATAAAATAAAATAAATGTGTAAATTTATACACGAAATATTTATAACAAATGTTCAAAATGACGACCGTCTGACTGTAAACACCTTCGATTTCGACTTTTAAACCCTTTCGTAAAATTTGCCAACATCTCCAAACTTCTTCTTCGTCATTGTCGTGCATGTCGTCGTCACCGTTTTCGTTATTTCCGTGATCCTGGACCTGCGGAGCGGCGTCTGGAGCCCTGCCATTGTCATTGGTCTCGTCCTGTATGCTGTTATGTAACTGTTTCTGTGCACTTAGTTGTTGTACTACGTCTGGCAGTTCTTGAGCGCTACGTTCCAGTTGTCTCATGTTGTTAATGAGAGTGTTCATAAAGTTATCTTCGTCGCTTCTCTCTTCAACGAAGATTTCGTTACAAAAGTCAGTACGTGTTTCGCGACGTAGTCGCTGTTGTCGTAACGCGTCATTGTCGTAGTCGTCGGAATCATAGCTGTAGGCAGGGTCCATGTCTACGTCGGAGTCGTAGTCACCAGTGTTGAGGTAATCGTTCCCAGTACAGGAAGAACATATTCCCTCAACACTGGATGATATGCTGACGAAGTCATCACTGTCATCGTTATGTTCGTCTATGTCAATAGGTAGTGGTGTGTCCTCGTCACTGACAGTAATAATTTTGGCATTGGTCATGTCAAGTATTATTGTGTCCGCATCAAGATTGTAATCTTGTAGAGAGTCCAGGACTACGGTCGTCAGTTCATAAATTTCGTCGTCGCTGGATTGGGCGTAATAGGTAATAGAAGAGGATGCAGAGGGCGGGATATACAGAACCTCAGGTGAAGAGGGTGAGGAATCCTGAGGTGTGGGAGTTGAAGGGAGGTCAACGTCAATTGGATAGGAAACCTGAGGTGTGGGAGTTGGCGGGACGTCGACGAGAGGAGTTGAGGCTAGCGGGATGAAGTCGAAGGGATACAAGAGTTCCCCAGGTGATGGAGAACGGGAGTAACAGAAACCTGTAAAAAAGGAATATAACGTTACAAATGTATCAAGAATGGAAAAAAACATAAGGCTTGTTTGTTCTTACCTGAGGAGATGATGGGGCACTTGCTCTTAAAGTCATTGTATGTTCAATAGTGTCAACTATAGAATAAGTTGTACGAATAATGTGCATTGTTTTCGTTTTGCTAAATATAGGTGTTTCCTCCATTAAAAACAACGTTTTTCGTGCATATTTAGAGGACATTTTTCAAGGTCAAAGTTATGAAGTGTTATAAAGTTGTGTTACATCATGTCTTCTTGTATTGGTAAGTGCTTATTGTATTATTGAATTATTTTTGTGCACTTTAATTTTCATTAAAAACTTCACGGACAAAATGAAATGAAATTTTTCAAAAATTATTTTGTGGACAGAATCATTTTCAATAAAATCTTTTAGGACTTGTAAAATATTTCAAAAGTTATTTTGCAGGCTTTCATCTTTTGTAAGCTAATAATAGTAATTGCTTTTAGCTTCTGTAAACCCAAGTGTAGCAACCGCCGTAGTAGAGAATACTACGTCAACCGTAAACAGAGGTAAGAAAGCGCTTTAATGTATTACTTCCAAAGATGAGTAATTTACGTTCTTTCGATTTTAGGTAGGTCACGAGCATGCGTGGCTTATGATCGTCCCGTCCTCATACGAATCACGCACAGGATGTGATGGAGCTACTCCGGGAAGGCGGTGCTGCCAGTGACCTGGTGGAGAGCTGGCAGTATTTCGACCAGGATGACTGTAAAGTAGCGTTGCGATTTTTGAATACACCACCTCCAGCGGACGATTTGGATGTTGTATTATCACGCACGTACGAGCAGGCAGACGTGGACGAAATACTGCTCAACCTGCAACCTGTGCCTGAGCCGTATGAGAGGATGCAGTCACCCGTGAATGAAGAGCAGGTAGTATTGCACCATGTCTTAATGGATGAATTGCAGAGTTTGGAGGTTAATGGTCTCCACTTGAGGAAGATTGTTCATCGTCAAGCTCTGTAGCGCAGCCGGTGCTGGAGAGAAAGGAATCTTCTACTACGCTGACACCTGCATGCGTTGTAGATGAGCAATCGTCCACATCTGCAACATATGCAGAGGGCAGAATAGTAGGAAATCCATTTGAAGGTTTGCTGAGCCCTGCTCCTACCGTAGAATTTATGGAGGAGTGGTTCTACGGCACGAGAAGTCAGGGAATACATTTCTGATATTGTCCTGAACCCTACTTGTATCGCAGAGTTCGCTGAAGAGTGAAGTCCTATGAACAATGAATGAACAATGCTGGGTAGAATATGTGTGCTCAGCAACACTTTATCCCGACTATCATTGTTATTGTTTCCTTACCCGTACACTACTCTACCCCTCAACCTGACAAAACCGTCATACATATTATCCTGTTCCTGGCGATATGTTATGTTGCGTCATTGTTTGCATCGCTGGATATGAATTATTTTTTTAATATTTTCAAGAAAAGACTCTCTACTGCGATATCAAAAAACTGTGTGTAGGATAACTATTCCAACTACCCCACCCTCAGAGATGCCGCAAGCTGTACCGCAAAACCGTACCGCACTTAGGAATGTGGCACAACCAAGTACTTCCGATGCGAACAGAACGGTACATTGTCATATTGTTGAGCGTCTTGCACAACCTGGACCATCAGGGTTAAACAACTTAAGCCTTTAACGCCCGACGGTACTTAGAAGTCCCTAATATTAAAACATTCATAACTTAAATGTACGCAACGATATTCAAATATTTGCCTGACAAGACTTCAAGGGATCGTTTTAAATATAGGTAGTACGCATGCCGGCTAGTAACCATCGTTAACTTTTTAAATGAGTGTCATTGAAGGAGTGAGTGACAAGTGTGTAGGTATCGTCTAGGTACAAAAAATTTTATTGGACTATCTAACAGTGCCAGAGGTAAGTTTCTTTATATGAAATATCAATTAGGGTTATATAATAGTTATTAATGATACTAGTTCGATATGCACGTCATAATGAAACGCGTGTAAAGTTAAACCACGAGGCGTTAGCCGAGTGGTTTATTTACACAAGTTTCATTACGAAGTTCATATCGAACGTGTATCATTCAAAATTTAATCTACGCCAGTCCAAATAGATTTTCTTTGAATAGATTCGATTTGTTTACAATATCAGAAACGTTTTTGTAAATAAAAATTCAAAATTATTAAGTGCCCATATTAATTGATGTTATAGTAACCGCGCTTGTCGATTGTTGCAATTTTTACTTTGACAACGTCATTATTTGCGTTCAATTTTGTGTTTTACATGAGTTTCACGCACTGATGGACTGAATTTAACAAATTGTACAGACTTTATAATTAATGTTTACAATAAATAAATGTTGGTAAAGATTTTATAATGAAGTAAAAGCTGTAACTAACTTTCTTTTTGCCTGTTTTTTATTTTAAAATTTGCGTGTTATTATGAGTTCATAATGGCACTGGGTGCTATTATGAAGGCCATAATGACACCCAAATGAAGATGATAAATATGTCATAATGACACTGGCGTAGATTAAACAAATTAAAGTAATAGGTTTATAGAATATATCAAAAAGGAATATAAAATTTACAGATTTTTCAAGAGGACTTCAAAGTACCGTCAAGTTTTGAGTATCTAAAAATGGTGGCAAATTGGAATTGGGAAAAGTTATGTGAAGCGAGGAAACCGCTGACCGATGACGAACTGTTACAAATAATAGAAGACCTAAATTTGTTCTTTCCCCTTAGATAATAATGCCGAAACGGATATTGAATCTGAGGATGATGACTTATTACCAATTCGTGAAAATCGGGCTGATGTACGTATATACAAAATTATTATTTCTATGGTGGAACAGATGTTACGATCGATTATTTTTTCAGAGATTTTGCTTGAAAATGGCTAGTTTCCTTACAAAATGGAAGAGATTTAAATAAAGGTAATCACTTTTGTTTTCTTTTCAGACTTTTCCTGAAACTGTAGAAACTGATCAAAATTCGGATAATGAGTTGGAAGGACACGAATTGGCTAAATCAGAAAACTAGAATGAACTGGATTTCTCGCATCATAACATAGAAAATGAAGCACGTGTTCCAAATAACCATAAAGAGAACGTGAAAAATAAATCCGTGAGTAAAATTTGTAAATAGTCATTAGATAGATTAGATAGATAGATAGATATTTTTGTTTTCCGTAGCTCCCTGGAACGTCTAAAAAGGAAAAGGAATCTCAAGGCAAAAAATAAGAAATAATAAAAACCAATTCAACTGAAAAATCCTGAAAGAAAGATACTAAAGTAACATTTCCAGAGTTCATTCATAACACTGGAAGTTGTAGTTGACGTAATAGTAGATTGCAATTCCCCTACCGATTTCCTAAAACTAGTTGCACCTGGAATAGAAAACTTTGTTTTTTAAACAAATTTGTATGAGGTGCAGATTTCTAAAAATACAAATACAAATGCCAGAGAATTGTATACATTTATTGGCATACATTTTTTATGGCATATCACTCACTTCCTTCTTGGAAAGACTACTGGTGCACTAGTGACGACCTTGGAGTACTTTTTATAAAAAAAATTGTCAAGACGAAGGTTTAAAGAGATACTTCGAAATTTCCACGTCAATGATAACAATGATAACCTGTGAACAACATCAAATTATACAAGATAAGGCCATTTGTTGATACTCTCAACGAGCAATTTCAGAAAGTATACAATGGAACTAGAGAATTATCAGTCAATGAGTCTATGATTCTTCTCAAAGGCAGGTCAACGTTGAAACAACATAATCCAAAAAAAACAATCAAGCGTGGCAACAAATTATGGTACATTGCGGATCAAAAAGGCTTCATAAAAAAATTCGAAATTTATCAGAGAAAAAATCAAGCAGTGCAACAGAAATTTGCTGAGTTTGGATTGGGAGAAAGAGTAGTTCTTTCACTTAATTACAACGAATGGAACAAAAATAGAATAATATGTTTTGACAACTATTTTTCTTCAATAAAATTGATGGAGGAATTGAAATTGGAGAAATGCTTTGCTCTGGCTACAATTACACAAGATCGACAGGGAGCTCCTAGAGGTTTGAAATGTAATAAGACTCTTACTAGAGGAGAGTTTAACTACAGATTTTCAAACACAGGAATAGACTATTACAAATAGATGGACAATAAATCAATTTATTTCGATTCGAACTACCACGGTAACGAAGAAACAGTTATAAAGGAAAAGAGAAAATCGGACAAAAAATTTACATAAAATGTGCACAAGTTGTAGCTGACTACAACAAATCTATGGGTAGAGTTGACTTGGCACATCAACTTCGCTCGTATTATTGCGTGAACCGTGGGTCAAATAACTGGTGGCATACACTGTTTTGGGGTTTGCTGGATATTGCATTTGTCAACGCTTATTTAATTTAACCCAACATAATGAAGAAAATACCAGTTTACTACAGTTTAGAAGACAGGTAACAAATGGTCTAATGACTTTAGGCATGTCTTCTAAAAGGAGGGAAACATTTGGTTGTGTAAAACGAATAAAATACAGTGATAGTGTTTCAAATGATATTAGACTGACAAATGTAGGTGCACATTATGTGATTTTTGCTGACAAACGTGCTCTGCGAAATCAATGCAGTCCAAACCATATTCAAAATGTTATCCCTGTAGTGTACAATTATGCTGTAATGAAAAAAAACGGTTTTGCGGAGTACCACGAACTTCAATATTAATTTTTACTTTTAATAATTTTGTAAGATATGTATGTGTACTTATATGTATTATTAAATATTCTTCATTTTCTTAAGAGCTGTTTTATTTGGTTTTCCTACGTTTTGATACTAAACAGTTACTAATAGTGCAATCAAAGTGTATATTCGCAAACTGACGGTACTTTCTAGTACCACAGTTTACATATGTATTCGAAAACTGATGGTATTTTCAAGTACCACTTTGTTATAAACAAAAACAGTAACAATAGTGACTTTTTATTTATGTCAATCAATATTTTATAAAGAATAAAGTAAGTTTCCATAAAAATGTTAATATTGTTTTGTTAAAATTGCGTCTTGGGGATTAAAGCGTTAAAGAACAATGCGCAACACAGGCATGCTGATGATTCCTTTGTAAAACCAGGACCATTGGGCTTGAACAATTCACGGAAGCGTAAGTCAGACCAAAGCAAATGTGTGTCTACTCGTTGATACTGGGGTTAAAGTGATTAGCAATGTTTTTAAACAACACATTGTTTCGTATAGACTATCACCATTTAATACCAATAAGGATGTGCAGACATTTATGGGTGACGTTCAAGTGAATGTTTTGAAACTAATACAAATTCAGTTGCAGAAACACTTCTTGTTGAAATGTAACGTTGAGTTGTTTGGGTTGCACTTTCTGAACAGTAGAGAAAGTACTGAATTAAAGTCCTTTCGAGATGGTGTTGGAAGAGTATTTTCAAAGAGTAGTGGAAATTTTGGATTCTTGTAAGTGGGAGTTATGAGTAGTAAGGTAGTACATTATTAATATATGTTGTTTCGTAGGGTGGTCGCTGGTGAATTTCGTATATTTAGAGGTAAACATGTTGAAATTTTTTCCCACTACGGGTTCAGCCTATATGAATGTCCCGCCTAAAATTTCGCATAAACATGCCATAGTGAATGTGAAGAATATTGATAACTGCTGCTTTGTGTGGGCTATTGTATCAGAATTAGTGACACCGACGGGGTTACCACAACGGACTACATCTTACCCTTATTTCAGGACGTTATTCACCTCGAACGGTGTAGAATTTCCTGTTGAGCTGACTAACATCTCAATGTTTGAGTCTAACAATAATATCTCCATTAATGTTTATGGACTGGAGGATACGTATCGTGATGGTCAGCATATTCCTGAGGTAGTGGGTTCTCTCTACTATACCAGAGCTAAACAATCTATTTAGGTCACTTTATTACTATTAGTCAGTAACCAAACGGATAATCAGCACTATGTATAGATAAAAAAAATTTCTCGTTTACTTAGCAACCAAGTATGCCGACGTAATGGAACAAAATGTTTTTGTGATTCATGTATTCATTACTTTAGAACGCAGGAGCAATTAACTTGACACGTGTCTCATGACTGTAATTTCGTATACACTAAATTACCTGGCGTAATGCAAAGAAAGATAGAACCGGGGAGTTCTATTCGAAAAATATACTTGCGTTTCTGAATTATCAAAAACAAATGTTTCTACCATTCGTAATAAATATATGCAGATCTTGAAGCTCTTTTAGTACCGTTAAATACGACAGAACCTGATCCCGAGTAACCGTTCACGATAAAAACGTGTAAACATGAACCATACTCATTCAATTATTATATTAAGTGTGGTGTGAACGATTCTTGGTCTAAATTAGAACTTTGCCGCAGAGGTATTTATTACACGACTCGAGAGTAATGTGAAACGGATATATACTGAGCATTTGAAAACTGTTGCTCCAATGTTACCACTAACTGATGAACAACTGGTGATACATTAACGAAGTCGAAATTGTTATATATGCGACAAGCTTCTTACGGATGATATTACAAATTCTATAGTACGAGATTACTGTCATGTGACTGGTATATATCGTGGTGCGGCACATTCAAATTGCAATTTAAACCATCAATTACCTACATTTATCCCAGTTTTTTTTCATAATCTCAGTGGTTATGATGTCCACCTGTTCATCAAACAGTTAGCGAGTGAAACTGAAGAAATTACCGTACTCCCTGTTAATAGTGAAAAATATATAACGTTCGGTAAGCATATTTACGTAGATGAATTAATTAACTGTCGCGGCCTTAGGGAAAAGAAGTACATAAATTTGCGATTCGTCGATAGTTGTAGGTTCATGGCGGCATCCTTAGATTCTCTATTTCATAATTTATCAGATGATCATTGTAAAAAGGTAAGGAAATATTTTGGTGATGATAATGACTTTAACTTACTTAGAAAGAAAGGTAATTTCCCTACGCGTACGTATTCAATTTAATAAATTAGATGATGTTACTGTACCTTCCTATGACAAATTCTACGATAAAATGCGTAATGAATACTGCCGCGTCGTACTGGAGTGGGATCACTTTAAGTGTAACACACTCGGAAATTATGCTGATATATATTTGAAATCAGACGCTTTGCTGTTGGCTGATGTGTTCGAAAACTTTAGGCGGCTATATATAGACATGTACGGATTAGAACCTGCGCAGTATGTTACAATACCTGGATTGACGTGGGATGCCATGTTGAATTGTACTAAAGTAGAGTTACAATTATTGACTGACATGGATATGTACCACTTTTTTAAGAAAGTTATTCATGGTGGAGTGAGTACTTGTGTTAAGCGAAGAAGTATTGCTAACAACGAGTTTGGCCCAAATTATGACCCTAAAGTATTTTTACAGTATTTACGAATTTATACGGATGGAGTATCCGGCATGTATCTCCCTCATGATGGGTTTATGTGGTTAACTGAAGGGGAAATTAGGCAATTCAATGCATTAATGATTAATGATGATGACCATTTCGGGTTTGTACTAGAGGTTGATATATACTATCCGCATCACCTGCATGCTGAGCACAATAATTATCCTTTTTGTCCCGAAATGATCTGCGCACCACATTCCAAAGAAAAAAAATTAATTCCTAACTTATGTGATAAGACCAACTATGTTATACATTACCGATACTTAAAACAATGTATACAACATGGGTTAATTGTTTCTGAAATTCATAAAGTTTTACGGTTTCGTCTAAGTCCTTGGCTAATACCATACATAGACCTTAATACAACTCTTCGAAATCAAGCCAAGAACAAATTCGAAAAGGATTTCTTTAAATGCATGAACAATGGTGTATTTGGTAAATGGAGAATGTCGACAAAAGAAGAGTAAGAAAGTTATTAACACATTGGGAAAATAACGGACGTCGCTTGGGTCTAGCACGGTACGTAGCAAAACCACAACTTAAGAATTTTATTCAATTTACTGATAAATTATTTGCAGTGGGATTGTCCAAACAGGTCGTTATTTATGACAAACCCATATATGTTGGATTTAGTATTTTAAATCTTTCCGAAACTATAATGTATCGATTTATTTACGATATCTTGCGCACTCATTACGGTAATAATGTAACGTTGCTCTATACATACACAGATTCTTTAATTGTCGAGATAACAACTGACGATGTGTATGCGCATATGCGGAATAATGTTGATGAATATGACACATCCAACTATCAAAACGGTCTGCATGGTATTACAACAAATACATCTGTCGTCGGAAGGATGAAAGATGAGTATGCAAGGAAAGCTATTCAATATTTTAATGGAGCAGGATCATAATCTTATTGTCTAAAGCTTGCTGATAATCAAGTGGTTAAGAAAGCGAAAGGTGTTAAGAAAATCGTTATTCAAAAAGTGCTGAAGGAGGTAGACTACAAATCTGTTGCGAAGTCATCTGATAAAACAGTAATGTGTAAAATGTTCGTGTTTAGATCAACTTTGCATGATATATACACTGAGATGTTAAACAAAATCGCCTTTAGGGCCCGGATGGCAAACGGTATCGATTGCGTGGCACATAGACGAGGGGGCATTGGCGAATTCCGGAATTGGAGAACGTCGATCCTTTGAGCAGTCTACTAGAGGTTGCTAGCCAAATGAATTTGTATAATCCAGATAGTAACTAATAGTTTGGGTACTGATACTTGTTAGTTTTAGATGTGTATATATTATCTCCATAAGGAAGCTATGAACATATATAATCATACATGCTAATATGTATATTAATACAGCATTCCAGGTCGGCTACTTAATGCAGTAACTTTTTAGTGGAATATAGAATACTATTATGCCATAATTCATTATCAAGGAAATATATGCAGAATGTACTTATATTGTGTGATATATTAAAGAAATAAACAAAATATATATTTACAATTTTTATTTCAAAAAGTGTACAAGCGTTACTGCATTACATAAGTATCGTACAGATGGTATACATTAGACAGAGCGCAGTGACATAATGATTTACAATGATAATAACAAACTGGTTGCAAAGCAGGAAGAGTAGGATGTTCCTCAAGTTGTATAACGGGTTGTGTAACAAATCTTCTGATGTAATCCGCTTTCTCTCTATCCTTGACGTAGATAGTATCTGTAAGTTGAATCAAGCGACTGAGAATTCTTCGAAATTGGTGTGGTGGTGTATGTCACTATTCCCATTTTAACAGTGTTGATTATGCATTAACCAAGTAGCTTGACAGCGACTCTCCGCATCTGACGTATTCCATGGATACGGTGATTTAAACATGTAGTAGGCGACTTTTGTTCCATTAAAAATTGCGAGTTCTTTCGGAATAAACACTTTTGAAATTTTAAACCCTTGTACGCCGACTATGACGGGCATCGTATTACAGCTGTCTTACTGCTTTGGTTAACGCGTTATACCTAATTAAGCGATCATGGAGCATAACACAGTATGCTGTCGTATTCGCGTGCTGTTTCGAATTCTACACGAAGTACTACTGCAATGTTTCTTTTTGATTCGAACAGTCTACCACTATCAATGGTGCGATTGCCGTAAATTGATTAAGTGTGACTAATGATTGACTCTTTGATAATATGTCATTTGGAATTTAGCAAACATTTCATACAATATAGCAAAGCAATTATTATCATAATTAACGTTTAAATTGTCATGCGGATAAAGATCCGTGTTAAGGAATATTCTTTGCACATTTATCGAATCTGCTGATATCTTGAGAAACATTATTTTCTCGTCCCGTTTAAAATCCGATAATAATGTATCTAGGTGTTTCTATACTAGTCGATGTTTTGATTGCCCATGTATGTTTATCTGTTGTTGGAACTGCTGGACATATGTGTTTCCCAACTTCTAAATGCTACTGGAGTATTTACATTTTTATCAATGTACTTCGTTAATCCCAATTCCTCCGCTAATGCTGGAATGGTGTGTGGAACTTTCCAATATATTTTCACTATGTTAACTTTTATGGCTTCATCTGCAACAGTTGAAATTACTGCGTCAGTATCAATGTTACTGTGAATTAAAACCAATTCTTGTCTGATGTTCAAAATCACTTTATTGTAATCTTCCGTAAAGCCAAGCTAGGATTTACATGAAGGGACACAAGATTATTAATAATACCTAACGCTTTGTTGGTGTGTTATTGAGGTAGGAAACCAACCCGCATATTTCACTGCGATTGCGATGGTCGTTGTGTGTCAATGTCACCAATCCTTTCATTGTAGACGTTAATCCAACCTTCGATTAGAGAATCTACCACTATTCAGCATTCATTTCGTATACTAATTTCACTAACGCAATGCATTATTAACATAACCGTTCGCGGTTTATAGAGATCAGCACCATCCTCACTTCAGCATTTCATCATTGTTTAAAACCAAATCTCAGTAGTATCTGGTTCAGATGGTGAGTTATCGAATTTGACTGCATTATCAACAACGACTTTTTCGTTCACGTTTAGATATACATCATTGTGTTACTGTAAATACCAAGACTTTCCGCAAGTATGTTCTATTCTGCGCTGTCAATTGAGGGTTGACCGCTTACTGACTCGATTTCCACACTTAGATCTTTTATAGTTCACCTATGCTGTGGTTACACGCACTGTGTTATACTAATCTCCATCTATTCATTCAAATGTAATCCTATCGTTAATGGACTTCAACCGTTAAAATTGACTAGGTCTTCGTCTTGGTCTACTAAGTTGTTATGGTTGTAAATGGTGTTATGTTATCTGTAGGAATAGATTCAATTATTTTGTATCCCACTGGTAAATGTAAAAACTACCACTTCTTATATTGACATTTCGATAAATTTAACTGAAATTAATCGTTGATAATGTTCAATAGGATGATTGCACGACTACTTTGTAAAAACCTCATTTTGTTAAATCCCATGCATTATGAGTGCACATATAGTAAATGTTTCTACATTAAAAGTTATTATCATGTGTTCAATTGTCCATAGTGTTATATGGTTATTCGTTGGAATGTAACGTTATGTGTAGTTATTTGACACAGATTCAAAACTAGTCAACCCCGTTACATAATTCCGACTCATTATCAAGATGACAATCGGTGTTAAATTGGCTTGCAAAATACTGCTTGTATCGGTAAATAGTTAAATTGTACGACATTACGATGAAGCTAAACGACTACTGAGATATCAATAATGATACCGTCATATAAAAATCGTAAGACTAAATGACCGCAATTGCATTAATTGAAGTTTTGCACCTTGGTAAAGCTATAGTAAATCCTGTTCCTGCTACCATCACTTTTAAAATAGTGAATTAATTTTAATGGTGGTTTAATGTGTCCTATGCTATCAAAATATGTAGTGCCCATTACGCTTGATGTAAGCCGTCCAGTGTGTTCCCCTGTTATTTTGATCATCCAGATTCACGATACCACATTCATTCGTATGGATTCGTGTACCTAATTTATCCCGCATGTATATCCCTCTAAAGTAGTGGATTTTTAATTCCTCAACAAATTTTGATAACTCAACGTTGCTTAAGGCGTGACGTGGTAACTTCAGTGGGAGTTTTTTTAATACGGCTGTAGATATAGGCCTAAACATCGCTTATGTGGTTTTATATATATATATATATATATATATATATATATATATATATATATATATATATATACGCGGTTTCTAAGCTCGTAATGCTGCAAATAGGGGAATAAGAGGTATGAATTCCCCACGTTTCGGTATTGGTAATATTCTTCTCTTGGGTGTCAAGATCTTTTATGTTTTAAAACGTTTAAGGTTAGTTGTACCGTAGATTTTAATGATGACCAAAGTTTACAACCAACACGACGTCGCGCTAGAAGGACTGCTTTGTTGAATGAAATTGGTCTGTTTCTGTGAGAACGCTTCCTACGTCGTTATTTGTAGTTTGATTTCAAGGTTCTCAGGTAGTCCTAAAATGATTGCCACAACTACTTTTACGATGAAACAAGGCCCACTATGTTTTTTAGATTCTGTGCGTTTATTTCTGATCGCAGTAGGCTACCGATATGCAGTAAAATTATTTTGAAATTGTGAGGATAAACCTTTTACGAGGTAGAATAATTGTGCAACATTTAAGATCAATCAGAAAATAAATAACGACCTTACTGGGGTGTCAAGTTGAGAAGTGTGACATAGTGTATACAGTGAGGTTTTTTCACTGAACACAGCAAAATATATTAACACAATTAACCCTATGTTCAGTTTTAAAAAAAACCAAGTCAATGCATTGCCACGGGTTACTTGTTACAAATATCCAGTAGGAAAGCAACCCAACTTACAGGTGTATTATTTGAACGCATAGCTTGGTCAACGAAGTCCCCCGCTTTATCACCAAATGACTTTTTTCTTTGGAGTTATCTCAAATCCGAAGGCTACAATAATATAGTAATAGAGAATACAGAAGAGCTAAAAAATGGAATACGTGCCGTCTGCAACGAAATGGATCCTGTTTTTTTAAGAAATACTGTTCAAGGATTTTACGATCGTTTAGCATAGTGCTTGGAGCAAGGAGGAGGTCACTTTGAATATTTGTTAAAATGATTTCATTAAAAGTTTCTCACTAAAGTTACTTTACTGTAAGAATTAATGCAACAATACTTAACCTAAAAATAAAATACCAGTTCTGTCAAAATAAAAAATAACAGACCTGTAAGTTGGGTTGCTTGCCTACCCGATATTTGTAACAAGTAACCCGTGGACTTGCATTGACTTGGTTTTTTTTTAACTGAACATAGGGCTAATAGTGTTAATATGTTTTGCTAAGTTCAGTGAAAAAAAAACTCACTGTATATGTGCGTGTACGGTAAGTAACTCAGATTATTTATTAATAATGAGTGGCAAGGTCAATTTAAATTAGTCGCATCGTGTATATTATTGTTAATTGCTTAGCCACCTCCATTATAGATTTGTGTGTTCATTAACTTGCTGGTGTGGAATGTGGATACACAGTTTTATAGGTTATGTTTATTGTGACATTTCTAAAACATTTAATTCTTTAAACATAAATATAATTATTGTAAACATTTTTAGATATAATCTCTAAACTGTACACCTAAACGTTCACAAAAAACAAAATGGATCCCGCTTTGTTGCGAGAACGTGAGTTATTTAAGAAAAAAGCTCTTACAACACCGAGGTATTCTCATTATGTTAATAATTTCATACCTTTTTCATCTCATTAATACCTTTCCAGTGTTGAAAAAAAGAAATCGGAACCTGTACGCGATGATAAGAAAAAACCAAAATCGTCAAATACGGCCCCACCAAAATTGGACATCACTTCGTATGTTCCATCATGTAATTACATGCTAGAATTAAAATGATTTATTATTTTAGGTACAAAACAGCAACAGGTAGCTCACAATACAGATTTGGTGTCCTAGCAAAAATAGTGAAACATATGCGCACAAGACATCAAGATGGTGATCAACACCCATTAGCATTAGAAGAAATCCTAGATGAAACAAATCAATTAGATGTTGGAAATAAAGTTAAAATAGTATGTATTTGTTAAATTGCACATACAAGGCTCAATTATGTTTTGCAGTGGTTACAATCGGAAGCCTTACAAAGTAACCCAAAAGTGGAGGTGACACTAGATGGTAAATTTATATTTAAAGCAATGTACAAACTTAAAGATCGTAAAAGCTTGCTTAAACTATTGAAGCAACAAGATTTAAAAGGATTGGGTGGTATTTTATTAGATGATGTTCAAGAGTCTTTGCCTCATGCTGAAAAAGCTTTAAAGGTATTTGATGTTTTACAAGTTTTTTTTTGTAACTACTCTTTCTGCAGACTTTACAAAACCAAAATGAAATTATATTTGTAACAAGGCCAACAGACAAAAAAAAAGTGTTATTTTACAATGATCGTACTGCAAGTTTACCAGTTGATGAAGAATTTCAAAAATTATGGCGCTCTGTTGCTGTTGATGCTATGGATGATGCAAAAATAGATGAATATTTAGAAAAACAAGGTTTATGTTTTGTAGTATGTTGAAGTAATTTTTAAATATTTTTATCCATAGGAATCCGGTCTATGCAAGACCATGGACTAAAGAAACCAATGGCTCCTAAACGAAAGAAAGCTGCACAACGTAAAAAGCAATTTAAGAAGCCTAGAGATAATGAACATTTAGCTGATGTCTTAGAAAACTATGAAGATACAACATTAACACAAAAAGGACAATTCTCATCAAAAACAAATTAGTTTTTATTTTTATAATTTGTGATTTAAGAAATAATTTAAATTTATAAATCTGTATTGTATAGTTTTAGTGGATTATATAAAAAAAGAGAACGAAATCTTTTACTGATTAATAATTTTTGTATTCTCTGCCAGTAAAAGCATTCCAAATTCAAATTCACCAAACATTGTATATATAGTTGTATACCTATTTTTCTTGCTGTTTCAAGAAACCCTCATTTGTGACTGGATTATGTTGTCAATAGATTAGTAAATCCGTTGCATCCAAGTTAAGTATTTATAGGTATCAGAAAACCATTTTAATATCCTTGGTGTAGAGAGATCAAATGTTTTACAAAAACGTCTTAATTTTAACATTTATCATCATTCTTTTTGCTTGCGATTGTATGGTTACTGTATTGTCTAGAAATTTTCCCTTAGATAGGCTTATAAAATAGTATGTGCGGGAATGATAATGCACTTCTGAACTTAATTTTCAGTTCAGTTTTATTATACATTAGGAATCAACTATGTTAAATGTATGGGTTTTATGCAAATTTTTGTCCTGCAGTGCTTTTAAATGATCTGTATCATTAGCATGCTGTATAGCGACTTGGTTTTATGTTATTAGTGTAATAAGCGTATTTTAGATGACTGGGGGTTTAGTAGTATTTAGGAGTGTGGGAAGCGGGGGTGTGCACTACTTGGGGGGCTGAAGTTACATTGATAGAGAATGTTGGGAAATTCTGAACTACTAAAATGTGAAAGTTGACATATTTACAAGTTCTATACACTGCTGTAGGTAGGTGAGCAACGCACGCATCTAGATCATTTAGTAGTCCGAATAAGTGAGTTGTGCATATGCGCGTACGTATCAACCTGCGTGTGTTGGGAGGGTGTATGTATCTGTGTTGCCTTAACACCCACACATCTAGATCATTCTATAGTCCAAATAACTGTGTTGTGCGCGTCAACCTGCGTGTGGTGTGTGTTGGGGGAGGTGGCGTGTGTCAAGCCCGTACGCAGGGGTGTTTTGAGTGTTCAAACACCCTCCAAAATTAGTTTTTTAGTTTTTATTTTCCATTATAATAATTACAAAAATAACATTTACTGTAATAAAACACCTAGGCTGCCAAAAAATGCAAATTTTCTAGTTCTGATTAGTTTTAGTCCATGCTCATTATTCACATAATTATCGCCTTGTCGGTCGCCGCGACCAGGACATTCGGCGCCCATATGCGATTAGTGATGCTGAGGTCAATGTAAGACAAGTTTTAATAAATGAAATGAATTTAGACCACAATCGTGAAAAACGACTTGGCCAATTAGCGATAGTTCAATTATGTGACGTTTACTTTAAATAGGTGCCAATATTGTTTAGTGTACATTAGTTTAGAATATTTTCCTTTTGTAAGTATAACGTAATGTAAACTCTTATATAATTTACTCATTACGTACTTATTTAGTTCCATTATAAAACGAATAATGACTAAAAGACAATCTACGATATCATCTTTTCTTCAACCTAAGAAATCTAAAAATGAAAATAACTCGAGCGAAGACGATGGTATTTGTTCCTTGGCTTCAGACTCGGTCTGGAACGTTTCAGGTGAGCCTGTAGTCACTACAGACATTTGGGCGTGATGTATATAGTACAAGCTCAATCTCTCAAATAATAGTATTACTGTTCCTCCGAATTCTGATAAACAAATTAACAAGTACGATGTTGGACTTTACGTAGATCCTCTTTGTACGCGCTCTCGCATACAAAACCATCTAATAAATTGTGGTGAAATAATTCAAGATTTCCTGGTTCACATAATAAATGCCGCTAAATGTTTTTCAGTTTTAGATGACGAAACAAATACGTTACACTGAAAAACAAGGAAAATAACTTTGTATTACAAGATTTTCGCAGATATGTGCCCCTAATAGAAACCACTGACTGAAGAAACCAAAGCAAACAAAATATTAGAAATGTTATTTTCATTAAATATTGATTGCTCGTACATGTTTGGACAAGGATATGGTGGAGCAGCTTCCATGAGTGGACGTTTCAAGAGCGTTCAAAGCGTTATCTGTAGAACATATCCATCTGATCTCTATGTTCAGTGTAGCTCTCATTCTCTGAATCTTGCTATTTGTCATGCTAGCCAAATGTAACACATACGAAATTATTTTGGAACCATAAAATTGGTATGCGCTTTTATTAATATATCTCCTAAAAGCAGAATATAAAAAAATATTTACCCGAAACAGGATGGAACAAATTTATTTCGATGTATGAAACAAGATGGGTTGAAAATCACGATGGTCTTTTGCGATTTAAGGAGATGCTTGTACCTATAGTGGAAGCCTTAGAAGAACTTTCGACAGCAACAGATATGGAAACATCGTCGAAAGCAAATCAGTTATTGTAATCTACCATTACTCCAGAATTTGTTATTAGTATTTGTACTGCTGAAATTATATTTAAACATACTCTTCCATATAAATTTCTTCAAAACGTAAATTGTGACTTGATTGAAGCTTTGCATCTTGTATAAAACATTTGCACTGTAATCAATAACATGCGTCACAATATGAATTCTTGCCTTTCAAATATTTATCGTGACTCAGTATCAATTTTAAACCCTGTAAACAAAGAAATGAAAATAGCAAGATTAGTATCAAAGCGAACACAACAATGTAACGTTCCGGTACACTCTCCAGAAGATTATTTTCGAATGGTAATAGCAGTGCCATTTTTCGACAACTTTTTGTACCAAGTCAATTCAAGGTTCACAGCCGATAAAAATATAATTTCATCCTTACAAAAACTTATTCCTATAAACTGCGTTGGACATACTTTTACTGAAGAAGACGTATTACATTTACCTTTCAAAGAATATTACTAGAGTGAGATTGAGGACGGCATCGAAGCCCAAATTAGTATTTGGCAAAGCAAGTGGAAACCTTTTACGAATATAAACGAACTACCTAAAAACGCAATCGATGCTCTAAATCAATGTAATTGTGAAATATTTCCAAGCATATTTTTCCTAATCAAGGTCTTAGCTACTCTGCCCAGTGACGAGCGTTAATCCAGAGCGTTCCTTTTCTACTCTGAGAAGATTAAAAACCTATTCGGAATTCAACTGGCCAGAACCGCCTGAATAGGTTGACATTAATGACTGTACATAGTGAAATGACTGTTAAAAATGAGGCAGTATTGGGAAGGTTCCCGGCTCAAGCTGGACGATTAAATTTTATATTATAAATTTATGTAATATGTACTTTGTAGAGGTATATTTATCTACCTTCTTTTAGTAGATATCTATGAATAACATGCTGTAATTTATAAGAAATGGTATTTATTATTACAACCTAATTACCTACCCTATGCACTTTCTAGGTACGCTCTTTAGGGTATTGCTATTATTTTTCCGTAAAATATGATGTTCCCAAATCTGTCCCGGTTCGTCAGTTTCAGTAAACTACAACACGAATCCTAACTGTTTTGTACCAATTGCGAGCGGCTACTAGTTCAAATTTTTCAAAAATTTCCAGAGGTGGACTCCTACACCTCGGGGTACCCCTACCACCCCCGTCCAAAAACTCTGCGTACGGCCCTCGTGTGTGAGTGTGCGTGAGTGCGTGCGTGCGTGCTGTGTGTGCGTGCGTGCATGCGTGTGTGAGCGTCTGTGCGTATATGTGTAGGAGTGTATGTGTGTCTGTGAGTCTATGTGTCTGTATGTATGTATTTGTGTGTGTGTGTGTGTTTATGTGCGTATGTGTGTATGTTTGTGTGTGCGTCAAATACGGCCCCACCAAAATTGGACATCACAGTATGTACCATCATGTAATTACATGCTAGAATTAAAATGATTTATTATTTTAGGTACAAAACAGCAACAGGTAGCTCACAATACAGATTTGGTGTCCTAGCAAAAATAGTGAAACATATGCGCACAAGACATCAAGATGGTGATCAACACCCATTAGCATTAGAAGAAATCCTAGATGAAACAAATCAATTAGATGTTGGAAATAAAGTTAAAATAGTATGTATTTGTTAAATTGCACATACAAAGCTCAATTATGTTTTGCAGTGGTTACAATCGGAAGCCTTACAAAGTAACCCAAAAGTGGAGGTGACACTAGATGGTAAATTTATATTTAAAGCAATGTACAAACTTAAAGATCGTAAAAGCTTGCTTAAACTATTGAAGCAACAAGATTTAAAAGGATTGGGTGGTATTTTATTAGATGATGTTCAAGAGTCTTTGCCTCATGCTGAAAAAGCTTTAAAGGTATTTGATGTTTTACAAGTTTTTTTTTGTAACTACTCTTTCTGCAGACTTTACAAAACCAAAATGAAATTATATTTGTAACAAGGCCAACAGACAAAAAAAAAGTGTTATTTTACAATGATCGTACTGCAAGTTTACCAGTTGATGAAGAATTTCAAAAATTATGGCGCTCTGTTGCTGTTGATGCTATGGATGATGCAAAATAGATGAATATTTAGAAAACAAGGTTTATGTTTTGTAGTATGTTGAAGTAATTGTTAAATATTTTTATCCATAGGAATCCGGTCTATGCAAGATCATGGACTAAAGAAACCAATGGCTCCTAAACGAAAGAAAGCTGCACAACGTAAAAAGCAATTTAAGAAGCCTAGAGATAATGAACATTTAGCTGATGTCTTAGAAAACTATGAAGATACAACATTAACACAAAAAGGACAATTCTCATCAAAAACAAATTAGTTTTTATTTTATAATTTGTGATTTAAGAAATAATTTAAATTTATAAATCTGTATTGTATAGTTTTAGTGGATTATATAAAAAGAACGAAATCTTTTACTGATTAATAATTTTTGTATTCTCTGCCAGTAAAAGCATTGGAAATTCCAATTCAAAAAAATTCACCAAACATTGTATATATAGTTGTATACCTATTTTTCTTGCTGTTTCAAGAAACCCTCATTTGTGACTGGATTATATTGTCAATAGATTAGTAAATCCATTGCATCCAAGTTAAGTATTTATAGGTATCAAAAAACCATTTTAATATCCTTGGTGTAGAGAGATCAAATGTTTTACAAAAACGTCTTAATTTTAACATTTAGCATCATTCTTTTTGCTTGCGATTGTATGGTTACTGTATTGTCTAGAAATTTTCCCTTGGATAGGCTTATAAAATAGTATGCGAATGATAATGCACTTCTGAACTTAATTTTCAGTTCAGTTTTATTATACATTAAGAATCAACTATGTTAAATGTATGGGTTTTATGCAAATTTTTGTCCTGCAGTGCTTTTAAATGATCTGTATCATTAGCATGCTGTATAGCGACTTGGTTTTATGTTATTAGTGTAATCAGCGTATTTTAGATGACTGGGCTTTCACTGGGGTTTAGTAGTATTTAGGAGTGTGGGAAGCAGGGGTGTGCACTACTTGGGGGCTGAAGTTACATTGATAGAGAGTTTTGGGAAATTCTGAACTACTAAAATGTGAAAGTTGACATATTTACAAGTTCTATACACTGCTGTAGGTAGGTGACCAACGCACGCATCTAGATCGTTTAGTAGTCCGAGTAAGTGTGTTGCGCATATGCGCGTACTTATCAACCTGCGTGTGATGGGGGGGGGTGTATGTATCTGTGTGTGTGTACCTTAACACCCACACATCTAGATCATTGTATAGTCCAAATAACTGTGTTGTGCGCGTCAACCTGCGTGTGGTGTGTGTTGGGGGGAGGTGGCATGTGTGTGTGTGTGTGTGTCAAGCCCGTACGCAGGGGGTGTTTTGAGTGTTCAAACACCCTCCAAAATTAGTTTTTTAGTTTTTATTTTCCATTATAATAATTACAAAAATAACATTTACTGTAATAAAACACCTAGGCTGCCAAAAAATGCAAATTTTCTAGTTCTGATTAGTTTTAGTCCATGCTCATTATTCACATAATTATCGCCTTGTCGGCGTCGCCGCGGCCAGGACATTCGACGCCCGTATGCGATTAGTGATGCTGAGGTGAATGTAAGACAAGTTTTAATAAATGAAATGAATTTAGACCACAATCGTGAAAAACGACTTGGCCAATTAGCGATAGTTCAATTATGTGACGTTTACTTTAAATAGGTGCCAATATTGTTTAGTGTACATTAGTTTAGAATATTTTCCTTTTGGAAGTATAACGTAATGTAAACTCTTATATAATTTACTCATTACGTACTTATTTAGTTCCGTTATAAAACGAATAATGACTAAAAGACAATCTACGATATCATCTTTTCTTCAACCTAAGAAATCTAAAAATGAAAATAACTCGAGCGAAGACGATGGTATTTGTTCCTTGGCTTCAGACTCGGTCTGGAACGTTTCAGGTGAGCCTGTAGTCACTACAGACATTTGGGCGTGATGTATATAGTACAAGCTCAATCTCTCAAATAATAGTATTACTGTTCCTCCGAATTCTGATAAACAAATTAACAAGTACGATGTTGGACTTTACGTAGATCCTCTTTGTACGCGTCTCGCATACAAAACCATCTAATAAATTGTGGTGAAATAATTCAAGATTTCCTGGTTCACATAATAAATGCCGCTAAATGTTTTTCAGTTTTAGATGACGAAACAAATACGTTACACTGAAAACAAGGAAAATAACTTTATTACAAGATTTTCGCAGATATGTGCCCCTAATAGAAACCACTGACTGAAGAAACCAAAGCAAACAAAATATTAGAAATATTATTTTCATTAAATATTGATTGCTCATACATGTTTGGACAAGGATATGATGGAGCAGCTTCCATGAGTGGACGTTTCAAGAGCGTTCAAAGCGTTATCTGTAGAACATATCCATCTGCTCTCTATGTTCAGTGTAGCTCTCATTCTCTGAATCTTGCTATTTGTCATGCTAGCCAAATGTAACACATACGAAATTATTTTGGAACCATAAAATCAGTATGCGCTTTTATTAATATATCTCCTAAAAGCAGAATATAACAAAATATTTACCCGAAATAAGATGGAACAAATTTATTTCGATGTGTGAAACAAGATGGGTTGAAAATTACGATGGTCTTTTGCGATTTAAGGAGATGCTTGTACCTATAGTGGAAGCCTTAGAAGAACTTTCGACAGCAACAGATATGGAAACATCGTCCAAAGCAAATCAGTTATTGTAATCTATCTTTACTCCAGAACTTGTTATTAGTATTTGTACTGCTGAAATTATATTTAAACATACTCTTCCATATAAATTTCTTCAAAACGTAAATTGTGACTTGATTGAAGCTTTGCATCTTGTATAAAACATTTGCACTGTAATCAATAACATGCGTCACAATATGAATTCTTGCCTTTCAAATATTTATCGTGACTCAGTATCAATTTTAAACCCTGTAAACGAAGAAATGAAAATACCAAGATTAGTATCAAAGCGAACACAACAATGTAACGTTCCGGTACACTCTCCAGAAGATTATTTTCGAATGGTAATAGCAGTGCCATTTTCGACAACTTTTGTACCAAGTCAATTCAAGGTTCACAGCCGATAAAAATATAATTTCATCCTTACAAAAACTTATTCCCATAAACTGCGTTGGACATACTTTTACTGAAGAAGATGTATTACATTTACCTTTCAAAGAATATTACTAGAGTGAGATTGAGGACGGCATCGAAGCCCAAACTAGTATTTGGCAAAGTGGAAACCTTTTACGAATATAAACGAACTACCTAAAAACGCAATCGATGCTCTAAATCAATATAATTGTGAAATATTTCCAAGCATATTCTTCCTAATCAATGTCTTAGCTGCTCTGCCCAGTGACGAGCATTAATCCAGAGCGTTCCTTTTCTACTCTGAGAAGGTTAAAAACCTATTCGGAATTCAACTGGTCAGAACCGCCTGAATAGGTTGACATTAATGACTGTACATAGGGAAATGACTGTTAAAAATGAGGCAGTATTCGGAAGGTTCCCGGTTCAAGCTAGACGATTAAATTTTATATTATAAATTTATGTAATATGTACTTTGTAGAGGTATATTTATCTACCTTCTTTTAGTAGATATCTATGAATAACATGCTGTAATTTATAAGAAATGGTATTTATTATTACAACCTAATTACCTACCCTATGCACTTTCTAGGTACGCTCTTTAGGGTATTGCTATTATTTTTCCGTAAAATATGATGTTCCCAAATCTGTCCCGGTTCGTCAGTTTCAGTAAACTACAACACGAATCCTAACTGTTTTGTACCAATTGCGAGCGGCTACTAGTTCAAATTTTCAAAATTTCCAGAGGTGGACTCTACACCTCGGTACTACCACCCCGTCCAAAAACTCTGCGTACGGCCCTCGTGTGTGAGTGTGCGTGAGTGCGTGCGTGCGTGCGTGTGTGTGCGTGCGTGCATGCGTGTGTGTGAGCGTCTGTGCGTATATGTGTAGGAGTGTATGTGTGTCTGTGAGTCTATGTGTCTGTATGTATGTGTATTTGTGTGTGTGTGTGTGTTTATGTGCGTATGTGTGTATGTTTGTGTGTGCGTGTTGTGTGTTGTGTCGTGTTATATATATATATATATATATATATATATATATATATATATATATATATATATATTATATATATATATATATATACTATATATATATATATATATATTATATGTGTATGTGTGTGTGCATGTGTATGCTAGTTGTGTGTGTTCTATAATTAATGTGTTAATCACATTCTTTAAACTATCTTCCATTAGCTTATAAGCTCATTTTCAAACCACAATTTAAAGCATTTATCATTTTTGAAAGTTTTTATGAATCTCCGGATTTGGGAATTAGTTTCATGTACTTCAAGTTTGACTTTTGAAAATTATGACAGCAGTTGTAGTGATGGACTTTCGTAAAACAAGGTTTTTATATACCCAATAGAAAAGTTGAGTTTGGTTAAATCGGGCGACTGCAGGCCATATAACTGGTCCTCTTCCAATCCAACGATTTTCGTGCAAATCATTTGTTAAAAATCGAAATACAATTGACCGGTAAGGTGACCGTTAAAAAAGTAAAGGCCTACCACATGTTCTCCAACAATTCCTCCCCAAATATTTATTGACCAACTATGTTGGTAGTCGATTTGTCGTATGATTCTTGGATTTTCCGTAGCGTAATAGTAATAATTATACGTGTTGACGCATCCATTTTTGTGAAATGGACACTGAAAGTCATTTTCACCCAGAGCCTATTGCAGTTGAATGTGGCATGCACGAAAATGTTGACTAATGTTTCCTCATTTGTAACCATTTTAATCCTTTCTTCCTTTTTATAATCTACGCTCCCTGTTTCAAGAAAAAATTCGATCAGTCTGCTAAAGTTGTTTATTGGTTCTGGATGGAACCCTTCGGGAAACTGAGCCGCATACAGTCTACTTGTTAGAAAACAATTTTTATCACTATTCCCTAATACAAAAACCATGCCTTTGAAAAATTCAATTTTTAAAATAAGATATCCGCTAAAGTACTTATGTATTTCGTAAGCGTAATGTCAAAATGATTTGTTAAATAAACATTGTTTCTACGGCTGACTAATTTTTTTTTAATACTTTACTAGTGAAATGGGAATATTTGTAGTTTTTGGTAAATATCTTGATAACGGTCCAGAATTTTAATACAATTGTTATACAAAAATATTTGTATATAAAATTTTGCTTTAGATAGTGAAATAATATACAGGGTAATTAATTTGAAAATCTTAAGAAAAACTGGTTTGAAAGTTGTCATCTTTGGAACCAAATTTTGGACACCCTGTACAAAATAAGGAAAAGCTATTTAATGTCGAAATATCGTTAGACTTGTTGTATTAAAGTTCACACTATGCAGCTCACAAAACAGACCAGTTTTATTAATAATTTTCTAGGCATGAAACACGATTTTACTGTTTTAATTTATTGCTCGCAAACTACTAAGGAAAATTAAATAATATTTTGGGAAATAAGAAACAACACAAATAGAACTAAAATATGCAAAATACAAGGAACAATTAAAAATTCATTTTATGTCGTCATACTTTTTTGGACCACCCTGTATATGCGAAAATATTTTCCCGAAATACACTCATATGTACATATGAGTCATATGCGTTCGAACGAAATTCCTAACTTAATTGGTACAACAGCAAGGGATGCCTCACGCTCTATTGTAGGACGCTGTAGGGGACTCATACGTACGTCTTCTGATTAAAATGGTCCTCTTATTTGTCTGACGGACAAATTATATCTGTTCAATGTTGAATAATATTTAATAATGTAAAATAATATAAAATAATGTGTAAACATAAGCAGAGCACAAATCTTAAAATAAAGACTTTAGGAAGAGCTAAACGTTCATAACCAAATATTAAGACGATGCAAAGATTGCAATAAAGTGAAAAGCTAATCTTTAGAAGGAGGTTGATCTTCATTACTTTATAGAATGAGGATGCTCACACAAGTCTTGTCTACACTAAATTAGGTAATCATAATTAAAACGGTTACATAGTTGTTGTTTCATTATTTCCAGCAGGTTTCTCCAATCTTATTTTATGCAGATATAATTTCACCTCTCTTCGTTTGAACAGTAATTCAATAGCAAGAACAACACGTTAATGTCCTCCAAAATAACTTTGACTAACTTTAAACGTCAACGAACAACCTTTGGACCTCATTCCAAAGTCATGTAATTGATCTTGACCTAAAACTCTCACCCTTTATCTCTAACTCTCATGCAACTTTAAACAAAAACTTTCATGTTCCTTAGAAAACGACCCATTTACTCTACTGCTGTAATTTGAAGCGATTATTACAACGATTCTCGCACAATAAGGTTTAGTGCACATAGACGAGGAGGAGGCATAAAACGTAGACTCTTATTAAGGTATCAAAAGATTGAATTGAATGAAGAAAGTGAGAAAAACAATCGGCTAGAAACTACGCCGATGTTTGGACTTAATCTTAGGGCTAGAGAAACATGTTTCCCTTTCCACATACACTTATAAATTATCCACTAGAATAATGCAATTGCGTCATTATTTATACAATTTAGTACCGCCATTTACAGTGTAATATACAGGAGTCCATGGATAAGGTTACAAAGAAGAAAAGAAGAAAAAAAGTCAAATTCACTGTGTGCGTGGTTGTTTATAAGTATTTATTATAATTTCAGAACGATAAAACTTGATTTCTTTTCTCCAGGAGCTGATAAGATGTTGCGCACAGTTTATATGGCACAGTTTTTGGTATTTATTAACTATTTATGAAACAGCTGCATTTTTCAAAGATATAAAAATTCCATCAATACATCTTATCTAATATTAGAAATTCATTGTATTCTACGCAAATTTTTTGATATGGTGCCTAATTTGGTGGCTAAAAATCCCAAGGTGAAGTTTAAATGTTTGTTAAAATTGTTTCAATATTTGAATAGCGACCAATTTTATAGGAAAATGTGTACATTTTTTAAAGATAACTAACTAAATTTGCCATAACTTTTCTTTATACTTGATACAACACCAAATAAGCCTTAAAAATGAATTTAGGATTTAAAATAGTTAACCTGTATTCTCGATATATGTATATTAACGTATGTCTATTAACCTCTATCTGACATGGTAGTTTGAATGTGACATAATTATTATTGTTGTTTTTATCACATTGCCTATTTTGCTATGAACGTATTACAAAAGAAGTTGCATAATTACGCCAAAATTCATTATTTCATTTTATTTAATTTCCACTTAGTAGGTTGGCAGGCCGTGTTATTCCATACGTTTTTTTAAAGTTAAATTGGATCTAATAATCACTACTCAATATAGCTGACTCCAATATGCATACGTTTTCAGCTCTTTTAATAAATTCATTTTAAACCTTGTGTATGGTACCAGTCACAGTAGTACCTTCCACAGTACATGAAACTAATTCCCAAATCCGGAGATACTCATAAAAAAACTTTCGCAAAAATGATAAATGCTTTAAATCGTGGATAGTTTAAAAATGTGATTAACATATTAATTATATTGATCGAGCCTCGTATACCTCATACACACACACACACACACACACGCACGCCGCCGCACGCACGCTCAAACGCACACACACACACACACAATATATATATATATATATATATATATATATATATATATATATATATATATATATATATATATATATTTAAAAGGATAATGCTGGATTCCTAGTTCCAGTAGGCATACAGGTAAAAAGCCAAAATGTGATAATATTTATTACTATTTTATATATTTCGGTTAAAATTTTAACCTTCATCAGAAAAACGTAATTAAATGGAAAATTACTGGTGAACAAATTAATTGATTGACGTGGACATAATTGTGAATGGGATAAATATTATCACATTTTGGCTTTACCTGTATGCCTACTGGAACTAAGAAATCCCAGCATTATCCTTTTAAATATAACTATACCTAGTTATTAAATTATATATATATATATATATATATATATATATATATATATATATATATATATATATATATATATATATATATATATATATATATATATATATATATATATATATATATATATATATATATATATATATATATATATATACACAACAGACACAACCACACACCACACACCACAACACAAAAGACACATACACTCCTATATACACACATACACAACACACATGGCTTTTGGGGGCCCGGCCTGAATATTCTTCCTAATCAATGTCTTAGCTGCTCTGCCCAGTGACGAGCATTAATCCAGAGCGTTCCTTTTCTACTCTGAGAAGGTTAAAACCTATTCGAATTCAACTGGTCAGAACCGCCTGAATAGGTTGACATTAATGACTGTACATAGGAAATGACTGTTAAAAATGAGGCAGTATTCGGAAGGTTCCCGGTTCAAGCTAGACGATTAAATTTTATATTATAAATTTATGTAATATGTACTTTGTAGAGGTATATTTATCTACCTTCTTTTAGTAGATATCTATGAATAACATGCTGTAATTTATAAGAAATGGTATTTATTATTACAACCTAATTACCTACCCTATGCACTTTCTAGGTACGCTCTTTAGGGTATTGCTATTATTTTCCGTAAAATATGATGTTCCCAAATCTGTCCCGGTTCGTCAGTTTCAGTAAACTACAACACGAATCCTAACTGTTTTGTACCAATTGCGAGCGGCTACTAGTTCAAATTTTCAAAATTTCCAGAGGTGGACTCCTACACCTGGGTACCCTACCACCCCGTCCAAAAACTCTGCGTACGGCCCTCGTGTGTGAGTGTGCGTGAGTGCGTGCGTGCGTGCGTGTGTGTCGTGCGTGCATGCGTGTGTGTGAGCGTCTGTGCGTATATGTGTAGGAGTGTATGTGTGTCTGTGAGTCTATGTGTCTGTATGTATGTGTATTTGTGTGTGTGTGTGTGTTTATGTGCGTATGTGTGTATGTTTGTGTGTGCGTGTCTGTGTGTTTGTGTCGGTATATATATATATATATATATATATATATATATATATATATATATATATATATATATGTATATATATATATATATATATATATATATATATATATATATATATTGTGTGTGTGTGTGTGTGCTGCATGTGTGCGTGCGTATGTGTGTGTGTGTGTCTATAATTAATGTGTTAATCACATTCTTTAAACTATCTTCCATTAGCTTATAAGCTCATTTCTCACGCAAAACCACAATTTAAAGCATTTATCATTTTTGCGAAAGTTTTTTTATGAATCTCTCCGGATTTGGGAATTAGTTTCATGTACTTCAAGTTTGACTTTTGAAAAATTATGACAGCAAGCTTGTAGTGGAAGGTACTTCTGTGACTGGTACCATACACAAGGTTTAAGATGAATTTATTAAAAAAGCTGAAAACGTATGCATGTTGGGGTCAGCTATATTGAGTAGTGATTATTAGATCCAATTTAACTTAAAAAAAACTTGTGGAATAACACGGCCTGCCAACCTACTAAGAGGAAATTAAACAAAATGAAATAATGAATTTTAGCGTAATTATGCAACTTCTTTTGTAATACGTTCATAGCAAAATAGGCAATGTGATAAAAACAACAATAATAATTATGTCACATTCAAACTACCATGTCAGATAGAGGTTAATAGACATACGTTAATATACAAATATCGAGAATACAGGTTAACTATTTTAAATCCTAAATTCATTTTTAAGGCTTTAGGGAATTGCTATTATTTTTCCGTAAAATACGATGATCCCAAATCTGTCCCGGTTCATCAGTTTCAGTAAACTAAAACACGAATCCTAACTGTTTTGTACCAATTGCTAGCGGCGCTACCGAGCGCTAAAACTATGTATTCGAAATCCAAATTTTTCAAAAATTTCCGAAGGTGGACTCCTACACCTCGGGGTACCCCTACCATACCCGTCCAAAAACTCTGCGTACGGCCCTCGTGTGTGAATGCGCGTGAGTACATGCGTGCGTGCGTGTGTGTGTGACTGCGTTCATGCGTGTGTGTGTGTGTCTGTGTGTATATGTGTATGTGTATGTGTGTATATGTGTAGGAGTGTATGTGTCTGTATGTATGCGTGTATGTGTGTATGTGCGTATGTGTGTATGTGCGTATGTGTGTATGTGTATATGTGTGTATGTGTATGTGTATCTGTTTGTCTGTGTGTGAGTGTGTGTGTGTGTGTGTGTCGTGTGTGTGTGCGTCTGTGTCTGTGTCGATATATATATATATATATATATATATATATATATATATATATATATATATATATATATATATATATATATATATATATATATATATATATATATATATATATATATAATGAATTCTTAATAACTAGGTATAGTTATATTTTTAAAAGGATAATGCTGGATTTCTTAGTTCCAGTAGGCATACAGGTAAAAGCCAAAATGTGATAATATTTATCCCATTCACAATTATGTCACTCACGTCAATCAATTAATTTGTTCACCAGTAATTTTCCATTTAATTACGTTTTTCTGATGAAGGTTAAAATTTTTAACCGAAATATATAAAAATAGTAATAAATATTATCACATTTTGGCTTTTTACCTGTATGCCTACTGGAACTAGGAAATCCCAGCATTATCCTTTTAAATATATATATATATATATATATATATATATATATATATATATATATATATATATATATATATATTATGTGTGTGTGTGTGTGTGTGTGTGTGTGTGCGTTTGAGCGTGCGGTGCGAGCGTGCGTGCTGTGTGTGTGTGTGTGTGTGTGTGTGTGTATGGGGGGGGGGGGGGGGGGGGGGGGGGGGGGGGGGGGGGGGGGGGGGGGGGGGGGGGGGGGGGGGGGGGGGGGGGGGGGGGGGGGGGGGGGGGGGGAAAAAAAAAAAAAAAAAAAAAAAAAAAAAAAAAAAAAAAAAAAAAAAAAAAAAAAAAAAAAAAAAAAAAAAAAAAAAAAAAAAAAAAAAAAAAAAAAAAAAAAAAAAAAAAAAAAAAAAAAAAAAAAAAAAAAAAAAAAAAAAAAAAAAAAAAAAAAAAAAAAAAAAAAAAAAAAAAAAAAAAAAAAAAAAAAAAAAAAAAAAAAAAAAAAAAAAAAAAAAAAAAAAAAAAAAAAAAACTTATAACAGACACACGCACGCACACAGTGAATTTGACTTTTTTCTTCTTTTTCTTCTTTGTAACCTTATCCATGGACTCCTGTATATTACACTGTAAATGGGGCGGTACTAAATTGTATAAATAATGACGCAATTGCATTATTCTAGTGGATAATTTATAAGTGTATGTGTGGAAAGGGAAACATGTTTCTCTAGCCCTAAGATTAAGTCCAAACATCGGCGTAGTTTCTAGCCGATTGTTTTTCTCACTTTCTTCATTCAATTCAATCTTTTGATACCTTAATAAGAGTCTACGTTTTATGCCTCCTCCTCGTCTATGTGCACTAAACCTTATTGCGAGAATCGTTGTAATAATCGCTTCAAATTACAGCAGTAGAGTAAATGGGTCGTTTTCTAAGGAACATGAAAGTTTTTTGTTTAAAGTTGCATGAGAGTTAGAGATAAGGTGAGAGTTTTAGGTATACAAAACAATTGATTTGAGAAAATCCAAATTTCTTTATTTAATTCATTAGTAGGTTTTTTGGAGGTATTCTGTTTTTTAAATTAATTGGATTAAAAAGTAATTATACTGCTAATATAAGTTTTACTCTTGAAAATTATTTTAAACCTTATGTAACCGTTTATAGTACCTTCTAGTAAAAACTATTCCCAAATCCGATTCTATAAAAATTTGAAAAATTTAAAGTTTAAATTGATTTAAAAATTGTTACTTTAATTTTTATGAACTTACCTTCCTAAATCTTATAAATTCCGCAGTCACTATTTTATTTTAACAATAAATACAACATTAAATATAATTTCTAAAATATAAACATTTATAATAATATATATCCCTAAGGTCTACAATTCTAGTTCCCTTGGCTACAGTTAAAAGCAATTTGTGAAATATTATATATTTATATATTTCGGTTAAAATTTTACCTCAAAATTTCGTAATTAATGGAAAATTATGGTAAAAATTAATTTTATGTTCATTGTATTGGATAAATTTATCATTTTGGTTTTTCTTATCCAGAAATTATAATTTTCCTATTATCTTGAAATAAATTAACCAGTTAAAATCTTTTACTAAAAAATTATAATAAATTTGTTTTTTATATATGTAATTTAATAAAAATTAAATATTTAATAAATATTATTTATATTTAAGGGTTAAAATTTGTTCCAAAATGACAACTTCAACCAGTTTTCTAAATTTCAATAATACCCGAATATCACACAACAAAATTTTAACAATATCTTATAACAATTAAATTCGACCTTACAAGAACTACCACAAATAACCATTCACAAACAGTAAAAAAATTATCAGCCGTAAACAAGTAGGCTACAATTTTTGGACGGGATTAGTTAGAAATACTAAGTTTTAGCGGACTTCTAAATTTTAAAATTTGAATTTCGAATGTTTTTTTAGGTAGTGACAAAATTTTTTAACAAAAAGTTAGGATTCGGTTTTCTTAGGATCCATGAACCAAAACAACTTTGATATCGATTTTCGAAAATATGAAACAGGAGCTTTAAAAGGAAAAAGGATTAAAATGGTTACAAATGAAACATTGTCAAATTTTCGTGCATGCCACATCACTCAATAGGTGGTAAAATGACTTTATGTCATTTCAAAATGATGCTAAGTATAATATTACAAGTACGGAAAACAAGATATACATAATTCATCATATTGGTCTAATAGTTTGGGGAGGATTGTTGAAACAGTTGTAGGCCTTTATGTTTTAAGTCCTTACCGTCAATTGTATTCGATTTTTCAAAGTTTCACTTTTAATTTATTAAACTGCAGTTAAGGCCGAAGTCCTTCCATCAACTTTTCATAATTTTAAAATAAACCTTAGTTTATAACAATCCAAACGAGAGATCATAAAAGATAATAAAGTTTAATTTAATCGGTTTTGTAGAAATGTCTTAAAGCAATGAAGATATTAAAAAATTGAACCATTATGAACACTTTAAAAAAAAATCTTTATGATAACTGTCCAAATTTTAACACTAATATTAAAATAAATAGGTATTATTAAATTTAAAATTTTAAAATTTATTTTGAATAAATGTTGCCTTTAGTTCAGTAGCATACAGGTAAAAGCCAAAATGTATAATTTTATCCCATTCACAATTATGTCACTCACGGCAATCAATTAATTTGTTCACCAGTAATTTTCCATTTAATTACGTTTTTCTGATGAAGGTTAAAATTTTAACCGAAATATATAAAAAGTAATAAATATTATCACATTTTGGCTTTTTACCTGCCTACTGGAACTAGAAATCCAGCATTATCCTTTTATATATATATATATATATATATATATATATATATATATATATATATATATATATATATATATATATATGTGTGTGTGTGTGTGTGTGTGTGTGTGTTTCGTTGCGTGCGTGCGAGCGTGCGTGCGTGTGTGTGTGTGTGTGTGTGTGTGTGTGTGATGAGGTATACGAGGCTCGATCAATATAATTAATATGTTAATCACATTTTTTAAACTATCCACGATTTAAAGCATTTATCATTTTTGCGAAAGTTTTTTTATGAGTATCTCCGGATTTGGGAATTAGTTTCATGTACTGTGGAAGGTACTACTGTGACTGGTACCATACACAAGGTTTAAAATGAATTTATTAAAAGAGCTGAAAACGTATGCATATTGGAGTCAGCTATATTGAGTAGTGATTATTAGATCCAATTTAACTTTAAAAAAACGTATGGAATAACACGGCCTGCCAACCTACTAAGTGGAAATTAAATAAAATGAAATAATGAATTTTGGCGTAATTATGCAACTTCTTTTGTAATACGTTCATAGCAAAATAGGCAATGTGATAAAAACAACAATAATAATTATGTCACATTCAAACTACCATGTCAGATAGAGGTTAATAGACATACGTTAATATACATATATCGAGAATACAGGTTAACTATTTTAAATCCTAAATTCATTTTTAAGGCTTATTTGGTGTTGTATCAAGTATAAAGAAAAGTTATGGCAAATTTAGTTAGTTATCTTTAAAAAAATGTCTACACATTTTCCTATAAAATTGGTCGCTATTCAAATATTGAAACAATTTTAACAAACATTTAAACTTCACCTTGGGATTTTTAGCCACCAAATTAGGCACCATATCAAAAAATTTGCGTAGAATACAATGAATTTCTAATATTAGATAAGATGTATTGATGGAATTTTTATATCTTTGAAAAATGCAGCTGTTTCATAAATAGTTAATAAATACCAAAAACTGTGCCATATAAACTGTGCGCAACATCTTATCAGCTCCTGGAGAAAAGAAATCAAGTTTTATCGTTCTGAAATTATAATAAATACTTATAACAGACACACGCACGCACACAGTGAATTTGACTTTTTTTTTCTTCTTTTTTCTTCTTTGTAACCTTATCCATGGACTCCCTGTATATTACACTGTAAATGGGGCGGTACTAAATTGTATAAATAATGACGCAATTGCATTATTCTAGTGGATAATTTATAAGTGTATGTGTGGAAAGGGAAACATGTTTCTCTAGCCCTAAGATTAAGTCCAAACATCGGCGTAGTTTCTAGCCGATTGTTTTTTCTCACTTTCTTCATTCAATTCAATCTTTTTGATACCTTAATAAGAGTCTACGTTTTATGCCTCCTCCTCGTCTATGTGCACTAAACCTTATTGTGCGAGAATCGTTGTAATAATCGCTTCAAATTACAGCAGTAGAGTAAATGGGTCGTTTTCTAAGGAACATGAAAGTTTTTTGTTTAAAGTTGCATGAGAGTTAGAGATAAAGGGTGAGAGTTTTTAGGTCAAGATCAACTTACATGACTTTGGAATGAGGTCCAAAGGTTGTTCGTTGACGTTTAAAAGTTAGTCAAAGTTATTTTGGAGGACATTAACGTGTTGTTCTTGCTATTGAATTACTGTTCAAACGAAGAGAGGTGAAATTATATCTGCATAAAATAAGATTGGAGAAACCTGCTGGAAATAATGAAACAACAACTATGTAACCGTTTTAATTATGATTACCTAATTTAGTGTAGACAAGACTTGTGTGAGCATCCTCATTCTATAAAGTAATGAAGATCAACCTCCTTCTAAAGATTAGCTTTTCACTTTATTGCAATCTTTGCATCGTCTTAATATTTGGTTATGAACGTTTAGCTCTTCCTAAAGTCTTTATTTTAAGATTTGTGCTCTGCTTATGTTTACACATTATTTTATATTATTTTACATTATTAAATATTATTCAACATTGAACAGATATAATTTGTCCGTCAGACAAATAAGAGGACCATTTTAATCAGAAGACGTACGTATGAGTCCCCTACAGCGTCCTACAATAGAGCGTGAGGCATCCCTTGCTGTTGTACCAATTAAGTTAGGAATTTCGTTCGAACGCATATGACTCATATGTACATATGAGTGTATTTCGGGAAAATATTTTCGCATATACAGGGTGGTCCAAAAAAGTATGACGACATAAAATGAATTTTTTAATTGTTCACCTTGTATTTTTTGCATATTTTAGTTCTATTTGTGTTGTTTCTTATTTCCCAAAATATTATTTAATTTTCCTTAGTAGTTTGCGAGCAATAAATTAAAAACAGTAAAAATCGTGTTTCATGCCTAGAAAAAATTATTAATAAAACTGGTCTGTTTTGTGTGAGCTGCATAGTGTGAACTTTAATACAACAAGTCTAACGATATTTCGACATTAAATAGCTTTTCCTTATTTTGTACAGGGTGTCCAAAATTTGGTTCCAAAGATGACAACTTTCAAACCAGTTTTTCTTAAGATTTTCAAATTAATTACCCTGTATATTATTTCACTATCTAAAGCAAAATTTTATATACAAATATTTTTGTATAACAATTGTATTAAAATTCTGGACCGTTATCAAGATATTTACCAAAAACTACAAATATTCCCATTTCACTAGTAAAGTATTAAAAAAAAATTAGTCAGCCGTAGAAACAATGTTTATTTAACAAATCATTTTGACATTACGCTTACGAAATACATAAGTACTTTAGCGGATATCTTATTTTAAAAATTGAATTTTTCAAAGGCATGGTTTTTGTATTAGGGAATAGTGATAAAAATTGTTTTCTAACAAGTAGACTGTATGCGGCTCAGTTTCCCGAAGGGTTCCAGCCAGAACCAATAAACAACTTTAGCAGACTGATCGAATTTTTTCTTGAAACAGGGAGCGTAGATTATAAAAAGGAAGAAAGGATTAAAATGGTTACAAATGAGGAAACATTAGTCAACATTTTCGTGCATGCCACATTCAACTGCAATAGGCTCTGGGTGAAAATGACTTTCAGTGTCCATTTCACAAAAATGGATGCGTCAACACGTATAATTATTACTATTACGCTACGGAAAATCCAAGAATCATACGACAAATCGACTACCAACATAGTTGGTCAATAAATATTTGGGGAGGAATTGTTGGAGAACATGTGGTAGGCCTTTACTTTTTTAACGGTCACCTTACCGGTCAATTGTATTTCGATTTTTTAACAAATGATTTGCACGAAAATCGTTGGATTGGAAGAGGGGGGACCAGTTATATGGCCTGCACGGTCGCCCGATTTAACCAAACTCAACTTTTTTCTATTGGGGTATATAAAAAACCTTGTTTATACGAAACGTCCAACAACTGAGCAGAACATGCGACAAAGAATAATAAACGCGTTTGCAACAATTACACCTCCGAGATGTAGAAATGTTCTTACAAGCAAGAATAAACAGATTACTTGAACAAAATTGAAGCCATTATGAACATCTTTTAAGATAAAAAAATCTTTTATGATAACTGTCCAGAATTTTATACACTTAGATATTAAAATAATATGCAGGGTGTTTAATTTGAAAATCTTAAGAAAAACTGGTTTAAAAGTTGTCATTTTTGGAACTAAATGTTAGACACCCTGTATAAAATAAGAAAAAACTATTTAATGTCAAAGTATCGTTATACTTCTTGTATTAAATATAATTCTTCTTTATTTACAATCTGCCATGCAGTTTAGGCATTCATTAAATTCTATGACGTTGTAAATGTCTTCTGGGCTATTGCCTAGTTTTATATGCCTCTACTAAATTAATTTAATTATCTGAAACTAAAACTAGGTGGTTTGATTTAACTTTAATCTATTATTAGGTATGTACATAAAGACAAAATTTGCATCGATTGGGGCTTGAACCTTGATGGCGCAGTTGGTTAGCACGGTAGCAAAGTACAGGTCGTAGGTTCGAATCCTACTCGAGGTAAACTTTTTATTTATGTATTTAATAAAATTAATGATAATTTTTAATTACATATTTACCTTTGAACTTATTCGTTCATAACAAAAACTTATAATAATTCATTGTTTAATCGTTTAAGGAGCTGTCTAAGTTTGGCCGTTCGGTTGAAGTTCGATGGGTGCTTTGGTATTTTGCCATCGTCTTCTCAACCTTCTGTTTTCTGCTATTAGCCTCTTGACTGCAATTGGGCGTTTATCTGTGTATGTATGTTCAGCCTCCCTTGGAGTCGCATCCCAACAAACTTATTGTATGACTTCATTGAAGCATTCGACACCGTTTTGTAGATCTTCCGTTTGAAGCGAGATTTCTATAAGTAAATATTCTTCAACTCTGGCTTTAAAATAAATCCAGTCAGTTCGTCTATTACTCACGAGTGGAATACTTGTGACCCGACATCGACTAGAACTGGGGAATGGTCGGAAGGAAGGTCAATGCAAGATTTATTTGAAGTAAAACCAGGCTTACGTTTTTGATGAAGAAGTCCAGAAAACCTGGTAGCCTATCGACATTGGAGGACCAGTAAGTCGGTTCTCCAGTAGAGATAAAATTTAGGTTATATGACGATATAGCTTTCGTCAGTTCACGGCCCATAGTGGTCGTTATCCTGGAGACCCAGTGTATATATATATATATATATATATATATATATATATATATATATATATATATATATATATATCGATATATGCGATAAAATGATTACGAAGTGTACTAAGGTAGTGCTGAAAGTGCTCTTGCTTATTGGCATATCGTGGTGGACAGTAAACTACTAAGAGTGTAAGTGGTCCTATCCAATTTTCAACTACAACTGACCTCGCTTGCAAATACTCTTCGTAGTATTTGTTTATTTTAAATTGTTTTGTAGTGTTTTTTATAATAATAGTTTAACCAGGAGGGCCAGTTTCATCAGAATATATATATATATATATATATATATATACATATACATATGTGGAGAAATTATATATCTTCAAGTAACTTCTTTCAGTATATCGGGCTTCGGATATTAGCATAACATCTATGTCGTGTAATTGAATAAATTTCATGAATGTTGTTGTAAGCCATTGGCGTTCCACTCAGCAATTTTTAGAATTTGGGCCATTATGAGCGTTTATAAACAAGAGTTATTAATGAATTTAACATTGTTGACATCTGTTCCATGAGGTTCTTCATCATTTCAGCTCGTACATATCATTGTCTGCTTGAAATAGTGGGGGTAATTGCATTAGTTGTTGATTGTTGCTGTTTGCCTCTTCTACTTGGTAGGCTTCACCGCTAACCACTTGTGCATGGGTGATGTCAGGTCGAATTAGAATCGATGGGCCTCTATTTGCCTGTTTTAGTCTGAGAGGGGGGAAGGTTTCCTGTTGCAGCTCTTTGTATATATAGCGCACTCTTTGTAGTTCGCTGGATGATTGTCATTGCAAATAACACAGCTAACATCAGCACTTTTCGTTTTACGTTGGCACTTCATACACTGCAAAATTTCTCTTTTAGGCCTGGGTGGTTCAAATTTTACAGTTGAGCGCAAAAGTTTGTTTATATTGTAGATGTCCTTATTATGTGTGGCTGGTTTAAGTTCAACATAATACAAAGGTACTTATTTCCTTGATACTCGATCTCTGATGTTTGACGTATTTCTAACTACGTGGTCGTGCTCTCCTATTGTCTTCTTTAGGGATTTAAGGTTAGTAGTGGTGTGAATACAACTCTGAAGCTGCGATTTTCTTTGAATTGATACGAGTGAAATTCGGTGTTTTTCTAAGATTGGGCTTTGATAATAGCAGTATATTTTACAGATGTCGGTAAAATGTCATCATTGTATAACACTTTCATCTCGTATTCGTTTTAAGTATTGCAATAATTTGAAAGGACTACGACAATTAGAAATATAAACTTCCACCATTATTATACGTAATTAAAATACCTAGCTATGGGGATTTTGAATGGATATATATATATATATATATATATATATATATATATATATATATATATATAAATTGTAATGATGGCGACTTACTTTAATTAACGAGGGGAAATAAAATTATTTAAAGTTTAGTTTGAGGTAAATTAAATGTTGTATGTAATTATGATGATTATAATTGAAGTAATTATTTTAATCTTATTATTATGTTGTGCACCGGACTAGCTCAGAATCTCACATGGGGATAGAGTTCAGGGAATTTAGTTTGAAGATAAAATTTTGTATCTGTAAATGTGTATAAGAAATATCCTTTATGTAATTGAATTGAAAGTATAAAAGTAATTCTGAATATAATTTGCTATCAAACGCATGCGTTGTAATGAACTTAAGTGAAATGAGTAACTGTCAAAGATGTCAAATGAATAATTTAGAAAATTAATGTTTGGATCAAAATGAAATTTTAGAATAAGAAAAGAAATTAATATCTTTACAGGTGTTTACACATGTAAATATTTAAAATTCTTAACCAAAAACATATATGTAACAAATATAAATTGCAGGAAAATATCAATGAATAGGGTTATTAAGATATGACTCACATATACTGTCCTCCCGGTAGAATGATGTCTTCGGATACTCCAGTTGGATGTAGGCAATGTCCACTTGATTACGGTTGTTACCATCAGCCAATACTGCTAACTCGAATCTTGATTGTCGAAGACACCAACTTCCAAACTTAAAGATGTTTTCTCCAAAATCGACAAACTCCAATCACTTATTTAATTTCGGTAACTTTTTATTTAAATAGTTTTAAGGCTTAATGAGTGATATCGTTTTAAAAATATTTTTAAATATCCAAAATTTTTGTTGATAACACTTTTATTTTTAGCTACCGATTAATAGTTTTGTTTAAAAGGAATTGTCCGAAGAAATAAAACAAACTTTGACCAAATAAAAATGGATTTTAATTTGGTATAAACGGAATTAATTTAAATTGGAAAACACAAAAGAAAATCTTTACAAAATCGTAACACCAATTAACCGAACAATAATATTTTTCAAAAAACGACAGGTATCGGAGACCGAACTATTTATTTCTAACCGTCGATATAAAAACAAGTGCTCTCGAAAATATTCTTCGTAACGTAAAACTTCTTGACGAAAATAAATTAGGTTATGTACTCACAAATTTCACAACACTGTTTTAACCTTTTACACTTTTGAACAAATTCTAGAGAGAGATTGATTTCCTGAGCGCTTGCTTTTATATATTTCTGGTTGTTACCAAAAATTCATTTTTTTTACAGCCATATTGCAAAAGTAACTATGGCTATGATTGGTGGATCTAGATTACAAATTAGACACAAATGGAAATTTGGCCGTAACTTTCTTATGCATAATCGGAATTGAAAATTAAAAACGGAAATGAAAACTACGTAAAATTTTGAACAAAAAGACACCTAACAAGCTATAATTCCTAACATTAATATACGAAATAACTTAATCTACCTTAAAGAAGCTTCTAACTATTTACACTTACAAGCTACACTAAAACTAACTGCAAAAATGGAATTCTGAGAACTTTTTACATAAGAATACATATCTTTTGTGTTGGAAATATTTAATTTAAAGAAAATTTTAAGCTTTTGTAATATTACCTAAAATTCACCTCAGAATTAACATAATTTTGCGGAGAAAAGCGCTGTATCCTTATAATAACTGTGTCATATTAAGAAAAAACATTTATTATTTGCTTTAAGAGCAAAATCTAAGTCTAATAATGTGGAAAAAGTATAAAATTATGTAAAAAACCTAAAATTTATGACCTAACCAAACTTAAATGTAAAAATGAAAATAATTTATATTTAAAAATGTTTTTAACACTTAAAATGTTATGTTTAAGGTTTGTACTTATTGTCTTTATTATTCTCACTAATTATTTGCAATGCATAATGTTATATAATGTTGCATTGAAAAAGTTTCATCGTCTAACACTCTTTTTAAATGTTTCACTATATAAATGTACGGCACTATAAATGTCTGTATGCCATAATGTTCTAAATGTTGTTCTTATTGTGAATCTTGTAATATAATTTTTGTCACTAATTCGCTTCCAAAAATATGTGCGAAAAATGTCTAAACTGTCCATATTATAACCCTTTTATTAAATTTTTGTATTTCCTGCATTCAAAAACTAAACATACACTATCCCTAACATAATCCTAACTATACAGTCCATGTTTAAACACCTGTAAAATGTCCACTTGCCAAATTACCCTTGAAAAATTGACTTTTATTGCAATAATTGCAATACTAAAATGACTTTACGAAAATGGTTATATTTAACATTCTTGACAATTTTGTTAGCAGCAAATTGCTTTTTATGATGAAACCAAACTAAGCAAATGATATTCAGACTAATTTATATCAAATAAATTTATTTTAACCACATCGTGAACCAGATTTATATAAAATAGTGTCTTGCACATGTATCGAGCTAGAAATCACCCCTTTTTATTACCCAAATGTCATGTAAGCTGTCCGATACTTCTATTACCTCTTTCTGAACATCTCAAAATATATATATATATATATATATATATATTGAGATGGTTAAAAGTAAGCATAGTACAGGGGCTAGAGTTGTCAAGCTTATATTCTTTATTGTGTGTAAATTTAATTAGATTTGAGAATGTATACAGTTTATTTTAATAAGAACATTAGTAGACGAGAGGGAAAATATGGTTTTGGTTTAACAAAGCAGGCTTTGTGGGATGTGCACGAGTTTGTTTTATTCATGAAAGCAATTGAGCTATAGCAGCAGTGTGTGAGGAAGGTCAAAACGATTGATATTTGTAGTTACGATTCGTTTCGGTGAATATATTGCAGTAATTTTACAGTTTAATCAATATATTTGAGCAGTTTAAAACACTTTACAGGTATTAATCACATGATGTAGGTTAATTCTAATATGTAGAACTTGTATAGATATAGGCACAATGCAGGAACTATATAAACTTTAAAAAAGGGTTATGGTGCGAACACTATATATTTATATTTCACAGACAAAGTGTATAAATAGTGCAGGAGAAGTGGTAGTGATGTAGAAACATTGATAAGAACATAAACAACATTTCTACAATATGATATTTAATATAAAAGTACATTTTAAATACAAAATTTACATAAATGTGTTAAATAATATGGATTTTTGAGATGACAAAGTTATGAACTATGGACTAAAAGTAAACATTATTTGTGTGAAAGACAGTTATAAGGCATTGATAAATTAACATTCCAAGTGATTTAGACGTTTTAAACGCAAGTTACAAGTAAAAATACATTAAGTTAGGTTAAGTACTATATTTAAGGCTTTTGCAAAATTTTAGTGTTTTTAGGATAAGTTAAGTTTAAAATAAATTATAATAGCACATATTAGTAGGTTTCCCTCGTTTTCATAAAGAAATTTACAATATACAAGTAATATGAACATACAATTTAGAAAAGTTCGGTTAACTACCTAAAATTTTAATATGAAAATGGAATTTCTGTTAAAATTAAGTTAAAGGATTTGAAATACAAGTATTCTGATATAGTTTTTCATGTAAATTCCGAATATGTAATTAGTTTAGGTGTAGAATATAGATTTTGTTAGATATAGGTAAAATTAGATTTTAAATTATCAAAATGCAAAGCTTCGAAGCGAAATAGGGCTTGTGGGGTGGAATCTTGCCCTGATTCCAAATCTATAATCAAAAAGCAAATCCGACTTGTTATAAAAAATTTATAGCATATTTTGTATTTTAGTTAAGTTAACAATTTTGTTTAGACCAATTAGATGCTTGGATTCTTTGTGTGTAATGTAGAAAAAAAGTTGACAATTTGGTATCCAAGTAAAAGTATAAAAAAGGAATTGCTTCTGATTTCTCGCTCTCTATGCTCTCTATGTTTTCTGTTTTTTGTGACTAATAAGTCATAGTGTTAATAGTGTTGGTGTTAACGAGTAAGTTACAAGTTTCGTTTACATTTTCGGTTTTTGAAACGCGATCAACATAGAATCGAGACCTCAGAAACAATTGTTTTAACCTATAACAAAATTTAAAAATTAGGTTACCGATTAATTATAAGTGTCGATTATAATATAATTGTTTCAAATTTGAATTCGTGTTCAAATATCGGTTGATGTGTTTTTTTGCATGTGAATAAATTCATGCAATTATTTTGGATTTGATGTTTATTTTTCTTGGAAGTGACGCAAAGTATTAAATAAACTGATTTCCATAAGGGCATCTAAAATAAAAGTGCAATTAGTTAAAAATTATATGAAAATAAAAACATAATTTTAAATCCGAAAAATCTTGTAAATATTTAAACCAACATCTAAACATACAGTTTAAAATAAAGTGCTTATTGAAAAATATTTGAGCAATATTACGTTAAATCGTATTTACCACGAGGAAAAGTCGTTCATCAGTAATTTGGATTTGGATAAAGTATAGAAAATGAACCAGCATCATTGTGAACAGCAAAGCAGTGTCATCATCACATTCGAAGAAGTCTACGTCCAATATCTTAATATGGAACCAGCTTAATGAAAACATCCTTTGGAAAATGCAGCAACATATGTGAGTGAAATTTTACTATCATAACCCATTATTGCATTGTTTATTTTTTTGATATCCTGTATTTTTGTTTTGTTGATTATGTGTAAATGTTTGTGCGACAGCATGTTATAAAAATCTGTAAACTGAATGAACCGGTGTAATTATCAACATATTAATTTTATTTTGAACCAAAACAAAGAAAAACCAGTTCTTAATGTTGGTACTGCTTTTCTTCCTTTTATAGCTAATGTTACAAATAGAATTGAAAAAATCCTAATCAAATATGGCATTAGGACTATTTTTAAACCTACAAGAACATTTAAGATCACCTAAAGATGTGTCAAACCCTTTATCATCTTCCGGAGTGTATAAGTTATCTTGTTCGTGTGGAAAAGTATACATCGGGACCACAAAATGTAGCTTTGATACAAGACGCAAAGAACATATGAGATTTTGTAGATTGGGTCAACCAGAGAGGTCTGCTGTGGCTGACCATGCACTGAATAATCTAAATCATGACATTCAATTTGACAATATGAAAATATTGTCAAGACAAACCATTATTATGTTCGTTTGCAACGTGAAGCTATTGAAATATATTAACACCGAATAATTTTAATAGACAAGAAGAAAATCTCCGTTTAAATAGGTTTTGGCATCTTATAATTAAAAAGAGCATAATGATACGCCTTGATTTTAATTTGTTTTCAACTTTTGGTATGTCTAGGTTTTTTGCTGTGTTTTTCCTAGACCTTGAAGCAAATGCTTTACCAATTATATGTTAAATTTCCACAGCACTATAATTTAACATAAGTAGTTGAGATTAAATTGGAATTAAAAATTACAAAGAACGTTCTGCATTGTGCTTTTCATTGTTAATAACACTTCCAATTATTGATAAAGATATCTCTTTGTTGGATTTAACTGGGTTATTTTATTTGATGTAATGTTTGGATTTGTGAATGCTTCTATCATTTTAAAATTGAAGTTTTTCACAACTTTACACTTACATCATAACTCGATTAAATTTTGTTAAATGTGTTTTTTGGCTGGCAAATTTCATTGTTAGCTTTCGCCGTAGAGAGTGTTCTGGTTTGTCATCTTTGAGTCAGTTTAACAATATTTAATTTTAATGGCCTAGTTATTCTTTACTACAATTTTACAGTTGGCTTATACGTTTCTCAAACTGTTATATTAATAGCAGGCTTATGTTTATGTTTGAATTTTTCAAATTTGACAAAATTGTTTACTACATCTTTAACAATGTTTAACAAACATTACTACTGACGAAGATAACTGTAAGTGTTATCGAAACGTTTAGATTGTATAATTTAAAGTACACCATTAAAAAATCCCAAAAAAGATAAGTATTTTATTATGAGTGTTAATGGTGAAAGTTTACATTTTCATATTTACATTTTCACAAAACAAAGTTGTACTCACATTTTGAAGATCATTTATTGAAATTTTTGACAGGCTGCATTTGATAAAGTCAGTTAGAACGCAACGCATGCGTTATTGTGCAGATTCAACTAAAGTCTGTTTCACACAGAAACCACTTAGTATAATTTACACTTTATTTAACGTAAACATTTCCATGTGTATAATAAAATTTTCAATGATTACCCGTTTACTATATAAATGCAATTATAATAATTAAAAGGAATTAGAAGGTTAAATGTTATTAATGATTTTTGTTGCCAACAATTAAAGTTTAAGTACAATTTGAACCCTATCCCCAATTGAAATACTGAGCTAGTCCGGATAAAAAAAAATTATTTTAAAAACAAATAATAATAATATTTAATTATATATTTTTCCACATTTTAGTGCTTCACTTGTTCGCCAATTAATTTCATTACACAATTTAAACATTACAATATATATATAATATATATATATATATATATATATATATATATATATATATATATATATATATATTTAATTATATAAATCTATACGTTTCGATAACAACTACTGAGGATGATAACTGTAACTGTTATCGAAACCTGTAGATTTATATAAAATACATGTAAATATAAAAATACACCATTTAAAAACCCAAAAGCTAAAGTAGATATACTACCGCACTTCTGATCCACTTTTGTCACTAGATTTGTCACCAGATCTAGAAAAAGTCACCAGAAAAGTCACTAGATTTCTAGGTTGGTAACATTGCCCTAAGATATACTACCGCACTTCTGATCCACTTTTGTCACTAGATTTGTCACCAGATCTAGAAAAAGTCACCAGAAAAGTTACTAGATTTCTAGGTTGGTAACATTGCCTATTTCAAGGGGTGGTAAGTCAAGGCCACGTTGGTAACCCTGTGAAGGTTGAAGGGGTAGCAACCCTGCTAAGTCAAGGCCACGTGTTAGGTTGGTAACCCTGCTAAGTCAAGGTCACTCCTGTTGGTGAAATCGGAAGCGAGCTCTTTCAAGGTCAAGCGGGTGCAAGGTAATCATAAATGTAAGAATATAATTTTCAAGGTCAAACTTTTTAGCGGGAAATATAAATTTTTGGAGCTGATCATCATATATATATATGACGCATATTTCTTATATAAATTGCAGCGAGCTGTATGTTGAGATCAGTCTGCAACTCGTAATTGTTAAATATGGAATTAACAGGGTTAAACCAAAGCACCTATTGCAAACCCTTTAAAAATGCGTGCGAGCTCGATATATCGAGAAAGTATAAAGTAACGAATATGGATATAATGAATACTAAGTACGGTGAACGTATAGTGATAGAAACGGGTGATTTTAAATGTGTATTGCCGGAACGCTTTTATGTGTATTTCAAAAAAGAAGAAACACGAATTGAAGAATTTAAAACACTCCTAAACACGAAGGATGTGTTTATAAGTAGTTTGGGTGCAGCTGGCAAAACAACAAACATAACATTTTCTTTTTAATAGTAGCACCCCTACCATATGTAAAATTGAAATACTAGAATTATTTTCTTAAGCGTTTAGTCATAGTGAAATTGTGAGCAAGTAAAGTCATGCAAGTAGCAATAAAATCATTTCTGGAACGATCGAAACTCAGAAGTTCACCGTTATATATGGATACCTCACATCATTGCAGTAACAATCTGAATAATAATTTAACATTTTGTTGTTGGTGCTCTCAAAATAGTGATGGTAGTAGTAAAAATGAAGAGAAACACGATGAAGGTTATTCTTCTGCTAAGACTGAGTGGACATCATCGTTTCAATATAAGGATGAAGTGTATAAACAAGCAGCTAAGGAATACTTAATCGATTGTACTTATTATAAACTATCGAACGATACTCATCATGCAAAACATCTGAAATTGATACAGTACACACCTCAACCTTGCACCAGTGGTGCGTATTGGGTGGTAATTCTGATCAAAGCAATAATGTAGTGTTGGATATGAAGGAATGGAATGAGCTTCTAAGATGGTATTCATATGTAGAATTACAATTTTCCGATCCCAAGAAATTGAAAATAAAATTGATTGGTCAAATGTAAACGAAGAAGATATAATCTATGATCAACATTATGAATCTCTATCTAGTAATCTTGGTATTTATTACAATTGGGAATTAATTAAAGGATATGACAGAATTTTGAAAACTGGTATGATAGAAAACTACAAGTGCTGTTCTTGCACATTCAACTCACATAGTATAGAAGAACTATTCAATTTAAAGGATATAGTAAGCTATAGACTGGAATTTCTTGAATCTTACAATCTGGTGTGTTTTTATGAAAAGTTCATACAACAAGTTGTTGACTACCGTCGTTTTCGTGAGAGAGAATTCAGTGGTGGTGATGATGATGACATTTATAAAGATATTGATGATGTTATAAATGCTAAGTATAATATTAATTCACATAACACTGTATGTTTAATGGAAATTTTGTATTATCGTCCTGCTTATCTAATGTATAGCATTTACTGAATAAAAGAAAATAACTATGATTTGTTTCTCTCAATTTAGGTATAAATACTCCCTTCTATCCATCCATGTAAACAATGCTAGTTAAGAAGCGAAAATCATATCAGTTTAGTCCTTTGCCCAAAAATTCTGAATTTTCGTATATAAACTCAATATGTAAGAGCGCAAAATATAACATTTTCCAAAATTTCTCAAAAGTAAAAAAAAAAAATATCACATCAATGAAAAAATTTGTTAAGTATACGGTGTTAATTGTTTCATAAATCACAACTCCAATGTCCTTTACCCAAAAATTCTGAAATTTCGTATACAGACCCAATAAATTAGAGCGCCAATGATAGCAGTTTCAAAATTTGCCAAAAAAAAAAAAAATGTGATAAAAAAAAAGATGAATTTTACCAATGAAAATTTATATGTAAGTGAACGTTGTTAATTGCTTAATAAATCACAACCCCAATGTCCTTTACCCAAAAATTCTGAAATTTCGTATATAGACCGAATAAATTAGAGCGCCAATGATAGCAGTTTCAAAATTTGCCAAAAAAAAAAAAAATGTGATAAAAAAAAAGATGAATTTTACCAATGAAAATTTATATGTAAGTGAACGTTGTTAATTGCTTAATAAATCACAACTCCAATGTCCTTTACCCAAAAATTCTGAAATTTCGTATACAGGCTAAATAAATTAGAGCGCCAATGATAGAACTAAAAAAAATTGGAAAAAACTGTAAGGTCCTCTTTTACTATTAGAATATTAAACATACATTTTTCCCAAATAAATTGAGCACCAATATGAAATATGATATAATAAAACAATAGTGTAACTAATTTGTAAACTATTTGTAATACGGTTTTTTTCTAAAATAGATTGTAACGATTTTTCATGAAATAAAGTAATAATAACTCTCACAATGAATCTTTAGACATCTTACATATATATACACAATTAAAACTCATGTTAAATGGATTGTACTCGTAATGAGTAAAAAGCATGCAATTGCAAAAATGCACCCATATAGTATTATCAGTATGATTTGTAATATTATATTCAAATAGAATTACAAGTATTGTACTAGAATGGAATGCATAATTGCAATTATTGCTGTGTAAACGATAGACGTGTACTTTAACTATGAAATTGATGTATGTTTGAAAGTGTGTGATGTAAGAAAAGATATATGTACATATCTATGGAAAGAGATAGAAAACGAGTCGAAGAGGACGTGCTCCGGTGCAGGGGTTTAGGCGCGGTTTGGGGGGAGGGAAACAGTAAAGTCCTAGAAAAAATGCGCTCTTAAAAATTTAAATTTTTCACCTAATTCTGAGAAAAAAAAATTTTTTTTTCAGCGCAGTTGTGTTTTAGAAGTGACAATTTATCATTTCATGTAATAATTTTTTCAAAATATGAAAAAATTACACTTAAATTAGCCAATTCCATTTTGAAACAACAAAAAGCACTTAAAACACACCTTTTTGTACTTACGTAAGCTCAGAAGAAACATATGCATGCAATTTATCCATTTAATGTATCTAAAATGCTCTTTAAATTACTCCAATTCAATTTTTGAAACAACACTTAAAACATGACTTGTAATTTTCGGTGCAGCGTGGGTATTCATACATTAATACTAATAATTGCATAATGAACGCAGTTATTTTGCTGTGAAAGCATTTAGCGAACATTCTATTTTTATATGTCATCAATTTACATTACAACTTTGAAACGGGATTTGTAAATGTATCAATGCAATTGTGTCATTTGTGTTGCATAAATACACGCCGTAAAAGTTTTCAGATTTACATGCATTTGAGAACTGTTTTGACTTTTATTTAACTCAAGCTTTCTTTTCTCTTTTAACTGTATTATATTTTCACACTTTCTTTATATGCATGATATTTTGCAATAACCTTCTTAGTGTATTTTTAAGTTATCATTTCCTATAATTACGAAATTATTTGAAATTAACATTTTGTATTCAAGACTTACTTAACGATTTAATTATTTCCTTAACTTATTATAAGTTTCCTTATGAACGAATAAGTTCAAAAGTAAATATGTAATTGAAAATTATTAATTTTGTTAAATATAACTACTACGACTGCTAGGTAAACTTTTTATCAACAATTCACATTACAATTTTGAAACGGGGATTTGCAAATTTATGAATGCAATTATACCATTTGTATTGCACAAATATATGGTGTAAAGTTTTCAGATTTACATGCTTTTGGGAACTGTTTTGACTTTTATTTAACGCAAGCTTTTTCTCACTTTTAACTGTACTATATTTTCATACTTTATTTATATGCATGATATTTTACAATAAATATATTTGTAACGCAACATGCAATTAAAGTTTGCAAAAAGGACTGCTTTACTTTGATGTAGAAATTTATGCATGAGTAAGTCAGACTTCCAGATGTTTTTAATTTTTTTTCCCTTAACATAAATCATTTCACTTTTCTAGCACAACTTGGACTATCACTCACATTTTTTAGCTGTAGTAAAATTGTTTGGATAATGGGAATAATTCACGAAAAATAATAAAAATATAAAAACAATTTACATTTATTTTGTACAATGAAAAGATACAATAAATTCCACAAAAAACATACACATCCATCCTTCCAACTTAAGCAATATATTTTCAGTCTTTAATTTAACTATAAATAAAGAAATGTAGAATGATATGCAAAAGTGCAAGTTGTGTGTTGCATAAGTAATTGGCGTGCATCTTTTATTAAAAAAATTTGAATGTCCGCACTATTTACACAAAAAATTCGAGATTGACAGTGTTGAGCGTTTGCTGTTTGATGCCATTTTGTCTGTATAGTATGTATGTAACTACTGAATATTGAAATAAAATTATTATGATTATATACATAAATTTGTTAACGTGTACAAAAGTGGAAGTGGTTACTATTGAGCTGTGCAAGCAAAGGTGATGAATGCATCATAATCTAGACATGAAAAGGTATTTCATGCCATGTCAGCAATGTTAGGTTATTAGATATTACCAGTAAACGTCCACTAAAGATAATACTAAAGAAAGTGCAATATCTGCATCTTTCTGAACTGAACTCTTGGGAATACGCAATCTAAAGGCAATGAACTAAATAGTGTGAAAGTATCAAATTTCATTTTCATATAAGTCGAGTTTTTATGCTGCATAAGGTCAAATACAAGTTATAACAAGTTTGTGATATTTAACCTTGAATTGGGGAATTGAGGAAGCGTTTTTAGTCATCTTAATAATGACGGAATCAATGATGTTAGTTTTGCACATGCGGTTAATGTTTGGAACAAATTTCATATTAGATCGTTAGGGGAGTACTCAGATTTGTATTTAAAAACGGACGTTCTACTTTTAGCTGATATTTTCGAAAATTTTCAGCAAACTTGTTTAAGTACTACAAACTTGATCCTCTGCACTATTGTACAGCCCCAGTTTAGCATTCGATGTTATGCTTAAAATTACACAAGTAAAGTTAGAACTATTTACTGATATTGATATGCTAATGTTTATTGAAAGAGGAATTAGGGGTGGTGTGGCTCAATGTTCTAATCGGTATGCTAAAGCTAACAATAAGTACATGGGGGGAAAAATTTGATCCCACTTCCGAAAGTGTGTATTTAATGTACTACGACGTAAATAATTTATACTGAGCCACCATGTCAGAATTTCTACCATTTGGCGATTTTTCTTTTGTTGATGAAGCTAATTTTGAAAGTTTAGATTTAATAAACCATCCTGATGATTCGGAAATTGAGTATATAGTCGAGTGTGATTTAGACTATCCTATAGAATTACATGAGAGTCACAGTGATCTACCGCTGGCACCCGAACATATGGTTCCACCCACGCCTGATTCCAAAATGAAAAAATTACTGCTTACCCTGTATCCAAAACGTAATTATGTAATTCATTACAGAAATTTAAAGGTATATTTAAAATATGGATTGAAGTTGGTAAAAGTACACCGTATATTACGTTTTAAACAGTCCCCGTGGTTAAAAAAATACATAGATTTAAATACAGCCATGCGTCAGCAATCTCAAAATGAATTCGATAAAAATTTCTATAAATTAATGATTAATAGTGTTTTCGGGAAGCTGATGGAAAATGTACGTAAACATAAGGATATACGTTTAGTAACCAAATGGGAGGGTCGCTATGGTGCTCGTGCTTACATATCAAAACCAAATTTTCATAGTTGTACAATATTTGACAACGATATGCTTATCATTCAAATGAATAAGCTTGAAGTATATTTCAATAAACCTATATATGCGGATTCAGTGTTTTAGACGTATCAAAACTTTTTATATAATTTTCATTACGGCTATACGCTACCCAAGTTCCATAATAATGCTAAGCTCTTGTACACGGATACGGATAGTCTCATATACACCTTTTCGGTTCCCGATATGTATCAATGTATTAAACAGGACATTGATAAATTCGATACATCTGATTATAGTCCCAACAACATCTTTGGACTCCCATTAGTAAACAAAAAGGTCCCCGGCTTAATGAAAGATGAAAACCATGGCGAAATTATGGTTGAATTTGTAGGACTTCGTGCAAAAATGTATGCTTACGCGGTTGGTGAAAAGGTTGTAAAAAAATCAAAGGGTTCTACGCAAGCAAGCGTGAGGCAGATCACGATTAATGATTATAAACAGGTCTTGTTTGAGAGTAGCGTAATAAGGCGCTATCAACATCTCATAAGGTCAAAGAAACATGATGTGTTTACCATTAAACAAAATAAAGTCATACTCAATCCTTATGACGATAAACGCTTAGTAAATTTTTATTTCACTGATACTAGACCATGGGGGTATAACTTTCAGTAAACAATGAGCAGTCATCAAGTCAACTTGCAGGAAGAGCTGCAGTGCAGTAGTGATCAAATCTACAAAAAGTACCTGAAGCGTTCTTTGACCTCTCCTGAAAACTATACATTTATATTGAATATATTACAAAATATTGTTATTCCCGATGAGTGTTTTTACTGGTGTGCTATAAACTCAAAGTGTGCAAATGAAATTATTATTAGGACATTATTTGATAAAAAAATTAAATTAGACGATACCATTAAAAGTTTTATGAAATTGTGTACCGATAAAGGCTACAATTCATTAACTTTTGATAAAGTAGATAGGATCTTAGACGATATGAGTGTACATGGTGACATACCGCTTAAAATGTATCTATATGATTTATTAAGGGTTCATGATTCAACAAATGTTAAATCTACGTTAGAAAATATTGCTTACAAGGACACTGTATTTATTATAACTTAATGTATTGAGAAATCGGCATATTATGCTAACTACAAGTGCCTCGATATTTTTATTGAAATATTATTAGAACAAAATATCAACTATAAGTTTCAACCATGGGAAAACGATGAGCACCACAAAATTTATTACTGGATACTAGACAACATCAATAAAGGTGACACAAATTCAAATTCCTGCTTGGGATGGAGGTGTGGGCCAGATTCGGGTATATGGCCATCCAGTAATTTAAGTGATTATATAAGTACTTTAGGTTCACTTTATAAGATAATGAAATTTTAAAAATAAATGTAATATTTAAAAAATAAAATACTATTATTTTTGTGTGTTTTATTTCATCTAAGAGCTACATCCTTTTCTACAAACTATATATATATATATATATATATATATATATATATATATACTAATATAAGTAATTTGTTTCACAAAGTACAGGTTAAATGTTATAAAACAATATCATCCTTATTGATCCATAATCTTTCATCCAATCCCCACCATTTTACGAATAACTTATTATTCTTGGAGCGAAGCACTTTTTCTACTAGATATACATCGGGGTACTTTGTTTTTTGTAATTCATGTTCATAAAACCCTCCCAGTACAGGATTTCCCTTCATGTCTTCCAGCATGTACGTAGTGGGGTTAGTAATGCGAACTTTCACAATCTTAAATAGTTCACTAGACCAATTGGGTGTGTATCCTTTAGTGAAAATATTTTTAAATTTACTGATTCGTACTATGTCGCCCACAGAATATCGATTCCTATCGAATATTTTTGTTAGTGTAAGCCTCTAGCTTTGTATGATTACCAACATCTTTGGGCTTCATTCTAATAGTTCTATGCTTACGATTGTTATAATCCATAGTTATGGTATCAATTGTATCAATCCATTTGTATTTACCTTGCAGGCTGAATGACTTATATAGAGCACCTTTAATGGTTCTGATAACACGTTCAGCAATTGCAGCCTTCTTTGTGCTATAGGTAGAGTAATGGTTGACTTGATAACGCTGCATTAGTTTAGTAAAATGCTCATTGTAGAATTCTTTTCCAGCATCTGTCTGCAAATTGGTAGGTTTCCGACCTTTTTCGAAGATTGTTTGCATGGCCTTGGTAACTTCCTGACCTGTTTTCGTTTTTAATCCTTTAGTCCATAAGTATTTCGAAAAACAGTCGATGACCACTAATATATACTTATAACCCTTATTTTGTTTGGCATATGTGTTAAATTCAGCTAAATCTGCTTGCCAAAGATCATCAAAACCTCTAATTATTGTTCGCCTTCGTTTAAAATTTTTTCGTGCAGGTTTGTGCAATTCGTTGACGAGTTGTAATTTGGACATGGTGCTAATTTATCCACAATTTCTTTAAGTTGATGTAGTTTTTCCTCCAGCGCTAGATAAGCGTTGGCGTTTCCTTTGAAAGTGTTCCGAACTGCTTGTAAACAGAAATCAAGGTATCCTTTATTTATAGCATCACCATCTTCTTCAGGGTCAGCCAACTGTGTCAAACGATTTCCATCCAAATCGAACCTTGTTGATACATAATATTGCCTAGTGATGACATCTTGAGGATCTATGGGATTGGCCACATTGCTGAGTCTCTTATTCTCAATATCAAATTGATTAGCATCAATCAGTTTAAACTGAGGGGCTAGTTTCTTTAATTGATACTGGACATATGAACGTCCAAATTTGTCAAGGGGCATTTTAGTTGTGACATGTCGACATCAATGCATTCTCATTTATATTGTTTAAAAGCGGTTGTTCGGTTTTCAATGTATCCATCTTCATATAGTTCTTCTACAATTGATATTATGTCATTTACAACACCTGTGTTTCCGCTAATTTTTCTGCCCACAATACTTCCAGATCACGAATTAGTTCATGTATATCATTCCAATATTTATATTCAATGGGTCTGTTTGTTAATTCCTTAAAAGACGTAGCTCCACGCCCTCCCTTGCTTGTGGTGGGTGATGATGACAGCAAGGGTTTGATTATTTGTGTATACTTTTGCTGCGGCTTCCTCGAATCTGTGCACTTACGTCATAATCTCGCCTTACTACATTCGTAGCCTCTAAAATAGTTCTATATTTTTTCTATCTGTTGACTTTACTAGACTTAAGTCAGGTTCATTCATAATAAGCAGATCATATAATCCTGGAGTCCCTTTATACGTGACACCTTTAATAATTATATCGTCTCCTTTAATTGTGATGGGTGTATTACCAATTGTCCATTTATCAGTTTTGGTATCATAGTGGACTCCATACGTATGATCAATATCACCTTCAGCATTCTTTAAAATACGTTCAACATATATACGCGGCAATTCATTGTACTGCTCGAGAAATTCTTCTGAGATGGGTTCATTATGGGGATCATCTGCGATACTAGACATTTCTTCTTCTTCCTCCCCAGTATTAATCTCTCCCATGATGGATGTTTCTAAGAAAGATGGAAGACTTGGGGGAGGATTTCTTTGAAAAAACGGAAGCTGAGCTAGTGGACTAGTAGCACCCTTACTTGAATCACCTAATGGAGTGAGACCTGGGGTCCGTTGAACTTGAGCTAGCGGGCTAGTGGGGATAGTAGCATGCTTCCTTGGAAATATGAATACGGGTAGTTTTTTAGGTTTAACATCAATGACCTCCTCCTTTTTAGGTGTTTTTTTATCGATTTTATTTACTATTTCAGTTAGAGGTTCTATTAAAGGCTTATAAGTACTTTCGAATGTTCTTTCATTATCAATGCGAGCAGTCTTAATACTGTTATACTTCTGCCGTATTATTTTACGAGCCTGAATAATTTTTTCTTTAATATCCTCTCCTTGTTGTCCATTGCGACACACAGGTACCGGTTCACCTTGAACAGGTAGCTGTTTACACTAAACAGATAGCTGTTAATACCTAAACAGATCAGTTACTACTAAACTGCTGAATGCGGTTTAAGGTATATATATATATATATATATATATATATATATATATATATATATATATATATATATATATATATATATTCGCCTTATATACCAAAACGGATTTAATGAACAGGTACCCGTTTACCATGAGCAGGTAGCTGTTGCGACAAACAGGTACCGGTTCACCTTGAACAGGTAGCTGTTTACACTAAACAGATAGCTGTTAATACCTAAACAGATCAGTTACTACTAAACTGCTGAATGCGGTTTAAGGTATTATATATATATATATATATATATATATATATATATATATATATATATATATATATATATATATTCGCCTTATATACCAAAACGGATTTAATGAACAGGTACCCGTTTACCATGAACAGGTAGCTGTTGCGACAAACAGGTACCGGTTCACCTTGAACAGGTAGCTGGTTACAACTGCTGAATGCGGTTTAAGGTATATATATATATATATATATATATATATATATATATATATATTCGCCTTATATACCAAAACGGATTTAATGAACAGGTACCCGTTTACTATGAACAGGTAGCTGTTGCAACAAACAGGTACCGGTTCACCTTGAACAGGTAGCTGTTTACACTAAATAGATAGCTGTTAATACCTAAACAGATCAGTTACTACTGAAACCAGTTTAAGGTATTATATATTCATCAAATCCTTTCCTATAGCGACCATTATTAACTTCAGCATCCTTGTTTATGACCATGAAACCAAACGGATCTACCCAGCACTTTGAACACATGTCCCGAAACAATTTCATGCTTAGTTCATCTTGCTCAAATAATATAATTGGATTCGCATTATCACGAATTAATTGCTTTGGAATTTTACTGTAAGTTTGACCCAAATAGAAACAGTCAATAGAAAAATATGCCCTTATATTATTTTGCTTTTCACAAGCGATATCATCGAAGATAAAAATAGAGTTTGATTTTGCACAATTAGGGATCAATCACATCTTGATTGTCGCTGAAGGTAAAGTAACCTATGTCCTTCATTGGAAGTAAGATTTCCTGTGAAAGTTTGTACTTGTTTTGATTCAATGACTTAGAGTATACGTATACATGTTTAAATTTCAAACCATTTTTTTCAGTAAGCAGACTGATCGTTGCGTTTGTTTTACCACAATTGGAGGGACCACATATAATACCACGTATACTATTAGGAAGTAAATCACCATGTTTTGAAGTAATACACTTTTCATCAAAGTCATGATTTTGAATGGAGAGTTTTTGTTTCTGAGCAACTACTTTCATCTTTGATGGATGAAATAAAACTAAACGAATAATTACATCTTTATTTATATAGTAGACTATATTACAATAATAATTATAATTTTTTTACTTCTCCGGTGAGTGGACTGTACTGTACAATAGCATCATGGAGAATAAGACCATATACAACGATTCCATTATCGAAAGGTGTTAGAGATTCCATTTCCAATTTGATGTCCACTGTTGAGTTTTTTAAGGATTCATTTTGTTTAAAGCAGTCCATTACAAATACTGGACATGATTTGAATTCGGAATAGTTGAATAATGCATCTTTATCATCTTCACCATAGTAATCACATCGAAATTTCAAAAAATTGCGATAGGCAGGTATGTATTGGTTAGCACTGAAGTTCAAATGCATTGCTTCATATGGATAATACTCAGTGCATATAAAGAAAGTGTGAAAATATAATACAGTTAAAAGAGAAAAGAAAGCTTGAGTTAAATAAAAGTCAAAACAGTTCTCAAATGCATGTAAATCTGAAAACTTTTACGGCGTGTATTTATGCAACACAAATGACACAATTGCATTGATACATTTACAAATCCCGTTTCAAAGTTGTAATGTAAATTGATGACATATAAAAATAGAATGTTCGCTAAATGCTTTCACAGCAAAATAACTGCGTTCATTATGCAATTATTAGTATTAATGTATGAATACCCACGCTGCACCGAAAATTACAAGTCATGTTTTAAGTGTTGTTTCAAAAATTGAATTGGAGTAATTTAAAGAGCATTTTAGATACATTAAATGGATAAATTGCATGCATATGTTTCGTCTGAGCTTACGTAAGTACAAAAAGGTGTGTTTTAAGTGCTTTTTGTTGTTTCAAAATGGAATTGGCTAATTTAAGTGTAATTTTTTCATATTTTGAAAAAATTATTACATGAAATGATAAATTGTCACTTCTAAAACACAACTGCGCTGAAAAAAAAATTTTTTTTTCTCAGAATTAGGTGAAAAATTTAAATTTTTAAGAGCGCATTTTTTCTAGGACTTTACTGTTTCCCTCCCCCCAAACCGCGCCTAAACCCCTGCACCGGAGCACGTCCTCTTCGACTCGTTTTCTATCTCTTTCCATAGATATGTACATACATCTTTTCTTACATCACACACTTTCAAACATACATCAATTTCATAGCTAAAGTACACGTCTATCGTTTACACAGCAATAATTGCAATTATGCATTTCATTCTAGTACAATACTTGTAATTCTATTTGAATATAATATTACAAATCATACTGATAATACTATATGGGTGCATTTTTGCAATTGCATGCTTTTTACTCATTACGAGTACAATCCATTTAACATGAGTTTTAATTGTGTATATATATGTAAGATGTCTAAAGATTCATTGTGAGAGTTATTATTACTTTATTTCATGAAAAATCGTTACAATCTATTTTAGAAAAAAACCGTATTACAAATTAGTTACACTATTGTTTTATTATATCATATTTCATATTGGTGCTCAATTTATTTGGGAAAAATGTATTTTTAATATTCTAATAGTAAAAGAGGACCTTCAAGTTTTTTCCAAATTTTTTTAGTTCTATCATTGGCGCTCTAATTTATTGAGCCTGTATACGAAATTTCAGAATTTTTGGGTAAAGGACATTGGAGTTGTGATTTGTTAAGCAATTAACAACGTTCACTTACATATAAATTTTCATTGGTAAAATTCATCTTTTTTTATCACATTTTTTGTTTGTTTTGGCAAATCTTTGAAACTGCTATCATTGGCGCTCTAATTTATTGGGTCTGTATACGAAATTTCAGAATTTTTGGGTAAAGGACATTGGAGTTGTGATTTATTAAGCAATTAACAACGTTCACTTACATATAAATTTTCATTGGTAAAATTCATCTTTTTTTATCACATTTTTTTGTTTTCGCAAATTTTTGAAACTGCTATCATTGGCGCTCTAATTTATTGGGTCTGTATACGAAATTTCAGAATTTTTGGGTAAAGGACATTGGAGTTGTGATTTATTAAGCAATTAACACCGTATACTTAACAAATTTTTTCATTGATGTGATATTTTTTTTTTTTTACTTTTGAGAAATTTTGGAAAATGTTATATTTTGCGCTCTTACATATTGAGTTTATATACGAAAATTCAGAATTTTTGGGTAAAGGACTAAACTGATATGATTTTCGCTTCTTAACTAGCATTGTTTACATGGATGGATAGAAGGGAGTATTTATACCTAAATTGAGAAAAACAAATCATAGTTATTTTCTTTTATTCAGTAAATGCTATAGATTAGATAAGCAGGACGATAATACAAAATTTCCATTAAACATAGTGTTATGTGAATTAATATTATACTTAGCCTTTATAACATCATCAATATCTTTATAAATGTCATCATCATCACCACCACTGAATTCTCTCTCACGGAAACGACGGTAGTCAACAACTTGTTGTATGAACTTTTCATAAAAACACACCAGATTGTAAGATTCAAGAAATTCCAGTCTATAGCTTACTATATCCTTTAAATTGAATAGTTCTTCTATACTATGTGAGTTGAATGTGCAAGAACAGCACTTGTAGTTTTCTATCATAACAGTTTTCAAAATTCTGTCATATCCTTTAATTAATTCCCAATTGTAATAAATACCAAGATTACTAGATAGAGATTCATAATGTTGATCATAGATTATATCTTCTTCGTTTACATTTGACTAATCAATTTTATTTTCAATTTCTTGGGATCGGAAAAATTGTAATTCTACATATGAATACCATCTTAGAAGCTCATTCCATTCCTTCATATCCAACACTACATTATTGCTTTGATCAGAATTACCACACCCAATACGCACCACTGGTGCAAGGTTGAGGTGTGTACTGTATCCAATTTCCAGATGTTTTGCATGATGAGTATCGTTCGATAGTTTATAATAAGTACAATCGATTAAGTATTCCTTAGCTGCTTGTTTATACACTTCATCCTTATATTGAAACGATGATGTCCACTCAGTCTTAGCAGAAGAATAACCTTCATCGTGTTTCTCTTCATTTTTACTACTACCATCACTATTTTGAGAGCACCAACAACAAAATGTTAAATTATTATTCAGATTGTTACTGCAATGATGTGAGGTATCCATATATAACGGTGAACTTCTGAGTTTCGATCGTTCCAGAAATGATTTTATTGCTACTTGCATGACTTTACTTGCTCACAATTTCACTATGACTAAACGCTTAAGAAAATAATTCTAGTATTTCAATTTTACATATGGTAGGGGTGCTACTATTAAAAAGAAAATGTTATGTTTGTTGTTTTGCCAGCTGCACCCAAACTACTTATAAACACATCCTTCGTGTTTAGGAGTGTTTTAAATTCTTCAATTCGTGTTTCTTTTTTTTGAAATACACATAAAAGCGTTCCGGCAATACACATTTAAAATCACCCGTTTCTATCACTATACGTTCACCGTACTTAGTATTCATTATGTCCATATTCGTTACTTTATACTTTCTCGATATATCGAGCTCGCGCGCATTTTTAAAGAATTTGCAATAGGTGCTTTGGTTTAACCCTGTTAATTCCATATTTAACAATTACGAGTTGCAGACTGATCTCAACATACAGCTCGCTGCAATTTATACAAGAAATGTGCGTCCTACATATTACAACATGCTTAAACTTGTTAAATACCTACTTTTGACCTTGACTAGAAATATAATATGATGATGATCAGCTCCAAAAAGTTTGACCTTGAAAATTATATTCTTACATTTATGATTACCTTGCAATTTCTATTTTTTAGCTTTTCACCTTTTATATTTCTAAGAAATGTAATATGACACCACCGTAAGTCTTCGACCTTGAATACTATTTTTGATTACCTTGCAACTTCTATGTTTACCTTGACCAAAATTTTAAATCCCCCCCTTCCGATTTCACCACCAGGAGTGACCTTGACTTAGCAGGGTTACCAACCTAACACGTGGCCTTGACTTAGCAGGGTTACTACCCCTTCAACCTTCACAGGGTTACCAACAACGTGGCCTTGACTTAGCACCCCTTGAAATAGGCAATGTTACCAACCTAGAAATCTAGTAACTTTTCTGGTGACTTTTTCTAGATCTGGTGACAAATCTAGTGACAAAAGTGGATCAGAAGTGCGGTAGTATATCTTAGGGCAATGTTACCAACCTAGAAATCTAATGACTTTTCTGGTGACTTTTTCCAGATCTGGTGACAAATCTAGTGACAAAAGTGGATCAGAAGTGCGGTAGTATATCTACTAGCTAAGTATTTTAATAACGACAATTAGATTAATAAAAAATTACAGGGTACCGGCAAATAAATGTAATAACGAAAGAATGCATTTTAAGTTTATTACCTTGTATTTGCAAAAATTTAAGGCATGTTACATTAATTGAACATTACACAACATAATCAGTTTAAATTTATTTTTAAAAACCAAGGAATCCTGGTTTACGATTTTTGTTTCAACCTTAGAGTCATTTTTAGGTTTAGGTCCAAAGACATTAAAAGGATTTGGTACTATACCACCAACAAGATCTTTAACACCTTGAACACTACCGGTAATTTTTTCCTGAACAGAACCCACACCTTCACCAACTGAATGAACAGTATCAAATAATAAATATTCAGCATTTTGTACTTGTGATTCTAACACATGAAGTGCTTTACAGGTTGCACTTTGCAAACGTTGGTTAAACCAGCCCATAAACCCATTTCACAAAATCTAAAGTTATGGACATGAGAAGGTTTAGTGTTAATCTGTACATAATTATTATGTTCACTCGAAAAACTTGGCACCTCTTTATTATCTATATCCACTTTTCCTCGTCGAGCAAATTTATAAATTACGTCAACAAAAATGTCTCTCATTTGTCTATCTTCGTTTGTGAAATCATCTTCTGCATTTGTAATAGGGGTGCCATTTAATGAGTTAGCTTGGAACAAATAAATCAAATCGTCTCCATGTGAAACAGTGTCGTTTATTTCATCTGAAAATATGATTAAGATAATTTAAGTTACATAATTACATTAAACATAAATACCATTAGTATCATCTCCAATTATTGGAAGTCCACGAAGGAAGTGATGAGCACGTCTTTTGCGAGTGCGGTGTTCAAATCTGTATAAATAAGCAGGCGCCCCAGATTTAGACCATAAGTCCGCTGTTAAAAATGCTGGTAAATTAAACAGTGCATCCACTAAAACAATACAATAACAAGAATTAGTTTTTAGGGTTTCCATAAATATAATAAACTGTTCTTCATCAAAAGTGAACAGTTGAAAACATGATGCATAAAAATTATTTTGTGAATCTTTGATTTTATTCACCATTCACTTAAAGCTTAAATTATATTCGTTTGCATTTCAGTTTTCAAGTCTAGTTATTTTTGGTAGATAATTGCAACTTGAATTATGTGTGACGGTATTTAGTACAATTACCACCATTATGCTTTAGGTTTATAAGTTAAAATTTAGACCTTCTTAATAGAGTGTCTTTGATTGAAATGTAGAATATATTAGATTAAAGATTAATATAGTTTCGAAGGTAATTTGTAATAAATGAAAAATGTAAAATTTGCAAACATCGGTAAAATAGCATACTTCTATAAAACAATCAATATAGGTGAGAGTGGGGTAATTTCGACATGTTAAGGTTTCCAGGCTTTTAAAGATTATTTGTATTTACAGAAAAAAACTTTATTTACACATAGTATTAACAGTTTTTTAGTAGATAATATGACTTTTAAACCAAAAACATATCAATTAAAAGTAAAAAATAATTTTTTTTCTATTAATGTCATATGACGAACTTGCCCTCACCTATGGGGTAAATTCGACTAATATATTTTATATTCTGCATAAATCACAGAAGAAACTAGCTGTTATCTGTTCAAAATCTGTGCAGTCTTCATGGGACCACCGGAGAGATTCACAGTTTTCTTCCTTATTCCATATCTGTCATTACAATACATGCAAAAGGTTTCATCTTCATCTTCTTGAGTGTTCATGGATTTTTCCCTTTCGTGCCTAGTTTTTCTCAATTTTTTTGTGACTGTAAAATTTCTTCTTACGCTTTTTTTCTTCTGGGAAGCCAGTTTGGCTTCCAGTTCGAGTTTATATGGAGAGTACGTAAGTTCTTCTGATTTTTTGTTTTCTTTTTCTTTTGTTTGGATTAAAATGTTTCGGTTTTGGTAGAGAAGATATTTCGGCAACTGTCATTTTCTTATTTTCTTTTTCTTGGGGCTCTTGAAAACAGCATGCCGCCTTTGAAGTCCCCGGGTATGGATTTAAGAAAGGATTAATTTCTAAAATGTGCATGATGGATTCAATAGGTCCATTCACGTCCACAGCGATCTTTGCAGCATCTTTAGCCTTATCGTTATTGGTGGCATCCTTAAGTGGAACTGTATGGTTATTGTTCTTTTCCTCGCCCATTGATTCGTTTTGAGTAACATCCAAACATGAATCTGCTACGGCTGACGAATTACAGCAGAACTACCCAAAAACTCGTGATCACCAAATACATTGTCATTGAAAGGGTAAATGCGTGATTTTTCAAAACTGTCAAAGTGTTTATGGGGTTAAAACTTTTAGAAAGACTTATTTAATTATTGGTCCCATGGAATAACCGGTAAGTCTTTCCCCTGAATGATTCGTCATAAATGTTTCCATCTCAGACGAAAGGTAACACTTAAATCGACCAAGGACCCCTACATCAAGGGGTTGCAATTTATTGCTTGTGGGAGGGCGGAGGTTGGTCATAATTAAGCCATTATTCCTGAAGTAATTTATAGCATCAAGCGTTTTGTGACTGCCGTGTCCATCCAATATCAATAAAACTGGATTCTCTTTAGAAGGAACAATACACTTAACAAAATGGTTTTAAAATTTAAGAAATAAGTCGCCATCACTCCAACCGGATGGATTGCAATATGCTGCAGTGTTTGGAAATGCTTACTTAATATCTATATATGCTAATTTACAATATTGCTATTACAATTCTATTCACTATTTACAATTGATTTTCTAATGCCTCTCTTTACCTCAATCCACCTACACTGTCTTCCTCGCCACTTAGCCGTCTTCTTCTTTTCCATATTTCTTCCATCCAGTCCCCTCCCATTTCTTTCTCCCCCAGTATCTCCTCTACCATCCTGTCCTCTTCCATTACCTCCTTGCATACTTTCATCATATGATTGATCGTTTCCATCTCCCATAGTCTACATACTCTGTCTTCATAACTTCTCCAATATTTGTTCCCTCTTTCTTCATTTCCACACCTAAATCTCGCTATCATTTTCTTTCTTTCTTTCCTCCCTTCTTTCAAGTATCCTGGTATCCCTTATCCCTTGAGCTTCCTATAGCTTGTATTGTATTTACCTTCCTTCATCTTCATCAATCTTTCCTGCCTTTGGACATCCCTGTCCCTTCTAATTATCTCCTCTCCAATGCTCACACCTTCACTTCTTAGTCTCTCCACTCTTCTTTCGCGTATGCATTTCTTTCCTGGTTTCTTTCCGTACTTTATTCTACCTTCTTTTATTTCCTTCCAGCATTCTTGTAACATCTTACACTCTGATCTACTTATTTCCTCCTCGTATATCATTACTTTCTTTCCCGTCTCTAGCCTTATTTTTTATGCTTGCGCTTCCTCTCTGATGATGAATCCCGGTGTTTCTTTTTCCACTCCCAGTACCAATTTCCAGTATTTTTCTTGCAGTCCCTCTATCTCTTTATACTCCTTCCACATCCCACACTTCCGCCTCGTACAACACCACACTTTTTATTAGTTTTTCAAATAATAATCTCCTTTTCATTCAGTCCATTCCGAACAGTCTTTATCCTACACTCCACTTGCCCTATTTATTTATTCCATTTTCTCACTCGTTATTTTATATGCTTTCCATCTTTATTGTCTTGTCTCATAGTGTATCCCTTTACTTGCTGTATCTCGTCTTCCCTCCATTTCCACTCCTTCTTTTTCGTTTTTCCTTCCCCTTTTCTCAATACCATTACCTTGGTTTGGTTCCCATTTACTTCCAAATCTTTTCTTTTTAAATATCTGTCCATAGTTTTTAACTTCTCCTTCATTTCTTTTTCTTCCTTCGTTATTAACACTATGTGACGACCACACTTTCCTGTTCTCTACCACCACTCCTCCTTTTTGTTGACCCTTTAATGTCTCCTCTAGATCTCCTGTGCATATCGCGAACAGGCTTGGGCTCAATGGGCATCTTGGGCTCAGTCCCTTCCTTGTTATGAATCTTTCACTTAATGTTCCATTCACCCTCGCCCGATTCCTCGTTTCTTCATATATTTCTTCTATCCTTTCTATTAATATTTCGTTCATCTTCTTTTTCCTCAAGTATTTCCACAGCTTTTGCCTGTTCACCCTGTCAAATGCGGCTACAAGGTCCACAAATACCGCTACCATTTTCCCCCCTTTCTTTTCTAGTTCCTTATTTGCCATGTGTTTCAAAATATATATGTTGTCCTCTCCTAAATCCTACTTGACCGTCTGGTAGCAGTTTCTTTTCTTCTGCTTCAACCGATCTTCCAGTACCGTCGCGTCGCGTAAAGCGATTCCTCTGTAATATGTCACTTATTTTTTATCCCCTTTTTTGTGCACCGGATATATGTGTCCTTCTCCCCACCTCTCTGGGAATCTTTCCCCTCCCATATTTTATTTACTATTTCAGTCATCCTTTTTGAAATATCTCTTCCATTCGTTTACCTGTATTCCCGCTTGCATCCTTCCCCTCTTTACATTCTTTCGATATTTCAATACGTCCTCTTCACTTTATGTTCCTTATCGGTTCTTCATTTTTCTTTTTGTTTTCTTCCTTTTTCCTCTCGAATGTTTTCTTGTATTTCTGTACTGCTTCTTTATATTCCTCTTATTATACGTTCCCTTTCTTCCACTGTCTTAGTTCTTTTGCCTTCTTCTTGGCCTCCTTGTATTCACTGTCCTACCACTGCTTCCAACCCGTTTTCTCCTCTTTCCATATTTCAAACTTTACTTTCTCCGCTGCATCCTCCATTCTAACTCTCATTTCTTCCACGCTTTCTTGTACTCCCTTCCCTTCCCATATTGTCTTTCCCATACTCTCTTTGTACCTCTTTATACTCTCTTCTGTCCATACCTTCTTGGTCGAGAATTCCTCCACTTTTCTCTTCTCCTTTCTTTCTGCCCCTTCCATTACCATTTCCAGTGGCTGATGATCCGATTCGATCCTCTCCCTACCCTTCCTCCGCCTCTGCATTTCTAATTTAAAAATTATCTGCGTTCCACCATGACAGAATAGATTCTAAAAAAGATGGGTCAAAGTCACTCGGTAAAAATTAACGCGCGAAATACCCCACGCTTTAATTGAACAGTTGTATTACAGTAATTGTCAATCCTTACATCAGAAATTTAAAACACTCGATAATTACATGTTACGCGAGACCTAAGGAACAACTAACTATTTACTTACATCTTCCGACAAGTCAGTTCATAAATTTCCGAATCCAGGCGATTCTGCACAAAAGAAGTCCCTTTTTTGTCCCGTTTCTGACGTTTTATTGTTTAGGCGGAATTAATCAAAGTCTAGAAAGTACGAAAAAGATAGCGCGACCGTCAGATGAGACCCAACATTCTGGCACTTTTTTCGACTTAAATCAGTAGTGCGTAATCAAGTCTAAGGCGAAAAGAATTTGGTTACTACGGTGTCTTGTACGTGTGGAAAATAAATATACCGGTGTGTGTAAATAAATATAGTGTAAATAGTTCCTTAGTTAAGGTTAAGTGTTAATAACTGTTTTTAAATAAATAATCGTTGTAGTGTAGTGTGTATCTATGACGGTAAAAATCAGAAAATTAAAAAAAGTGTAAGTTTAATGGAAATTTGGAAAGTGAATACCCATTTATTCAAGAGACAACCTCACATAGTGATATAAAGTGCTTGTGTACAGTTTTCACTTATTCAACATATATGTACACTTAAGCGTAAAAAGGATATCGCTGATCGTATTCAAAAGAGAGCGATTAGGCTTATAAATGACCCGTCCTTAACTTCTCACATACAGTCCCTTGAGCATAGAAGGATGGTTTCAGTTCTTTCTTTGTATTATCGTTATTATAACGGCTATTGTGCTGCTGAATTATATTCTTTGATACCATCTCGGGCTATCTTTGCGAGAAACACTCGGTTCGATCATTCACGTCATCAGTATGCAGTACAAATCTCCACTTGTCGTACCAAACGGGCGCAATCCACATTTTTCTACACGGCTTTTAAACTCTGGAATGATCTCCCTAGTTCCTGCTTTCCTCTCACTTATGATATGAGAAAATTTAAGGTAGCTGTTCATAGGCATCTCTTGGTAATTCATTATCGCTCTATCCATCCTCCTAAGTGTTTCTGAGTGCTTTAGCACGATAGGCCAAATTTAGCCTGTTCAAAAATTGTGCCGTGTGGTGGTTAGACACGTGGCAACTTAGACTAGAGTATCAAATTTAAAAGACATTTCTCCCTCGCCTTCCCCTTACTGAGGAGTATTTGTTACTTCTCAGACTCTTCGAGTGGCCTGTATTTCCTTTTTACAGAAACAGTCACCTTATCTAAGATTTATCATTATGATAGCTTGACAAAAATAAAAAGCGCTTATGTAGGGGTCTGACCTTAAATCACATTTAAACAAGTTGATACCTGAATAATTTTATCTAATCACTAACTAATATTTTGTTACTGAAAACGTGAACTGTTAATAGTAAGTTAATTTGCGTTGCTTAATCAAAAAACTAATCACTTGGGTAGGACCAACTCGAACGCCTATATGTAAATCATTTCAAGTCTGAAATTGACTTTTTTCAGTTGCACGTTATTGAAAAGGACAAATATAGCACTTGTGGTCTTTCGATTCCTTGACCAAGCTAATGTAACCCAACGTTTACGGTGGTGAGCGTTTTGCTTTTTTCATCTAGTTTCAGTATAAAAGAAAAAAATTCTCCTGTCCAGAATTGGAATACATAAAGTTATATACGAAATGAAAGCAGAAGAAATCCAAATTTGGACCACTTTTTTGACAATGAGTTGAAAAAATGTGAACATAACAATGCTCTACAGTGCACAAAAAAATCCAGAAAAGCCTGTCATCGCGTCACTAGCTGAAATACGAAATTTCACTGGCGTTTTATTATGGATGCCTATGATGAAACAACCGACCACCAGAAAATATTGGGTTACCAATCCAGCTGCTGCTGATGTTATGTGGGCTAATAGATTTCAACAGCTGAAATGAAATTTGCATTTCAATAATAATGAAGTACTAAAGAATAATCTGGACAACATATCACCAACGTTCCACGAGTCTGACGATCCCTTTAGAGGAAGGTCTCTCTGCAGATGAGCAGATAATACTTTTTAAAGGTACAATTTCCTTAAAAACCTATAACCCTAAGAGACCCCACAAATGTAGGTTCAAGATTTGGATTTGGAGTGAGTGGATTCTGTTATGAATTTGAAATATGTGCAGGAAAAATGGAAGGTTGTATACCAGATTGACGAGCTGCCAACAACGTAATTGTAAGGCTGAGAAAATCCAGACTCGATGGCAAAACTCACAATTTTTTTTATGATAATTACTCTTGCTGTCTCAAACTGGTATCTTTTTAAGAAAAGGATCAATTTAATCAGTTGCAACCATATGAACAAATCGATTGACGGATTATAAAATGCCATCAGATGAAGAAATGAAAAAAGTAAGCGAGAGACTACACTCAGAATATTACAAATTCTGAAGGAATAAATGTGTTATAATGATAAGGTAGTGTCTTTGGTTTCTCATATGCAGGTGTAGAACCATTTCATGAAGTAAAACGCTGCTTCACATCTGAAAATGAAAAGAGAGAAATACTTTGTTCCGACGTAGTCGAAGTATAAAATAAGCATACGTTGGTGTAGATTTATTACACTCTCTAATAGGATTGTATACCCCATATACATACGCAGTAAAAAATGGTATCACATATTCTTTTTTCATCTAATTGATCTCGTATTCTTAAAATCTTGGTTACTATATAGAAGAATCTCAAATCAAATAGCCGGTATCGACGAAAATTGTGTCAAGTTGAGTTTGTTGTCGTTCAAGGGATTGTTTAAGTTGCAACCGCAATTGCAACAATGTCGAAAGCAATGACGTCTATCATCCAATACAGAGCGGCCCAAGAAACGTCAACGAAAGCAACACACACCAGACTATGATCTACAAAAGGGCAATATAGAACACTTGCCTTTTCACACTGACCCAATACATTGTCAAAAGTGCGAAGTGCATTTGTGCTTATATTTTGTAAAGAACTGCTTCCCAGGTTTTCATTTGTAGTAATGTAGTGTAATTACGTTGGTTTGGCACATTGAGAGAATGAACAACGCAAGATTAACGAAGCAAATGTATGTAGGTGAGGTTAGAGGAAACGCCGGGCCTGGTAACCAGCGTAAAACTTGGCTGAATGTAATATAATGTATGATAAAGGAAATAAAGATAAGGAGTTTTAAAAATAAAAGGTCATGTCAAAAACAGTGTATGAATCTTGAGGAAGCTAGAGAGGTATGCGGAGATAGGAAAGCATGTAGAAAGATTGTGAATGAAAAATAAATAAGAGGCATGGATTATTTTGCCTACCCCGCAAGTTAATCGTGTGAAGGTTGTCATTTGTAATAAATTCGTTTCCTATAACTTGTTCCTAATTTTTGTTAAGGATAACATTATGATTCAATATAATATGAATATTTTTAGTTTTTAGTTGGTAAAATTAAAAGTTTTTCAGTTTTCCTAATTATATGCACAATGTTTCCACATGGAAACATTATATTATTTAACAATTAATGGTTTAAATGACCAAGAAAATATTTTTAAACATTTTTATAGGTAAGCGTAAATGAGACCATAGAAGAAAAGTCAACATTACAAAATTGCTAATATTTCATTGAAATTGAGTACAAACCTTAATGAATATTATACCCCCATTTTTCAAAGTAATATAAAAACAAGAAACATTATTTTATGTTTGAACAGTTTCATATTAATTATTGCACATCTTAATTTTAGAAATATGCATTCGTCCGTAACATACCCTGCATTTAGCTCTCGAGTTTCCAAGTAACAAAGATATTTTTGATCGCGGTCTGTACCGTTAGTACTTAATTACTAACTAGTAACATTTTTGCATTCAGAATCGACGCATAAGAATTTCCAATGATCCAATTTGATTACGTTTAGAGCAACGATCTCATTTTTTACGTCTTTTTGTAAATATAAACGTCTAAAGATGGTTATGGAATTGTAGTTACTATTTAAAAACATTTAAAACAAGTTGTTTTTAGAGTGAGATGCCCTGTACAATATTAAAAAAAAATCTGAAAATTAAGATATTTCAAAATACTACAAAAGTCGCCTAACAAATCAGTGGCGGATTGCAATTTTTTTCTAGTTTTAAACATTGTATAAAACAAATATGGCGTCCATAACAAAAAAGAAAGTCGGCAATTGTTTCTTAATATCTAGCAGACCTTGAACAATGTTTCTTATAAAATGATATAAAGACTATTGAACAGTAAGCATACATCAAATTTCAAATCGTTACCTTTATACATAAAAAAGTAATTAACATTAATGAAAAATCACAATTATTATATTATTATGAATATCTCAGTAAGCTTTGATTTTTTTTTAAATGTATTACCGGTTTTTTTCTGTGTATAAATATAAGAAACTTTTTTCCCATTTAACGATTCCTGTATATCCTATAGCTTCTAAGATCCCAATGGTGAGCATTCAAATTTTTCCCACCCGGTATATAATACATATATATATATATATATATATATATATATATATATATATATATATATATATATATAGTCTTTGTTCGGGGTCTTTCTAACGTAAATTGTTGAACATCATTCGTCGTCCATTTAATCAATAATTGTACAAATAATGCTCACAATCCTACTTATATGATTTCGTACCATAAATAGCCACAAATATGCGCAGCATAACAAAATATTAACCAAAAACAAAATCGTCGATAACCGTCATACGTAAAAATGTTTTCACGTGAAAAAATACTTTTGTTAACATAAACGGTGCATTTCATTTTCCAACTATATTATTCCTATTCCGTGAGTTCTATTGACAAGTTTTAAGTCATGCCACTTCAGCCAAAACATTGCCAAGCACACATCAGCAGAATTGATAGTATTATAAACCAGATCCAGTAACTTTTTTACTACGGTATGTTTATGACGAAACTTAAAAATACCCGCGTCATGCGCGACCGAATGTAAACGATATTATTTCCTTTAAACGGCTGAATTGTTACCATACTGTCACAAAATAGTTATTTAATAAACAAGTGTGTTAAGAGATATCCGATAACGCATTAATGATCTCCGAGATCATTAATCGCCAATTATCACATGGGGTCCATCAATCGTATACCTGTATATCTACTAAAAATTATCAAAAGTACTTTTAAGCCTCTATTGCATTTTCCTTTTTTAGTGCTGACTTTTCTTCTATGGTCACATTTACGCTTACCCATAAAAACGTTTAAAAATATTTTCTTGGTCATTTACATCATTAACTGTTAAATAATATAATGTTTCCATATGGAAACATTGTGCATCTAATCAGGAAAAGTGAAAAACTTAATTTTACCAACTGTTATTAAAAATATTCATATTATATAGAAACATAATGTCATCTTAAACAAAATTAAGAACAAGTTATAAGAAACGAATTTACTACAAATGACTTAACGTTCACGCCATTTCCTTGCGGGGTAGGCAAAACAATCCCTGCTTCTTATTTATTTTTCATTCACAATCTTTCTCCATGCTTTCCTATCTCCGCATACCTTCCTAGCTTCCGTAAGATTCATACATTGTCTCTGACATGCCCTTTTATTTTTTTCTTTCCTTTATCATACATTCTACTACATTCAGCCAAGTTTTACGCGGCCTACCAGGCCCGGCATTTCCTCTAACCTCACCTGCATACATTTGCTTCGTTAATCTTGCGTTGTTCATTCTCTCAATATGACCAAACCAACGTAATTACAATACATTACTACAAATAAAAACCCCGGAAGCAGTTCTTTACAAAATGTAAGCACAAATGCACTTCGCACTTTTGACAATGTATTCGGTCAGTTTGAAAAGGCAAGTGTTTTACATTGGCTTTTGTAGATCATACTCTAGTGTGTGTTGCTTTCCTTGACGTTTCTTGGGCTGCTCTGTATTGGATGATGGGCGTCATTGCTTTCGACATTGTTGCAATTGCGGTTGCAACTTGCACAATTCCTTGAACAACAACAAACTCAACTTCACACAATTTTCGTCGATACCGAATATTTGATTTGAGATTCTTCTATATAGTAACCAAGATTTTAAGAATACCAGATCAATTAGATGAAAAAATATTCTGTGATACCATTTTTTAATGCGTATGTAGATGAGGTATAAATATAATCCTACTAGGAATGTTGTAAATCTACGCCAACGTAAGCTTATTTTATACTTTGACTTCATCGGAGCAAAGTATTTCTCTCTATTCATTTTCAGATGTGAGCAGTTTTTTACTCCATGAAGTGGTTCTACACCTGCACATGTAGAAACCAAAGACACTATCTTATTATTATAACAGCATTTGTCCCTTCAGAATTTGTAATATTCTGAGTGTAGTCTCTCACCTACTTGTTTTCAGTTCTTTATCTGATGACATTTTATAACTCGTCAGTCGATTTCTTCATATGGTTGCAACTGATTGAATTAGTCTTTTTCTTTAAAAATGTTAGTAGTTTGAGACTGCAAGAGTAAATCATAAGCCGTGGAGATGGCTCGACCGCAGTACCTAGTAAACCTGAGAGATATAGCTAATAGATTTGATTTTGTGTACGTTATGCATTAAATTATCAACTTTGCTGTTACAGTTATTAATAGAGTTTATACACGATTACATCATATATGCCGATGTGTAACGCCATCAATTTTAGGTAAGAAAAACAAAACTACTGTAACCTAACATAATTAGATTAGATAAATAAAACTACTGTAACCTAAGAGAAAAAAAAGTGCACGAGCCGGAAATCGAACCAGCACTAAAAACGTGGAAAAGGACTCCTACCACTACACCACCAGCGCTCTAGCAGCTTGATATTGAAAGTGATATTTAAACCATTTATAAAAAATACCTATTTATATAGATAACGCATGCGCAATTTGTCATCGGCAGCACATTACTATATCTTCCTTCATTTTCTATGTTCTTTGGTAGAAATTTTCTTTAGTGCGCCCTAGTCGAACGCTGATGATGATAGCGTAGCTAACGAAACGCGTTCGGTGTTTTCTAATTTTGTGTGGTACGTGGGTGTATTTTGTTTGTTTTGTTGTTTTTGTTTGCTTTGCTTCCTTTTTAACTTTAGTTTTAATTTTTAATGCAGTGCAATAACCTTTAAATTACTCATTTTGGATTGCATACAGTCCACGCGAATTGACAAAGTGTAAAAAAAGTTATATACTGTACAGAACTATTCTGGTGCAAAGAAAAAGAAATCTCTCAAAACATCTACTTTAATTTACTTGACTAGGATTTTATGCATTACGATCACAACCGACATTGTGATGAGTGATAATTATTTATGCATTAAGCACATAATGAGGATTTTATGGTCCGAGGTTGCGTAACACCCTTAGATACTACTTTTGTTCATTTAACCCACTCCAAAGAATAATATTTGAGTTCTTTTAAACTTTTTTATAATATCAATATTTATGAATAAAATTTAATACCTGTAGATGATTATTATTTATTACGTTTTATTATAACTGAATGGGTTCAATTTATAAAGATATCATTTACTAGTTAATTTTTACTTTGCTTGCTAATTAATTTCGGTTTGCGTAAATGAATCTTAAGCTTTATGTTTACTAACTCCTTTCTTAATGAGTTGCACCGGCTAACTCAAGTTAAGATAAAGAAACGATTTCTGTTATCATTGCCCAAAATTATACTCATTCTGATTTATTTATTTCTCTGGATTCCTATTGAGTTGACCTTTCTGCATGTATATATTCAATATTTGTATACGTTTTTAATGTTAATAATCTTTAGCAATAAAAGTAAATCAAACGTTATACTCATTTAATTAAATTCTAATTATGAACGAAAATGCATCAATATGCTGGTCACAAATATTTACAGAATCAAACCTACATCTACAATAACCTTCTTAAAACTAACATATAACAAATAAAATCTTTATCAGAATCAAACGAATTGTTCTCGTTTAATTGAGACAATCAAATGTAAAGTTTCGAGAAAATCAAACACAAAAAAGTTTTATTTATTAACACAAACAAAAAAGGTTCTTACTTATTTTCGTTGCAACTGATGATGTAATGCTGGCGTTTCTTTGTCCGCTAAAGGGGGTCTCAGATAGGTTAAAAATTGCTCTTCAGATGATGTCACTTGCCGGCACCCTGGCACCGTGTTTATATTGTTTTCCTTATCTTTTCTTATACCCTTGTGTAGTTGAATACGTGTGTAATTTTCTTTAAGTAATGATTTTAGTAAATAATTGTTGGATGTTTCCACTATACAGTTTTTATATAATTGTTCAAATTTAATCACAAACGGCGTGCGCAAAAACTGCACGCGAACTACGGAGAGCCATACTTTCGTTATCAATGTTTTTTAGTTATTACACTTTATACACCGATCTATCATTTGGGTCGATTGTCTTACTGTACATTTATCACTCGCTATTAAACCATCAATTTGGAGTACTTTCAATGAGCACTTAAAACGCTATCGTAAACTATTACGCAATCTTTCTATTACACCTAATTTACCAATTTTTGCACTTTTTATTATTTTAATAAAGAAGGTAATTTTCTACTTCTTCCCTATCACCGTTAATTAATCCTTATTTGTAATTTTAACACTTTATAGGAAAGCGTGACTACACAATGTCGCGTACACTGCGAATTCTGATCGCGTATTTTTTTTATGCGAATCTTTCTGTTCGCTTACTTATCGCGACTCTCTGTGTCCGCTCCCTGTACGCGACTGACTTAAAAACTGAATATCATTATTATAACAGCGTCATTGCTTTCCAACACATTAATTCTCTCGCAATACCGCGTATTTTAAATATTTTTACAGTGAATATATAGATAACTTATTAAAATAAACTCAAGTTTTTCATCTTAATATTAATTACATTCAAATACAAATAAACAATAACCGTTTCTTTACCCAGAAAAATAATATATAAATATCTAATCTCATATAATCTAGCGCGAAATTTTGATTTTCTAAAGCTCCCGTTACAAGGTGCGTTATCATGAAAACGAGTAGAAAAATAGGCATGACCAATTGAGAATCCATTTGACGTTCTGGTTAAGTAAGTTTTAAACGCAATAACTGAGATATTTCCAGAAATAAGATAAATGAAATCCAGTATTAGTATAAACATGACTAATTTGTAATAATTGCATTGTAAATATTTTAAATAAACTCATAGTTTTGTGCCTATTATTTTCAATTTTGACGTTTTATTATTGTCCGCTGGGCCATAAAGATGTTTGCGGGCTGTAAAAAGGGAGTTTTTATCTCAAAACAGACCCAAGAATAACCTCCTTAAATATTAGCATGTTATTAAGAAACACCCTGTATACCCTAAATGTTTCATTCTTTGTTCATCAAGTTATCATAGACATCTAAATGTGAGAGTCAACTTTTCATCTTATTATATCGGTTTTGGCATTCGTTGTTGAATAGTAGGCCATGGTCGCTATGTAGCAGGAGTTATAAGGTAGGTAGGAATCATGCACTTTATATTACGCACGAATAAACAACACTGCTTATTATTGCAAATGCGAATATCAAGTTATTGTTCCAGTACAGCTTAACTATTACATCGTGCACGATGTTGAGCAAACAGCAGTTGAAGGAAGAACACCGCTTGAATCCAGGATGAACTTGTTTCCGTCTGTAGACTCATCACTGCGTCCAACAAGGTAACAGTTCCAACGAGATCGGTTGGAACAAGAATTCCACATACTCTTGGAACTCCGTTTCCCTTTGTTAAGAACACGGACATTACAGCTGTCTAGTACGGCAGTTGTTATGCAATAGGCTGAGGAGTAACAACAAGAACAGAAGATTCTCAGTAATGCTGGATCCTTTACAGCTGACTAATACGGCAGTTGTTAAGCAATAGCCTGAGCAATAACAAGAAGAACACAAGATTTCCAGTAGTGCTGAATCCTTTTCCAGCAATACTCACTTCAATCAGACGATACGTTTCGGACAACGCAGGAAGAATTTTTTACCCATAAAAAGAAGCGGAGAAAGCTGCATGTTGTTTTATGTCATTAATTTCTTTTCGGATACAGTTTTATTGCATTTGGCATTAACAAAATTTTTATATTTACTCTGTTAGTGTAAACATAAAACAAGATGGATTTCGTCGTCTTTTGCATTCGTGTATGTGTCCTAGTTTATTTTATTTTTTTTCACTTCTGCCATGTGCTTTTTCCGGTGTTTTTACTTTTTCTCCTCTTCCTTGTACTATTTTTTAGGTACATAATAATGTTCCTCTTTGATAAAGATCGCAAATAAAATTTGACGAAGAGAAGGGCAAATGAATTCGCTACAATACCTATTTTCAAAGTGGAACTGTGAATGAAAGCCTGGCTCAGCGGTAAAGGTCTCAGACTTGTAAGTGAAAGGTACCAAGTGCTTGGGAAAAAATAATATCATATGAATTCAACTCAAGTGCGAAAACAATCCTTCTCAGGACTAAGTCTGATGACGGAAGCAGAGTCCGCTTCCGAAACGTCGCGATCAAAAAGTAAAAACTGTGAAAATAGGCCGAACAACTCAACTAATAAGAAACCACAGTTACAAAACACCTGTAATACAGAAATTAGATTATTTCATAATTAATTTCTAGGTTATGTTTCAATAACTGTCGACTGCGAATTGCACTTTCGGCGAGTTGTTAGCGAATAGAAGTATATACATCTTATGTGTTTTCATTATCGTATGGAATGTGAGGAGTTACATGTGAGCGGGATCTTTTTAAATTTTAAAACACAAATAAAGCAAAAGTATTATGCTGAAAATATTCCGTACTCTATAGCAACGGATATTCTTGGGATATTTTCTTACTGAATCCCCATGTGCTTGAATTAATTACCGAAAATAATCCAAGCACTAGGAAAATTACAAGTGAATATATAAAAACAAAAAATCTCACCTGTCATCTCTATAATCCTGGTTAATCCTTGCTTAAAATTATTTCGAGCAACTTTAACGTAATTTCTAAATTTAAGTGGGTCTAGTGCAGTTAATAAATTATTACTTTTAGTGTGATTTCCAGCTTTTTTCTTTTTACCAAACGAAGTGAAAGACTGTAATTTTTTAACCAAAACTTCATCAAGATAATGATTAACAGATTGCAATTTCTTTGTTATTTCTTTTTCGTACTTTCCTGAAACACAAACAGATTATGTAAAGATAATTTCAAACAACCACATTTACCATCAATTACTCTCTTAGTTTCATCTTTAGTCATTCCGGTCAGTAATGGTATTTTTGGGGCATTTTTTTCCATTAATTTATCTAAAGGCTCTCCTTCGATCATGGGAGGTAGAGATCTTCCATCATATCTTAATTCCGTAACAGGAATTGATCCTAATTGTCCTTGTATACCCCATACAAAACCACGTTCTTGAATACGATTTGACTCTATTAATGAATCACCCTTAAACACATTGAGATGATTAAATCTGACTTTTCGGTGTTTACACTTTACTTGGACTATATTGTTCCAGATACAGCTTGCAAACATTTTATCATTGGAAGTATATTTGTAGTTGGACAACCTTGAATGTCAGCAACTTCTTTTACAGTATTGCCAGGTTCGTTATCTACTGCCCAATTTGAAATTGCAGTGCCGGATAGTGCAATTACACCATTTGTGTAACCTACATTTGAATATTTGCAATCAATTCTTAATATACTGCGGCATACCTTTCGCTACATCATTAAGGGCAACTAAACTGCGCTGCTGGCACCGGTACCGTGCCCCATAACAACAATTTGATAAGGGTTACCACCAAAAAATCCAATGTGATTTCTAATCCACTGTACTGCCAACACCATATCCCATAAAGCAGCATTTCCGGGTAGTTCACGCGTACCTGTACCCAAAAACCCTAATGTTCCAAGACGATACTTGAATAGCGACAACTACTAAACGTTTCCCAACAAGGTGAGTAACCTAGCGAATGTCAACATAAATAAAAATATTTTAAACGAAAGAGTAGCTTACTCCATACTGAGACGCCGAACCATACCGAAAACCACCACCGTGAATCCACACAACAACGGGTAAACCTAAATAAGTAAATAGGTAAACATTAGTATTTGAATTGTAACTTACCTTCAGTTCCAAGAGGTAAATCAGGGGTAAATACATTTAGAAATAAACAATCTTCATCTCCTGTAATAGTATTTTGTCCTGGTATAGGTTGAAGACACGGCGGTGGGTAAACGGAAGCATCGACATCCCCCGATAGGAAAAACTGTCTCGGACGCTTATAAATACATATACAATTAGTTCATTTTAAAAATGAGTTCATAATCTAAATACCAGAAATCTTTCTTTTCCTGTTGGTGGATGTGCGTACCTTATTCCTTTAAATACATAATGTGGAAATTCTCGTACTCCATGTATACGAGCAGTACGGCCACCAAATCGTATATAAACTATTGGATCGTCAAGGGGCGGAACATCAGCAGGTGAACCTCCAACTACACGTCGTACCCTTGAGTGTTTAGTGTCTTTATTAATTGTCTTTGCTGATATTACAGCAAGAATGACTAGTAACGACACGACGTAAGCACGCATTTTATAATGTAGAATATTTCTAGAACTAATAGATTATTTAAACAGGAAGGATTTTTTATCTTTTCAATGTCACGTACACCTACATCACATTAATCTTTTCTGAATTTTTTTAAGTTACAAAAATTAAGTTGAAAGGAACGTGTATTATCCCTACATTTTTTAAGTAAATGTCAATAATACGTGGAAATTCTTTTTGCTAAAAATAGCTGTAGGTATAATTGTATTATCGTAATGTAGGATATACTATCGTACTATAACTTCAATTTAGAAATTCAAATATTTACACAGGCTTAAGCAAACTGCAATAGATTTAAAAAGAAATAGTATGAGGAAGGGCTCTTTCAAAAAGGGTCCTGACTCATTAGAGGACAACCACAAGTTCATTAGGTGCACAGATGTGCAAATGTGTTAGCTAAAACCTTAAAATACAGAAGATGTAGATGTTGTGATTTTTCAAATGGAACAATCTATATTTTATAAGCACAAATAAATGATCTTTATATTCTAATTTCAAAAATATATAGTTTGTAGGTATTTGGTTTAGTCTTTTTAAAATAAATAGGTTTGAAATTTGGAAATTTTGGAAAAAACTCTTCTATTTTTGCTAATAAAATACAGGGTGTACCATTTAAAAAGTCACAAATCATAGCATTTTTTCAACTTTGCGATGACAATATTTTTATATCAATATCTCTAAAAGATAAAACATGAAAAGCCCTACAACTTTTGTATTTAAGATTTTGACTTACATCTTTGGTTTGACCTGTAGGTGGGGGTCAAAATATAAATGAAAACTGTAAATATAATATACGATGTGTCGCATTTAAAACAAAGACCCCCCAATACACATACTTATTTGCACAAAAAAAAAACTAAATAAGCATAACCAAAAAATGATTTTTTATTAATGTTATTTAACATTGTTAGGTTAATGTTTTTTTGCACTGGATTCGTTTTTTGTATATGCTAACGCTAATGTGAGGTTTTTGTCTTTTTTTCTTTTCTTCGAGTTTGGTTGGCCTTCCAGATTCTATGCGAATATTACCATTAAGTTCCCTATCTTTTCTTCGAGCTACAGCTGTTGGTTGTACATGAATTTTTCGGCTCCTGGTAAATCGAGTTGTGTGGACAAACATGAACATAATTTGTGATGGAGTCTGAACTTTTTCCAATGTAGTCACAAATTTTTTTATCACTGTGATATTGGAAGGGCACTGATCTTTCTTTAATATATATGCAAGACTTATAAATTAATAGCTGCGTTATAGTCTTGGCTGAGTGTTTCGTTAATTGGCAAATCAAACGAACTGTTAACAGTTACAGATATTTGTATCTGAACAATAATACTATTTTCTGTGCAACCAGTTTCACTGGTTTCCTCGGAATCAAAATTATTGTTGGAGTTTATGTTTTTTTTTATGATTGTAGACCTGAACAGGCTAAATATGGCCTATCGTGCTAAAGCACTCAAGAACACTTAGCAGGATGAATGGAGGGATAATGAATTGCCAATAGATGCCTATGAACTGCTACCTTAAATTTTCTCATATCTTAAGTGAGAGGAAAACAGGAACTAGGGAGATCATTCCAGAGTTTAGAAGCCGTGTAGAAAAATGTGGATTGCGCCCGTTTGGTACGACAAGTGGAGATTTGTACTACATACTGATGATGTGAATGAGAGAACAAAGTGTTTCTCGCAAAGATAACCCGAGATGTTATCAAAGAATATAATTCAGCAGCACAATAGCCGTTGTAATAACGATAATACAAAGAAAGAACTGAAACCATCCTTCTATGCTCAAGGGACTGTATGTGAGAAGTTAAGGACGGGTCGTTTATAAGCCTAATCGCTCTCTTTTGAATATGATCAACGATATCGAGAGTGTATTGGGGAGTACTAACCCAGAGGTGAGAATTATATTCCGTATGAAGCCGAAGTTGGGCCTTATACAGCAGAAGGAGTTGTCGAGAGATAAAGTACTGCTTAGATTTGTACAAAAAGCCTATTTTACGAGCAGCTATTTTGGTAGCTGACAGAAGATGGTCAACCCATGAGAGATTTGAAGGTACAGTCATACCCAACAGAGTAATAGAGTTTGAAAACTTAAGAACTGAGCCATTCATACTTACAACAGGAAATGATCGATCTTTTTTGGCCACACAAGGCAACATTGAGTTTTGTTAGCATTAAATTTAACTAGATTATTGCTTCCCCATTCTAGAATACGTTGAATGTCTTTGTTGATTGAATTTGCCATTTCAGCTTTAATTTCTTGATTTGACAGAAGATGGATTATCACTATGAGTAGACTGAGATGAACTACAGTGAAGAGTGCTATCGTCAGCAAAACAATGGATAGGGTTAGTTGTTGAAGAAATAAGGTCATTTATGTACAGCAGAAAAAGTGTACGCGCTATAACAGATCCCTGTGGTACGCCCGCGTTAATGCTAACTTCTTCTGAAAAAAAGACATCAACTACGATACGTATTCGTCTTTTATCAAGGAAACTAGAACCCCAGTTGATGAGAGTATTATTTAACTCAAACGAAGTGAGTTTGGCAAGTAAACACTTATGCCAAACTTGGTCAAATGCCTTTGAGATATCTAAAGCCACTACAACTGTTTCACCGGACTGCTCTACTGTATTGTTCGAAACTTGGGTCACATATGAAAGAAGATCACCTGTTGACCGACTTTGCCTAAACCCATATTGGTGGTCACTAAGGAGTTTGTTAGTTTCAAGAAGCGTGAGCAGTTGCTGATTGATGGCTTTTTCCATGATTTTAGACAAAATAGAAGTGATGGCAATTGGTCGGTAGTTTGAGGGATCGGTCTTATCGCCTTTTTTGGGAATAGGTTGAACATTTGCTAACTTCCATGATGAAGGGAATTCCCCAGAAGACATAGAGATCGTATAGAGCTTAGATAGGACTGGTACTAGTTCGAGGGAACATTTCTTTAAGACAATAGCTGGGATACAGTCTGGGCCAGTCGCCTTATTGAGATCAAGCCTACTGATGATCGATTCCAAGAGCTTGTACCGAAAATGAATTAGTTTCATAACGTATGAAGAAGAGTTGACTAGGGGCACATCTTCTCCAGAATCATTGAGTCGCGAGTTTGATGCAAACAAATCCACAAAAACATTGGCTTTGTCTACAGAATCAGCAACTACCGATCCGTCAATAGACGTCAGGGGGGGAAATGAAGATGTTCCAAAGTTTTTACTAATGGCTTTAGCTAAAGACCAAAATTTACGACTGCCTAAAGGAGATGTAGTAGTTCATTGCATTTTCGTTGTTCGAACAACTTTTTAGTTTTAGTGATTCACTTTTGCAGATATTTCTAGAACCAACGTATTCTACATGACTGTCGACCGATTGACTTCAGATACTGAAAGAGCGATGTCCGAAGAAGAGGAAGACTTAAGACAATATTCACGCCATAGAAAGGTTGCAAAGAAATCCCGTAAATCACTCCATCGAGCTGACTTAAAACACCACAAGGTTCTATCGGTTTTGCGAACAACAGTGGAATT